>JARHVA010005294.1:480000-715000 GCA_037957365.1 Torreya grandis
CTTGCCTATGTATGTGCATATTATTTATTCGAGATCACATCCTAGTTATTAAGGATATAAATAAGAATTAATTGGTTATTTTTTTAAATTTTAGGACATATGGAGTCCTATAAGAAGGCTTATATTTATTCTTTCTAGTTAATGAGTTTTGGAGTTTGAATAATCAAAGGATAATTTTTTACACATCATATTTTTAAATCCTTATAATAATTACTCATTTAATTTGTTTAGTGGATACCTTATTGGATTATAAATCTTTGGTATCAAATAATTAAATAATATCAAATTAGATCTGGGTTATAATCTTGCTCACTTCAAAAAAATATTTTCATCTACATTGGATGAAAAATGACTGTACCAAAGCATTTGGAGTGCTGAAAATAGTATCTACAAACTATTGGATTACCATGTGAGGACACCTAGGGCTCAAATTGTAGGCTCTAAAATTTATATATGTTGAATTTTAAAAATTTCACTTGAACTTTATAAAATTAGTTAATGTATAATTCATTGGTTTTTTTATTTGTTAATTTTTTTTAGGGGCAAATAATTAGGCCAAGCCCTACCTATGGTTGATAGTATTTTGATATGCCTAATATACATGTACCATTGATGGAATAATACAAGACACATCACTATTTTTAGCCTATGCTTCACATGATCCTATCACTCTGATCGATTGTAAATGCCATAAACCACCACTAGACATCATATTATCATTGTTGATAGAGAAAAATAATGTGCCTAACATGGATCCATCACGTATCCCTTCCACTTTCAACCCTCTCAGCTTTGTACAAGGACTCAATGCTTATGCATAATAACATCATCCACACATGAATTTTTTTTAGCGCTAGACCCACCTCCTTTATACTAACACCTCTAACCCCCAAATTACCCAAATAGATTTGGTATATATAAGGTATATATGATAATTTATAATATCTTTTAATATTTAATTTTTTAATTTCAAAATTCATATTAAAAGTTATAAATAAATTTAAATTTAGTGTAAAAAAATTATAAATAATTATTGAAACTATAAGAGGGTTTTTTTTAAGAGGGAAATATTTTTGTAATCTTGGCATTGTACTGGGGTGCATTGTTGGTGGAATCCAACACCCAAATCATTATTTTTATTATAAAATTAAACACACTTCATAACCCTATGGTTAAAATTTATAAAATAAATTATGAACTCCATAATTTAAGAACACATTCTATAATATACTAATGTGGTCTTGATATTGGCCAATAAAGTTAGTGAGACCACTATGAGTAAAATTAAGGATTAAGACAAACATTCAGATGTTGGTTTATACAATATAGTAAAATGTAAGATATTGATTTATGATGAATCACATGACCTTGATGTCCTAAATAGATGGATCATGGACATGGAAACTTGGTTTGAATATAGTGACATGGCAATGCATGATTTTATTCCCTTTGATAAGTTAAAACTATAAAGTGTTTCCAAACTTTTGTTCATAGGATGACATGGAGATACAAATCTTATAGCCACTTGTGGTGGATTGATCAAATCATTTAAAATAACTTTATACCCATATTCCTGTGATGAGGACATGTGGATTAAATAGATATTATTACATCAATGTTATAATTATTTGTTAATGACTACATCTTCTAGTTAAATCACCTACGCATCATACTCAGAGTGTAGGACAATGCAATTACCTTGATATTCAAATTCAAAGGTGAAATTTTGACTCATTTATTTAGATATATTAATTCTACACTAATGGATATTTTGGATTTAGGAATAAACCAAAAAAAATGTCAATGTAAAATGTGTTACTCAACATAGTTCCACTTTGCTGACTTTCTTAGATTCATCTAAGACTAGATGGACTTTTTATTCATCAAAAAATCCACATTAAAATCATTCTTATAAGAAATAAAGGTAATGTTATCCAAAAAATACCTATTATTCTAAAATATCTTCTTATTATGATTTTAATTCCCATTTATAACATAAGAATAATGACAAGTTTTGTACATTTTGTAATATAAAAGGGCATGAATGATATGAATGATATGAGTTAAAGAAGAGAACTTTGTACGTAAATCCTACCAATTTGGAAACACATTTCATTCCCATTAAAATAGTTAATGATGAACCAACCTACTATTATCTCAAGGTAAAAATAATAAAATTTACTTTGATACATCATCACAACACACAAGGGGGTCATGATAGTTTATTTATCATAAAGTATCACCTCACACACAAATTTTTAGTCCATTGTATTATCAACAATGGCTTGTAGAAGAACTTGATTATGCATAGTCTTGTCTAAAAACTAAATTTATTGTGGACTTACATACCCATACATATTAACTTATATGAAAGGGTATTGGTTCATCATCACAAATGACACACACTTTCCCTCTCTCATTTGGATAGAAATTTATGGAAAAGGTCACCTATGATGTGACTTTAATAGATTATTGTGGATTGTTAATTGGGAAACCCTATTGATATGATAGTAAATCTTATTATGATGAATTAAATAACACATACATGAAAAATTATATTTAACTATACCTAATACGATGTGTAAAATCCAACAATGTAAATAAAAATATTGCTCTAATCCTTAAAAAATAAATAAAATTAATTAATCATGCTAGTGATTTGGCGTTAACTTTTATAAGATCAAAAAAAGATATTTCCAATACAATTTTTCCATTATCAAGAGAACACAAGTCTATAAAAATTTATGCAATCATACAAATATGTGTTAAAAGAGACAAAGAGTTTACCTTTTGATCATGTAATCAATATTTTAATTCATATTATTCTTTCCATGACTCTTCCCAATGTTCCATTATATACTCAATCATTACTATAAAGTAATGAAATCAAGAAATGAAATTGTCCAAAGGTTTTATAATATCTAATACTTATTTATGTGCCTCTCTTATTATATTAGGGAGATAGTGTTTCCACATTCCATGAAATAACTATTCATATTTTTTTGTTAAACTATGTGAAATATTTTGGATCACAATCCTTGAATAATCATTAGGATGACAAAATATAGTATGATAAGATTGCAGACCCAGGGTTCAATTTATAGATGTTAGTAGTGAAGTGTTATGAAATCAGATAGTTTGGAAATATAATATATAAAATTAGTAAAAAATATTAAATGAGGTGAATTCATAAAAATTCTACTATTAATAAAATTAATGTAAATACAATTTATGTTAATTATTTGTTATTAAAAAATAAAATAAAATTTCTCTAAGGATGAAAGTAATAATAATTAATTAAATTATAAGGAAGGGAAAATGTTCATATTATTTGTAAGTGAAAAATAATTAGGAGCAAGGGGTGGGGCTAAAGAGATTAATATCTAAGCAATTTTTAGATAAATTAGTTAATAAAATTTAAAATAATGAAAGAAATAAGTTATAAAATTAAAAATATCAAATCAAGAGGAAGGAAAGAACTGTTTATATAGAAAAACATTATAAATGTTAGCATAGGTATAGATAAATGGATTTAATTATAATTTTTCAATTATTTAAAAAGATGGAAGACTCATGTAAAGGCAAAAAAATGCAAAAAGACAAATGAAAAGCCATAGAGTGGGGAAACAATATTGTATGGAGAAGAAAAAAAGGAGGCCACTATTTGAATAGAATGTATATTTCAGGCTTCCTTTGATTTAGATGTGATTATTGATTATTATTTCCCATTTTTTATGGATTTATAGATTTTAATCTGGTTATATTATTTTATTTTATTCTTTCCACTATAATTTGTCAACAATGGTGTGGTTGATGCTCAAGATTTGAGCCTAGGTTTAATTTGTGGTCCAGATTATTCATAGAGATATTTGTTAAAATATATAAATTTAATAAGCATGGATCTAGAAGATATTTAATGAGTAAATCATAACATAATGAGCCCAAATCAACAAAACAAAACACATGTATTTATCTTGGGACAAACCTCAATGAGGTAAAAAACCCAACAAAGTGATATTCAATATTGAGAAACAATAATAACCCCAATACATAAAATCTTCTTCATCTCACTCTTTCTCAGATAAATTCTACACAAGTTTGTCACAGACAAGTATTTGCCACATGGAAGAATACTTGAATATTTTTTGTGTTCGAGAGATATTTTACAATGATGGCAAAACCCTATTTATAATGATTCATAAGGGGATATGACTGTTGTGAAGATAATAGGTCCATCCACCTCAATAAATCAAATTAATAAACATTTGTAAATATTAAATAACTATTATAAGACTATTTATTTTCTTGAAGTTTACACCTTGAATAAATAAATAATATATTATTATTTATTTAATTAATTACCAATATAAGCCAAGGGTTAATAATAACCACTTACACATTAATTGTTCTAACACTCCCCCTTAATTCTAAGTGGGGATAAAATCCATAGTCACCATAAAGGAATTATACTATGTGCAAAATTATAAGGATTTAAAAACCTTCATCATGTCAAAAATCACTTTTTGAAACAAAAGGAATTATAATCCATAAAATCCTCAAAATTAAGTTTAGGCTAGCATGATTGTGAGATTACATCTCACTATTTCTCATGAATAATCATTAAGCATATTTGGAATATTTTATAACATAAGGACCTCCATTAAAAATTATACTTTTAAATGTATTGGGTAACACAAGTAAAACTTCCACATGAAGTTTAATTAAATCAAATAACCTCCATATGAAGTTTTTACAATGCTTTAAAAATAAGAAGTATAGAGAAGAAGAAGAAACACATAGCCATTAGGAAGTGGCATTATCATGAACACTACCCCTCAATGGCAACTCTAAGAGGTCCAACATTACATGAAACTGACAAAACATGGTAGCACCAAGTGGTTTTTTGAAAATATCTACCACTTGTTCATCCATATGATAGAACTATAGATTAATATCACCATTGAGGTTTTTTTATTATATAAAATGCACATGAACTTCAATATGTTTAATTCTTTGGTACTGCACTACATTTTCACCAGAGCTATACAACTTTAGTTATCACAATAAAGGATGGTACTCTGAGAAACATTTAAATGAAGTTATCCCAAAAACTTTCACAACCACATGGCTTATTTAGAAACTTCCATAGCAATTTTATACTCTACTCCTATAGAAGAGAGAGAGAGAGTGGGTTACTTCTTGTTGCTCTAATTGATAGCACCTACAGCAAACTTAAACACATATCTAGAAGTAGATTTACAATCTAAAGTATCACTAGCATGGTCAGTGTAGAGTAAAAAATACTCTACGTTTTATTTTGATGCGCACTCCAAATTTTGTCTGTGCACATTTTGGTTCGAGACAGTGAAGCTTTTGACTCACAGCATGGGCATGAGTTTTCTTTTCACCCAATTTTGTCTAAGTATCAAAGTCAAGTGAAGGTTGCCAAGTGTCATTGGCTGAGGCACATTTTGTAATTTCTATAAGTTGTTCAGAACATGCCACGTGTCTCGTAGTAACTCAGTGGAGCATGACAAGTGTCGGCATCCATGTTACAAATTTATTTTGAGTCTCAAAAGCCTCTTTCAATAAGCTTTTCACAAGAAGAAAGCAGAAGGCACCAAGTGGCAACTGTGAAAGGTTTCAATATGTTTTTATAAAAGCAATAGAAGATGCCACATATCCCTAGCTAAAGAAAGTGGAAGCCGCCATGTGTCAAAATTTGAAATATCTTCACTTTGTTTCATTGATAAGTAAAGACTATGGTGGGTCCCAAGTTTTTGTTTTTAAGGCAAGCGGAAGCCACCAAGTGTCGCCATCCATGTAAATATCAAATGAGGCCCATTTGTTTTTATAGTATAGATAGAGAAAAGCAGAGACCAACACATGTCACCTTCTACAAGATTCTCAAAAGGTAGCTAAAAATAGCAGAGATCGCCACGTGTCCCTTGTTAAGGATGCGTAGAAATTGCCACCTATCCCTGTACCCTTCTTGAAGTTGCTCAGGTGAGAATTTCTATGGGTCCCATTCTCCATAAATTTTTAAATTTTGAAGAAGTAGATGGTGACAGATGTCAAAGATGGAGCACCCCAATGTGAAGACATAGTAAAGAGTATAAGTAATGTGGAAAGTGCTGTGTGTCTTCGGTAAGTGCTGTAGAACATTCCAAGTGTCATTTTCTAGTGCCTCTTGAGTAATAAGAAGGTTTTCAAGTAGAGTAAGGGAATTAACCAAGTGTCCTCTCCCATTTGACATAAGGAAGCATCTTATGTATCTAATGCAGCCAATGAACTTGCAGAGAGACTGGACTGTTCATATCTAGGAAATATCTTCTGTTAGACACTTTCAGTTCAGTTAGGGTTCAGTTGGGTCATTAGATTGGGAATGTGTAGGGAATCTAGAGATGGTCTAATGCTATAAATAGGTGTGCAGAGATCACCTAAAAAAATGATCAGAAGATAGAGAGAATTTTCTACAAGAGATTATTGTCAAGAGTTTTAAGGACTTTCTTTAGCTATGATTAGGAATATCATTTGCCTTTGTTCTATTTTCTTGAGCTAGAAATTTTATGTAACTATGCATGTTTTTGTGCCTTTTATGTGACTAGAGAATTAATAAGAAGACTGAGTTTTGTGCCTTTATTGATATTTTTATATGTCACTGCAAAAGTAGTCTAAGTTGTGAGCCTCTATTTCTATTATTTTTCATCTTTTACATTGATCATGCCTTGTTCGATCTTTAATGTAATTGGATCTTACATATAGCTTCACTGTGCTCAGAATTAAGGGTCAAATTAAATTTAGACGCATTTCCATAGTTAGATTTTTATTTCATTAAATTTGTATTTTTGTTTGATTCCTATCCCTTTTCCAGTATACACTTGATATAAAGAAGAGACAGCTTCTTTAAAATTTGGAGGTCATTTCAAGTTACAAGTCCCACATTCTTAAAACTTCCCATTGTTGGTGTTAAAAACAAGCACAATTTTAATCATCAACAATTTTTGGCACACCTAATGGGACACCATCTTGCATTTTCTTTCAAGACCATATGAACTAGAGAGCTACAAGGAGTCAAAGCTATGGACCAGTAACCAGATCTCAATCTATTGTAAATCTAGGTATTCTTTTACCACCATTAGTAACTAGTCCAAGAAGAAGAGTAAATCAATTTATACCAATACCAAGATCAAATATGGGATCACCTATACCCCCAAGAAATTATGTAAGTTGTAACACTAGCAGTCCTTTGATTCTCCCAATACCACCAGCCACTTGGGATCCTATCCCAGTAAATGCCTTGAAAGCTCTGCCCAAATTTAGTGGGCAAGATTTCAAAACACCTGAAAAACATCTACATGATGTGTTTGATGTCTGTGCTATACATGTAGTCACACAACAAAATGTGGCCATAAGATTATTAGTAGATTCTTTTAAAGGAAAGGCTCTAAAATGGTACCGATCCTTGACTCCAAATACAATATCTACATGGGATCAGATTGGAGATCTTTTCTTTGAAAGATTTGAAGAAAAAGGTGATGAATATTCTTTGTTGCAACAATTGATTACTATCCAAAGAGTACCACAAGAAGTAATGACTGACTTCAATTCAATATTTAAAAAGACTTGGGAAAGGATTCTTGTTACAACAAGACCATTACTAGGTATAGCTATAGTGTTTTATCTTAAGGCTTTAAATTCAGATATATCAGTCATGATTCAGTCACTTGGAGGTCAGACTCTGCCAGAGGCTTATGACTCTACATTCAGAGCTGAAAATAATTTAATAGATGCTGGAAAGTTTCCCCCAAGGCCTCCCATGCCCTTGTTTCTAGAGATTACCTTACCATTGCCTCAATAAGCCCCTAATTCCATAGCCCCACCTATGTCTATGTATAAATATCCTCAACCACCTACTAAAGAACTTGTCCCTGCCCAATCATTTGAGATGGATGATATCAAGAACATCTTGAGGACATTTTTTAATGAGTTAATTAACATAAAGAGACAATAGAATCCTTACCCTAGTCCCCAATATCAAGACTATCAAGGAAATAGATTTCTATCACAGCCAAACCAATATCAGGGTCCTCCAAGGCAAACTAATCCTCAGCCAGCAAACCAATTAGTTGCTGTCCCTACACCCTCACAAACTATTCCCCTAATTGAAATAGGGAGATTGTTCAAGGGAAAAATAATTATACAAATGGAACCAATTCCTGGTGTTTCCCTTGTAATAATGCTCATATGCCTAGAGATTGTCCCATGGGTAATCTACAACAAAGAGTAGTAGAGTAAAGAAGAATGGATGGACAGTTTGTAAGTACTTTTGATACTCAAGCTTACCAATATTTTGGTATGCAAAATTTAGTCCTAATGGCTCAAATGCAAGGGATGTCTTTACAACAAAAGGAAGAAATATCCCTTGAACATGTTTTATTTTCATGGGTTGATGATGAAGAGTCAGTATTCTTGAATGAAGCTTCCACTTCCAAGAAGCTATTAGTACAATCAGATTACTACACTAGAGCCAAAAGAATGATGATGGAACAACCTAAAGTCATAAATAATGAGACTTATGGGGCCTCCTCCATTTCAAAGTCATCAAAACATAGCCACTAGATAAGAAGTGCATCAGCCAGTGCAAAATCAAGTAGTTCCTGGACAAGTTCAAGAAAAAGCAAGGTATCCTTATTTTCCAAGAAATCAAACTCTAGGATCGATGAATGTGGTAGATCAACGGAAGAGGAATCTAGCACAAGTATTAATATGGGACATATTGGCTATCCCTAAACAAAAGACACTATTACAAGAAGCTCTACAAGGCCAAGCAGTGCCCAAACATATCAGGATCAAAGAAGGACCTGCTACTAAAGAAAAGCTCAAAGACACAGTTCATCTGTAGATAACAACCCTTGTGAAAAATGCACCAGAGGCAAGTAAATCCAAACTAGAGCCTTTCTTTTTAACTTTAATAATTGGAAAGAAACTATTGCATAATGCAATGATAGACTCAGGGGCTAGTACTACAGTGATGCCTAAGCAAATAGCAAATGCTTTAAAAATAAAGTATGAGCCACTCACTAAAGGAGTTATGCAGTTGGATGGCAAATCAGTGCAAATAATAGGGAGAATTAAACAACTCCCATTGCAATTATATACTTGTCCCAATATAATTATCAATCAAGATGTAGTAGTCATAGATATACCTCCTATTTTTGGTTTATGTTTATCCAAAGACTTTACAGCCAAGACAGGAGGATATATGTCCCTTGATTGGTCTCACCTCATCCTAAGAACCAAATATGGTTCAAAGATGAAGATATTATCTGAGCCACTATATAAGGACCACATCACCAATGAACCAACCTCAAAATTAGAGGAAGCTCATGCTATGTTGAATAAGGAAGAAAGGGTTTTTGTTGAGGAGTTAGGTGAATGGACTGAATATGATCAAGAAGAGGAAAATGATCATTTGTTAGCTATGATGCAAAGTGACCCATATGGAAATTATGACTCCATTGGTCTGGGCACTTATGTCATATTTGATGAAGATCATAAAATCCCAAATGTTTTAAGGGAATAAAATTCAAAAGATACCTCTTCTATCAATCCTCAGGTCTCTCAACATGAATTCCATATTCCAAGTGGGAAGTCACAAGCGTATGCCTTAATCTCTGATGAAGAAGAGATAATTTCTGACTTTCTTCTTACTTTGCAAGATGATGTGGAGGAGCATGGAGACTTCCTTGATCATGATTTTAATGACTTGTTTGAAGTCATTGGGTCAGGTTATACTATTCTTCAAGGAGGCTGTGAGCTAGTTGCAGATGGACAAGACAACATTGAAACCCAAATAAATATGCAAAATTACTGCAAGCTTTTAGAATTATCCTTTCAAGAGGTTGGTTATTTTGAAGATAATATTTTTAAAGTCATTAAGGAAGATGATCATGTAATGGAACCTGAGTTTGAGGTAGAAGGAGATAATCCAATAAATGGTATATATCAAAGGGCTTATGGTGATGAGCAATAGCCATAGATTTCTTGATGAGACACGCCAGTATGGAGAACCAACATTCAACAAGCTTTCAAGAACAAGAAGAGTATGTATATGTTGGAATCATGTTGGACTCTGATCCACTCAAATACAGGCCAATAAAGGTGGCATGCAAGAAGAGCAAGTCACCAGAACTTCATCCCATTCAGCCACTTGTCTGGTAACATAAGTCATCTCACCATGAAGGAGACTTTAGAAATTCTTCTTTTGATCTAGGAGGGAGGCAAAGATACTTGGTTAATGTATTATAGTTAGATAGTTTCCTTTTCCTCATTGCTTTGTTTTCCCATGTTTTTTCCTTCTTTTTATTTTAAATAAGTGTTCTTTGAACACGTGGCCATAACTCAAAAAAATTTCAAAATTTTCAAAAACTCTCGACACTTTAAATATCTCCCAAATCCTTAAATTCCCCAAGGTACCTTGTGCAGCCACTTTCATGACATGTCTAACTCACTATCCCATGAAGATTTATAAAGATTTGCTAATGGTTATCTAGGTTTAATGCCATTTTGAGACTTGATGGGTCATTAAATTCCCCATAACAAGTATTAAAGCTTAACAATGTCTCAAAAATTCCTGCATCTGCTAGAAAATCTCTATTTCTTGCGTCTGCTAAGTAAATCCCTATTTTTGCAAATTCTTAGTTCATAGCAAACTTGCTTAAGTTAAAGTGTCTTCCCTATTGCAAAAGATTCATACCTGTTACCATAGTTCACTATTTTCAAGAATAGATATAGATATGGAGGGAGCACAATATTCGTAACAAGGGTCTGGGATTTATGAATCCCTTGATAAGTTCCTCACAAGCAAATCTTATGCTTTAGCTCCTTCACAACCCTTAAAGACCTACCCATGGACTATAGTCCTTGAAGTTGGTCATGCAAACAACTCATCAAAGGTAAAAGATTTTGCAAATAGAATCATATACCTGATTCTTCACAAGTCAAGCGAAAATCTCAGAGAAAGGGCACATCAAAGATGTCTTCAGAGGCCAAGGTTGGACAATATGTAACATTTGTAATGAGGATATGGACTTCCTAGCTGGCACAATTCATTGTCCCAGGTGTGCATCCATGCCCTGACTTAGTTGAAGTATGTGTCAAATTGTTTCATGCTCCCTAAAATACCATACCACAGGGTCCATTCACAGTGCAGATCACACTAAAGTCTATTAGAGAGATGTTGGCCCTGTATCATGATAGGACAAAAACATTTCCTACTATTTCTAAAATGTAGAAAATGTGGGAAAACATCAATATTCAATTAAGGTTTCTAAAATTAGAATTGCAACTAGGATATGATGATACAACTGTGTCGACACTGCCAGTAGCAAGAACACAATTTACGTAGGCCAGCCAAGAGGTACTTTCTATGATGGCATTCATTTTCAGAATGAAAGATGATACAACTATCTATGAAGAACAAATGGCCATCCTTTTTAGATTAAAAATTGTTGACAAGACTCAGGAGTATCAACTTGAT
The DNA here is from genome assembly GCA_037957365.1 of Torreya grandis. Lineage (NCBI taxonomy): Eukaryota > Viridiplantae > Streptophyta > Pinopsida > Cupressales > Taxaceae > Torreya > Torreya grandis. The sequence goes on from JARHVA010005294.1 coordinate 491,543, forward strand.
TTCTCTAAGCAAATTGCATATTTGATGATTGAACAACTCGCCCAGTTCAAATCTAAAGGGATTTTCAGGTATTCCTCTTATATGTTTCATCTCATGTTGTATCAAAATTTTGGCATCTTTTCCCAACACATGCACCTAAATATGTATGACCCAAGCTTCAATCTACATAGGACCATTCCTATGTCTACATGGACACATATATTGTCCAAAACCAGTGATCCATACAATTTTTGGGAACTTTTTTTTGCCACTACTTTTTGTCATCTGAGCCAAGAGCTGGTTGTAAATAGATTGACTCCAAGTTTCTATGGCCTTATGACCAACTGCACTATTCCTTGTGATTACTTTTTTGGATCACATCATACTATTATTAGAGTCCATGGTTTTGGTGGAGAACCAGTGTTACTACCTAATATTTTGACGCTTAGGTTAGCATTCTTAGAGGTCACCAAGCAAGTGTCCATGGTGGATAATGAATATGGCACTAGGAAGAAAAAGAAGAAGATGTATGATGTTCCATGGGTGACAAATAACATGACCCTAGAGGTCAGAGATGATGAGATCGTGTTGCTGAGAAAGCTAGCCTTCTTGGGTTTCTCTCTAATCAAAGATAAATAGGTGTATGACCCAAATGGTTTCATAACTTCATGGGTCAGGAATAATAAGGTTGCTACCAGAATTGCACATGAGGGCCGTCCCTTTTGGGAAAATAGAAGAAATCATAGGGAAGACATTCTTGATTTTTATGTAGAATTGATGGATTTTCCCCTTCAAGAGAATAGACCATGGGAAACTTTTTATGTTAAGCAAAAGGATTTTGATCCTAAAATTAGAATGACTTTTGGTTTAAGAAGAGCATTAAAGAACAAAGACTAGAATTCTGAGAAAATGAAAGCCTATTAGAAATATAGGCAAGAGATTTGTGAGAAAACTCACTCCTTTGGAAATGTGGATTTTGATGAGAAATGGGAAGAACTCTAGGATGAATGTCATCCATCTCCTATTTCTAGCTTTGATACAAGCATTTTGTAGACACAGGGTGGAAAGCTAGAAGTGAGAGCAGAATCCAGTCAAACATCGCATACCACAGGGCAAACCTCAACTGTAGTCATTGTAACTGATTGGCCCCAATATCTTAGTATCATTTAAAAGCAAAAGAGTGTGGTATCTTCACCACTAAAAACTTCTCCATTAGCATCAGCCCTTTGGGTTTCCAGATTTACACAAGCACCACTAAAAATAGTGGTAAATGTTGAAGAGAAGGGAGCGCAGCCAAAAGAAGAAACACCAAGGAAGCATAAGAGGCTGAAGTTTCAACTACCAGAGGAGAGGGCAGAACCCTCACAACACCAACTATAGAGTACTTTGGTGGCTCCTCAGGTAAGTATTATTTCTCCTTCTTCTTCTCGATCTCTCTCTTCTCCTATAGGGGTGATGATTCCATCTAGACAAATTGCATCCCCTACCTCCTCTGTTATGTCCATTTCTCATTTTACCTCATCTACTACCTCTACTATATCATTTCCTCATTTTTCCCCCTCTATTCCCAAGAAAGTACCTCCTCAAATTTCCCCTAGCCAACATTTGGCTATTCCATATGGCTTGCCACAAGGTTATCCTTTTATGGGTGGGCACATTGCCTCTCCTTCTACCCTCCAAACTCAAGCAGATGCTACTAAGAAGGCAAGGGAAGCCCAAATGGAGAAAAAGAGGATCAAAGATAATAAAGCCTTGGCTACACTGCATCTAAGGTCACAATTTGACCCAATACATGATCAACTAATGATGACCCATTTGTCACCTAATATAGTCAAGATAAATGAGCAGATGTAGCCAGAAGATTACACAATAAATATAGTGGCTATAGACATGTCCCTTTTCAAACCAAAAGATAGGATTGAGCTGCTAAATGAATCCACTTCTACAGTAGCTAAAGATTATTTGAAAATATCAAAGAAGCTACAAAAGATGGAGGCCAGCCTAGCCCAAGAGAAAGTAAACTATAATAGTTTGACTATAGAGATCAATATTAAGAATAATGAAATAGAGAGTCTAAATAAAAAATTTCAAGATACTGTTTCTCTTCAGACTCACCAAGTTTTACAGGCTCAACTTCAAGTAGAGAGACAAAGGACAGAACAATTGACACTTGAGTTCGCTAATAGGCTAAAGGATGTAGGGGTGTTGAATCTGGTTAAGGAGATTTATGAATCAACATGGAAAAGAATCTCTCAGGAGATTATTCAACTCAAAGCTTCTCTAACCTTTCTGCTAAAGGCACAGAAATTGTGAAAAAAGGTAGAGACTTCAGTTGAAGACACTCTATCTACTGTCTCTGAGAGAGTATTTAACTCTTAAGTGCTGCTGCAAAAGTTATATGATGCAACTGATGGAATGTTATCAGCATCAGGGATTAGTGACAAAATGGTCACTACTAAAAGAGTGAATGAGGTTCTCAATTACAACTCCTCAACAATCAATTGCAGAGAGCTTCTAGATGTGGTGAAGGAAGGAATCAAAGACATGAAATAACACATTGAAGATTTGGTACAATTAGGTCTTCCTTCCCCTTTTCCTAATGACAACACTGTGTTGATGATTGATGAAATCAAACCTTTGTTGTTAGCTAGGTAGAATGATCAGGTAGTTTTTCATGGTTTAAGAGATGATTCATCAGTCCCTAAAGTAGAAGCTATTTTGATTCCCATTTCCTAGCTAGAATTTAAATTAAAGGCTACAGTTTAGATTTTGTATAATTTTTCACACAAGGATATCATCAACCCTGATTTAGCCTTCAACGAATTGAAAAATAAGTAGGGATTATCTGATGATGAGTGGTCTGCTTATCAAATAGATTTATTAAAGTTGTAATTTTTTGTCACATTTGGTCATGCAAGAAATTATGGATTATTCTTTTTGAGCAGGCTCAAAAGTCCTCGGGGTCGCCAATAACTGTAGAGTAAAAAATACTCTACATTTTATTTTGATGCGCACTTTAAATTTTGTCCCTGCACATTTTGGCTCGAGACAGTGAAACTTTTGACTCACAGCATGGGCGCGAGTTTTCTTTTCACCCAATTTTGTCTAAGTATCAAAGTCAAGTGGAGGCTGCCAAGTGTCATCAGTCAAGGCAAATTTTGTAATTTCTATAAGTTGCTCAGAACATGCCACGTATCTCATAGTAACTCAGTGGAGTGTGACAAGTGTTGGCATCTGTGTTCCAAATTTCTTTTGAGTTTTGAAAGCCTCTTTCAATAAGCTTTTCTCAAGAAGAAAGTGGAAGGAACCAAGTGGCAACTGTGGAAGGTTTAAATATGTTTTTTCTAAAAGAAATGGAATATTCCACATATCCCTAGCTAAATAAAGTGGAAGCCACCATGTGTCAACATCCAAAATATCTTCACTTTGTTTCATTGATAAGTAAAGACTGTGGTGGGTCCCAGGTTTTTGTTTTTGAGGCAAGCAAAAGCTGTCAAGTATCACCATCTATGTAAATATGAAATGAGGCCCATTTGTTTCTATAGTATAGATAGAGCAAAGCGGAGACCAACATGTGTCACCTTCTACAAGATTCTCAAAAGGTAGCTAAAAGCAGTGGAGATCACCACATGTCCCTTGTTAAGGATGCGCAAAAAGTGCCACCTGTCCATGTTCCCTTCTTGAAGTTGCTTGGGTGAGAAGTGTTGTGGGTCCCATTCTCCATAAATTTTTAAATTTCAAAGAAGTGGATGGTGACAGATGTCAAAGATGGAGCACCCAAATGCGAAGACATAGTAAAGAGTATAAGTAATGCGAAAAGTGTTGTGTGTCTTCGGTAAGTGCTGCGGAACATGCCAAGTGTCATTTTCTGGTGTCTTTTGAATAATAAGAAGGTTTTCAAGTAGAGTAAGAGAATCAACCAAGTGTCCTCTCCCATTTGATAGAAGGAAGCATCTTGTGTATCTAATGCAGCTAATGAACTTGCAAAGAGACTGGACTATTCAGATCTAAGAAATATCTTCTGTTAGACACTTCTAGTTTAGTTAGGGTTCAGTTGGGCCACTAGATTGGGAACATGCAGGGAATCTAGAGATGGTCTAATGCTATAAATAGGGGTGTAGAGATCACCTTAAAAAAATGATCAAAAGATAGAGATAATTTTTTGCAAGAGATTATTGTCAATATTTTTTAAGACTTTCTTTAGCTGTGATCAGGAATATCATTTGCCTTTGTTTTATTTTCTTGAGTTAGAAAGTTTATGTAATCGTGCATGTTTCTGTGCCTTTTATGTGACTAGAGAATTAATAAGAAGACTGATTTTTGTGCTTTTGTTGATATTTTTCTGTGTCACTGCAAAAGTAGTCTAAGTTGTGAGCCTTTATTTGTATTATTTTTCATATTTTACATTAACCATGCCTTGTTCGCTCTTTAATGTAATTGGATCTTACATATAGCTTCATTGTGCTCAGAATTAAGGGTCAAATTAAATTTAGGTGCATCACCATAGTTAGATTTTTCTTTCATTGCACTTGTATTTCTGTTTGATTCCTATCCCTTTTCCAGTATACACTCGATATAAAGAAGAGCCAACTTCTTTGAAATCTGAAGGTCATTTCAAGTTGCAAGTCTCATATTCTTAAAACTTCCCATTGTTGGTGTTAGAAACAAGCTCAATTTTAATCATCAACAATCAGCATCACAATAAACATATAATTTAACATTATCAATGAAAAAATAGAATAAACCATAATTAATAGTTCTTTTGATATAATGAATAATACGTTTAGCTAATTTTCAATGATCTAAATAAGGATCTGGCATAAATTTAGAAGCAACACTAATAACATATGAAATATTTGACCTAGTAATGGTTAGATAAATCAAACTTCTAATAAAATATCTATACAAAGTAGGGTTAGATTTTTCACATGTAATTTTAGGATCAAGTTTAATACCAACTTCAATAAGAATAGTGGTAGATTTACAATAAAGCATGTTAAACTTAAAAAGAAGAACATGTGCATGCTAAGATTGTGATACAATAATTGAATTTTTATCCTAAAATATAATCATTCCTAAAAAATGATGTAGAATGCTTAAATTAGTCATTTTAAATATCTGACTTAGTTTGTCCTTATATTTATGAATTAAACTAGTTAGATTACCAGTAATCAACAAATCATCAACATATAATACAATTATAATCAAATGACCATTTTCACCTTTAATAAAGAGATCATTATCTAAATAGCAATTATAAAAATCTAATTATTCAAAAAAATAAGTAATTTTAGAATACCAAGCTCAAGGAGATTGTTTTAGATCAAATAAAAATTTCTTTTATTTGCATACATAATGTTCTCTATTAAGGTCAGTGAAACCTTTAGACTGAGTCATGTAAATTTATTCTTCTAAATAACCATTTAGAAATTCATTCTTGACATTCATTTGGTGGATAACCCAACCATTTTGAGCTATAAGTAGAATAAGAAGTCTAATAGTACTCAATTTTGCTACAAGAGCAAAGGTTTCAAAATATTCAATCCTGAGTTTGTAAGTAAACCCATGAGTAACTAATCTATCTTTAAGCTTATAAATTTTACCAATTGAATTATATTTTATCTTATAAAGCCACCTACAATTGACAATAAGCATTTTAGGTGGAGGAGGGACAAGATTCCAAATCTAATTTTTATTTAAGGCATTAAAATTAGCTTGTATAACAACATTTCATCTATCATCTTATGTGGCTTCCTCAAAATATTGAGGTTCACATTCATGTATAGTAATTAATACATGATAAGAATGTTGACCTATAGTTAATTTATGAAGATTATCAACATTATAAGATTGAATTAGGGATTCTACTCATTTACGTATTTTAGATTAAACATGAAACTCAGGGGGTTCCTTAGACTCTAAGTTATCCATAACTAAATCATCTTCCTTAAGGGTATTTATTTCATCACAAGGAGAAACATGAGAGTTAAGTTTATCAACAGAAGAATATTGAGGAGGATCCATAGAGGGATCACAAAAAGATATTTTGAGAATAAGAACATTCATATTCTCAATGATCTATTGTTTATAGGGATCATACACTCTTAAGCCTTTTATCTTACCTCCATATCCTAAAAAAATTCAAGAATAAGAAGTGGGGTCAAAAAAATTTCTTTTAACTTTAGGGACAAAGATGAAAGCAAGACTGCTAAAAATCTTAAGATGAGCCACACTGGGTTTCTTCTTATTCCACATTTATAAAGGGGTAAAAAGATGTAAGGCTTTGGTAGGGACTCTATTCAGAATATGAACAATAGTGTTCATGGATTCATCTCATAATAACTTAGTAACATTTGTAGATTGCAATATTGTTCTAGCTATTTCTATGATCGTGTGAGTTTTCTTTTTAGTAATACTATTTTACTGAGGGGAATATAGAGTTATTAATTCCCTTTTAATACCACAACTAATGTAAAAAGAATCAAACTATTTACTAACATATTCACCACCATTATTAGTTATTAATCTCTTAATATACAAATCAGATGCATTTTGAACATAAGATATAAATTCTTTAAATTCAGAAAAAAATATCAAAATTTTAATGAAATAAGACAAAATCATTCTAGTATAATCATCAATAAATGTAACAGTATATAATGATCCATTAAGAGAAGTAACTTTTAAAGGACCTAAAACATCACTATGAATTAATTCTAAAGGATGTGAGGAATTCACATCATTATTCTTTTAAAAGGGGTTAGTATGTTGCTTACCATGTAAGCAACCCTCACAAGTTTTATAATGAGAGGAGATAGAAGTAAGTCCAACAAAAATATTATTTGCAGACATATCATGTAAAATTATAAAATTAAAATGTCCTAATCTTTCATGCCATAAGTAGGATTCATCTTTATTATGTGATGAAATTAAACATGCAGAAGGAGAAAAGATATATAAACCATTCTTTTAAATACCTTCAAAAATCAAGGAACCAGATTGATTTATAATAGACCAACTATCTTTAAGCAATGCTATAATTAAATTGTCATTAGTAAGTTGAGAAAAAGATATCAAATTCTTTTTAAACTTAGGTACATAGAAAACATCATTAATAACAACATTTGAAAATTTTGCTTTTCCATGTTTAGTTGCTTCTAAAAATGAATTATCTCCTAAGTAAAATATTTTAGAGATATCTATAGAATCATGCAAAATATCATATAAGCATGTCATATGTTGTGATGCACCACTATCTAAAATCCACTCATTTTCATTTGAAGCAAATAAAGCAACATATAAAATAATAATATTATGATCATAATTGTTGTTTTTATTCTTCTGCTTATTTTGATTAGTTTTCTTCCCTTTGTTATTTTTAGAAGATTGATTGTTAATTCCATCCTTGTTTTTATAAAAATTTTCCCTTCTATGACCAAATTTACCATAAAAATTACAATTTCTACTGAATTTAGGTTTGTGATTCTTATTACTAATTTTCTTGATCCCATTTTTTACTCTACCAAAGTTTAGGTTAGATTTTTGGTTTTTATTGCTACCAAAAACATTATTTAAGGCGAGAAATGCATGAGTGGAATTCTCTTTAGAATCAAAATTAGTCATTACTTTCTCTTCTTAAATCAAAAGAGAAAATAAGGTGGTAAGGTCGGAGATATCTTGCTTAGTTTGATACTTACAATTCAAAATTAAAATGAAAATTTTAAATTTTTCATGAATATTCAATTAAATGATAAAATAAATAAATTAATCTTGAATCAAATTAAAATGATAGCCATATAAATGGGCTTTAATATTCTTAATTTTAGTTAGAAAATTTAAAGCTTTTTCATCACCCTTCATAGGTGTTGTCAACAATTCAAGGATTAAATTAATTATCTTTGAGAGACACGTGCCCTCATGTATGGATTCAAGAATTTTCTAAGCTTTCCTGATTATCAATGTGGAGAAGGAATTCATCCTTAACACTCCATAATATAATGGACATAGCTTCCTGTGATTTCATTGGAAATGTGTTGGTAAGCTCAAGGGTCACATGTCATCCAGACGAGATTTTTTCTGCACCATGACAATATTCCATAATTTACAAGCCATGAATTTAGCTTTAACATTAATTTTCTATATGTTATATTTGTTTCCATTAAGCATTTGGGTTTTTTCTAAGAAAAAGTAAGGCAAAGCCATCACTTCCCTTTAAACATGATAGTATCCAAATCATTAAGAAAAAACCTTTTAAGTGTGAATTTCAAATTATTGATAATTAAAACAAATTTAAAAAATTAAATCACACTATTTGTTCAAATTAAATCTTGATAAAGCAAGAAATTTTCACAAATTTGTGACAAAGCAAGGTGTTGCAAGTGTCATAAAATACACTAAAAATAAGAACAATTTTATGATTTAACCTTTTTAAATGAAAATTTTTGAAATTTTTCTAAAATAAAGTGAATTGAGAATGTAACTATATTTATATAACAATTTAGATGCTAACCAAAGTAAAAAATTGAAATAAAGTTACATAATTCTAGGTGTTAAAAGAGTCGTACTCAAATGACCACCTAGGCATAATTATTAAAAAATGGTATAAAATCAATAATAATAATTTTCAAAATAAAAACTTGACCACATCAATGTGTGCATAATGTGCCAAAACCTTAAGCTTATCTGGTTTGACAACTATACTTGCCTAGGTTTAGACTAGATCAAGTGTCGAAAGAAGGACAAGTTGATTGGTCAAGGGGTTTTCACGTGAGAAGGAAGACATGCAAACCAAAAAATAGAATTCAAATTAAATTAATTTGTAATTTATTTTGACTAGATTCAACAAGAAGACAAAAAATAAAAAAGCTAATGATAATTAAACACTAGACTTATCTTTTATAAATTTTTACTAAAAAAATATAATCACCAACTTATCTATGAGTGAATTCAAAGGTTTACTTGCAAAATATTATATTTAATTATTTTATCTAATTTTTAAAAATAAATATAAAGAAATATTTTTTTGTTGTGCATGTAAACAAAAGTAAAAATAAATTACTTATTTTTTTAACTTTTTGGTGAAATAATTTAATAAAAAGTAAATCAAATTTGTAAAATTAAAAAATAAAATATTTTTTAAATATTTGAAATAAATTTATACTTACCTTAATATTTCCTATAGGTAGAAATGGTGTATGTCTAGGAGTAGAGAAAAAAACTTGAAGGAGATAGAGCCCTTCTCAGGCCTTTAAAATTTGTAAACCTTCCTGAAATCCTCCCACAATGCCAATAAGCCTTTAAAAAAATGTTGCCAAAAATAATATTTACCAACCCCTCAAGATGTATAGGTACATTAATGGAGGAGATAAAAATTTAATAGGTTGATCTAGAGCTTCTCAAGCCCTTAAAATTTTCATGGGTCCTTATCTTTTCAAAACCAAATGAATAAAACTTTCAAAAGGCAATTTGATGCACAAAAACTTGAGTTTTTTATAAATGGGTAGGCCATACAATGGCATCTAATTGCCCAAGATTTAAATAAATTAAAATATCATTTCAATTATAATATATGTTTTTTGGTAAAAATCCTCTCCATTGGCTCTGATAGCATGTTAAAATATATAAATGTAATAAGCATGGATCTAGAAGAGATTTAATGGGCAAAGCATAACATAATGAGCCTATATCAATAAAACACAACACATGTATTTATCCTAGGAAAGACCTCAAAGAGGTAAAAAACCCAGTAAAGTGATATTCAATATTGAGAAACAATAATAACCCTAATACATCAAATCTTCTTCATCTCACTCCTTCTTAGATAAATTATTCACAAGTTTGTCTCAGACAAGTATTTGCCACATGCAGGAATACTTGAATATTTTTTGGGTTTGAGAGATATTTTACAATAGGGGTAAAACCCTATTTATAATCATTCATGAGGGTATGTGACTGCTGTAAAAACAATTGGTCCATCCACCTTGATAAATAAAATTAATAAACATTTGGTAAATATTAAATAACTACAATAAGATTATTTATTTTCCTGAAGTTTACACATCGAGTAAAAAAATAATATATTATTATTTATTTAATTTATTACCAATGTAATCCAAGGGTTAATAATAACCACTTACATTAATTATTATAACAACATTGATTTAAAGGTTGATATGCATGAGATGGAGGTTGAGGTTTTGAATCATTCTACTTCCATTGGAATGTTTTTTAATCCATGGGATAAGCAATATTCTGATGTTTTTGTGGATTTTTACATGAAATTGGGTATTTGAAGATCTTATAATCTTTAGTTTGGTGCATTTGGTTATCTCGAGTTATCAATGTTTTTGAGTTGGTATATTTTTAAGTTTTATTAATTTTGAAGCTCAATAGATCAAAACTATTTATTTGTGCTTCTCTACAATTTTTTTTTGGTTGAGTAAGTGGGTTATTCTCTTATTGCAAAGTAATCATGTTTTTTTCTTGTAAAATTTGGTTAAATTTCATAAGGATACATAAATTTTGAGACCAAATATTTCTTATTATGATCCATGGCAACACACAACTAATATTTTGATCTAGATAAGCCTACAAAAGGTTTTCTTAAAGAAGGGTTGCATGCTATAAAAAACCAATGAATAATAAGGGGATAAATAAATTAGGTATGGATAAATATTCTAACATGATGTGTGAATGAGGTCATTTTTATCATGATATAAAGGTTAAATAATATATATCATGACCATCTTTCTTCTTGTCTTCATGCTAGTGGTCTTATGTAAATGTCATGTTTTTTATATTTATTCTCCACTAGTGTTTAGAAATTAAGATTATTTACTAATGAAAACATTTGAAATAAGCTTCCATATAAAATTTTTCAAGTGAAGGAAGATCTCAATATGACTAGTATATAATAGTAATAGGTGGACTTCATGCCTACTTTCAAGATCATGATAAAGGACATACATATATCAATGTGGAAATGGCAATGAACGATGATGAAGACAAGAAAGGGAAAGGAGAAAAATGTAGAAGAAATCATGGAAATAATTAATGTGAGATGTAACATTGTTAATAAAAACTGGGTCAAATATATAAATGACAAGGAAGAAATGATAAAGACAACTTAGGTAAAACAAAAAACTCACTAGGTTAGAGGAAAATTTGGTAGGCTTGTCAAACCCATGATCATTATAATAACATATTTAGAAGGGATTTTGGAAGATAAGAAAAGATAACATTAGTCGAATGCAAAAAATAGACAACCAAAATATTTTTTTCTTCATGTAAACATAAAAATCAATTTGTTTAATGATACTTTAGACTACTTTATATGCCTAGTAAAAACTAAAAGGATAGGATGTTATTCAAAAGTACCTTTTGATGGATGAAGTGTTCGTTAATGGGGTATAGGTGTTAAGAGTTTTTTAATTTGTTTATGTGGTAGACATATTTTAGGTGTTTGTTTATGTGGATTTTTTCATATGATAATAGTATTGACTTTAGAATATGTATAATGTTTACAGGGCAAATGTATGGAGAGGGCAAAAATGAAGATGTGGATTTTTGCCTTTACATGAGTTTCCCATATTTTTAAATAATTAAAAATTTATAACTAAATCCATTTCCATATACTTATGCTAACAATTAATGGAGAAAAATGGACAAGGAAAAAAAATAAGAAGGGTTAAAGAGTTACGATGCCCTGTGAACTAATATGACTCCACCCAAAGGAAAATAAAAAGGATTACCATAGAGGAAGATAAAATTCAAATCATCATTTTAAAATTAAATTAATGATTATCCTCAATTATTTTTTTTAAATTTTATACCATGATTGGTAGTATATTCACCAAGGGCTATATCCTTGGTCACTAATTTTCCATTCTAATATACCTATGCTAGCATATCACACATGAAACAAGACCCACACACTCACCTCAGGCATGAGGAGAGAGGATCCATGATATGTTATGGGTAATTACATATATTTATGATTCATCTCACACTTAATAGGGTGTTTGAGTGTGCTTAGGGGAGAAACCTTTAAGGTCAATAATGGCCTTGTGGGTAAGAGTATCAAGGGCGAAGGGTTACATTAGATACATAATTTAAAGAATAATGATTTAAAAAATCTACCCATAAATATTTAGATAGTATCCCATGAAACCAAAATTCACCATAAAATGTTTTTTTAAATTAATATCAATCATTACATTACATCTTATAGTTTATAGCTTTTGGATAATTACAACATACATTCCTCAGGCTAAGGACCTAGATTCTCTAATCTCAAGCTATGTTATGTTCATCCTCCCTATTTATATCTTGTTGCCTTATCCTCTATTTTATTCTTATCTAATTTAATTTTCTCATATCTTGACTTCCTTTTATTATTCTAATCACTTTGTTTCTCCTTATTTTTATTGACTAGTAATCCCCTTCGTCATTTTCAAATGATATGATTTTATTTATTTTTTCTCACGAAAAATTTAATAGCATTAAAAATTTACACTGAATCCAATATTTTAAATGACAACTTATCTCGAGACAAAAAACCACACCATTTTTCATTTTACCACCATAACTCCATGGAAGGATTAATATCTAGCTAAACTTCATGTCACATTCCCTCAAAATTTCCTTTACAGTTCCTAGGTACACGTAGTTGCTTTTCCTTGTGTCCTACCACTTTTTTATGTAACACATTGGAATTATTATAATAGATAACACTTTATTTAATGGTAATTATATCTAAGGCACTCAGTGGTGTTGAAATCACTTAAAATGCACAATTGTCTGGTACTTAGCCAATTTTAGGGTCAACAACCACCATCCCTATTTAAGTTATTACCACGCTTAAAATTTTCTATAGATTATCTTAGACTAAGTTTGAATAAGTTTCCCTCCATGATAATACCTTGATATTTATATTGAATATATGAAGGTATTAGCCATAAATGCCCACTTATTCAAACATCTTCTAAGAGAAGCCATATAAATTTGAAAGCATGATAATAACTTAAACAAAGATGGTGGTATATAACGAAACCAATCATAGAGTTTGACCATTGGCTTACTAAAAAAATTATGATTTTAATTTGATTTCTTCTATGGTAATCCTTTATGTTATATTTTTGGTGGAATTGTCTTGGTTCACAAGACATCCTAACTCATCACTCCTTATTTAGTTTATGTTTCCTCTTCCCTTTGTCTTCATTTATAATATATATATATATATATATATATATATATAACTAGTGATTTCCTTCCTCTTGATTTAATATTTTAATATTTATAACTTATTTCCTTCATTAGTTTATATTTTATATATATATATATAAAACTAGTTATTTCCTTCCTCTTGATTTAATATTTTAATATTTATAACTTATTTCCTTCATTAGTTTATATTTTATTATCTAATTTATCTAAAAATTGTAAAAATATTAATATCTTTATCTCTTCCTCCACTCCCAATTATTTGTTACTTTAAAATAATCTCAATGCTTTCCCTTACAATTTAATTAAATATTATTAATTTGATCCTTAGAGATATTTCATTCTAGTTTTTAATAATAAATAAATAACATAAACTTGAATTTAACATCGCCTTCTTAATAATATACTTCTAATGAAGTCACCTCATTTAATAATGTTTAATAATTTTATATATTTTATTTCCCAACTACTTGAGTTCACAACACCTCATTGATAAATTATATAAATTAAAACTTGGGTTTGTAATATTATCATAATATATTATTTTATCTTGATTACGGTTCACAAAGTGTGATCTAAAATGTTGATTAAACATATTTCATATGGTATAACCATAATTATTTTGTATTTACTTCTCTCTTAGTTTTATAGTTATTAAGGGTGATTTTTGGTGTCTCTATATTGATTTTAGATCATTAAATAAGATAAAATAGAGAAAAGGTATCCACTTGCATGAATTTATGAAATTTTAAATAAATATCAATTGGAAAAATTATTTTCCAAGATTGATCTAAAAATTGGATATCAACAAGTTCAAGTTCAACCAGAGGACACATGGAAGATAGGTTTCAAGACCAAGATGGGTCCTTTTGAGTGGTTAATGCTGCCATTTGGTGTCACTAATGCTATCATTAAATTCATGTGGATTAAAAATGATGTATTTAAATATATCTTAAATTATTTTTCATCTATCTGGATGACATTATAGTTTTTCCATTTTTTTTAAAACACATCTACGACACTTGGATTATGTTCTTCACACATTGTGACAAAACTAGTTGTATGCCAACCCAAGTAGGTGTTATTTTGGCCAAAATTCAATAACTTATATTAGTTTTTTAATTAATTTTGATGGAATAAATTATGATCCTAAAAAAAATTAAACCACCTTGAAGTGGCCAACCCCTTCCAGAATCATAGATTTGAGGAGTTTCCTTGACCTTGTAAACTTATATCACAAGTTTATATTTGGATATATAGATTTAAATTCACCATTTAATGAGTTAAAATAATTTACATAATGTAATAATGGATGAAATAAAATATTAGTGGCTTCAAGGATTTGAGGATAAATTTGTGTATTTCACCATTTTTTTCAAGGTCTCTTACAACCATTCAAGATAAAGATAGATGCATCCTAAAAGGCACTTAGTGTAGGTTTAAATTAGAATAGACACCCCATGACATATCATTAAAATAATTTATATGATACAAAAATGAAATAATATACATATTATTTGTGTGTGTGTGTGTGTGTGTGTCTTGGTTTAATCTATTATATATTTGGGTAATTATATTCTTGGGAAATAAAAAATGGTTCACATAGATAATTTATAACTACATTTTCTTTAGTCAGTGGAAAAATTCAAGCTAGTCATATGAAGTGGGCATGATATCTCTAATAGTTTCATTTGGTGATTAAGTAAAAAATGGGATTTAAAATAAATTTATTGATTGCTTGAGCCATCCTCCTATATCTATGAAATTTAATATTATAACCAATTATTATTTTGGATTTCATACATGGTCTTCTTAGCTTGTAGATGATCTAAAATTCATGAAGATTTAAAAAAACTATCCATCATCAAACTCTTAAAATTTGGTATATATTCAAGATTTTAACATAAATAAATGGTTTATATACAAATTACATAAGATTTGTGTGCCCTAAAATTGTTGTTAGTCATTGATAAAGAAGGCATATTCTACACTTTATAGTAATCGCACTGGGCAGTAGAAAATAATCCACTATTTTATATGATTCTTCTATTAGCCTCATATTTAGTCACATGTTATTTAATTTTTAGGACACCATGTCTTATTTTTCCACTCTAAATCATCCAAATATAATATTGAATTAAGTGTTCCTCTTCCCATCCCTTCTCATCCTTGGGAAATAAAATCCATGGACATGTTTAGTGATTTTTCAATGACAATTATAAATGATGGTTGTGTTTTGTGGTTATTAATTAGTTAAACAAGATAAATAAGTTCATTACATGCCACAAGATAATTTATGAAAGTGACATATTTTTTAATATTCATTGAATATTTTTAATTATATTTTGTTCTACCTACTAGAATTATTCTAAACCATGAATCAAATTTTATGGGTCACTTGTAGATATCCTTATGGAAAATTTTGGGAGTTTCCCTTAACTGTCCACCAAATTTCATTTGTAGTCAGTTTGTTTGACAAAATTACTTATCCAAACTTTATTACAAAGTTTAAGGATATACTTTTGTCCTCAACACACCCCATTTTCAAATTTCAAATAATGACCCATTATTACAATAAAATATTCATAAATCTATTTATGCAGCCTAAGGATTTTTTGGGTTCAATTTTACATTACAAAATGAATTTAAAATCTTATACATGGTATGATATTATTTCATTTATCATCTTTGATTTTATTTCTCATGTTGAATTTGCATTTTTATTGGACTACCAAAGCTAGTTAAATGATGTTTTAGTGTGTCTCAACTCATTATTGTCTATAGAATTAATTCTAGGACTCAGGCTTATTTCACATTAGGTCCTCAAAAAAATTATGTGGCTACATGTTTTCATTTCATTGATCTTAAGTTTCACTAAACCATAGTTTATTGAAAACCTCAAGATCCCAGATATCCATCCATGTTCCAACATTATGGTTACTTGAAGCATGTAGTTCACAATTGGGACTTTATTTTCCTATTCTTTATTTCCTTGAGATTAATATAAGTGGCATCATCATGTCAACTTGTAATATTGGAGACTATTTATAAAAAACACATTGTAAAACTTTATAATATATTTTCAATCCCTAAGATCATTCCACATGGCATGATCGTTTTCACTCAGAACATAGCGAACGGTAGTACATAGAATTATTTCCAAATTTCTCTAAATAAAATAAGACCATCCACATGTCATCATCTTAGGAACATATAACCTATTATTGAAAGGTTCATCTCCAAGATCTAATTTTATTCAAAGTCTTAAGAGTTGTCCATGTTTCATCATCTTGAAAGCTCAAACCATACTAAATAAATACATTATTAGAATTTTATTTTATGGATAAAGGGGAGCTGTCTACATGTCATAATATTAAACACTCAATGATTCATACATATAATTACAATTTCAAATTTTCCAAAGCCTCCAAATCAAATATATTTATCCATGTGTCATGATATCATTCACTCATGCCCTATCGATTAATGGTACATAGTCAATATATCATTTTCTCTAGAGCCTTGAGAGTCATCCACACATCATCTCAGAATCCTAGAAATTTCTATAAAGTTTACAAGGGTAAAAATGATGTTATCTATAGTCCTTATAGTTGTCAATGTGTCACCACCATAATATTCTTGATCCCATCAAGTAAAGTACATATCCAATTTTAATATTATATATATTCTTAAGATCATTCCAAGTGGCATAATATTGTTAACTCATATATTATAAGGGGTATGAAGCAATATAATAAAGTAGAAAAACCCACGTACATGAGATTGTGACAAGTATTAAAATTGTAGAGATTAATAGCTATAATGAAAATGCAAAATCTAATAGCTAAACCCAAAATCTAATGCATGAAAAATTGACACCTATCATGAGGAAATTACTAAGCTCCCATGAAAACTCATAAAATTTAAACATGGAAAAATCACTTGCCAAAGCTTTCTAGAAAATTTGAATTGAAACAAGAATAAAAATTAAAAGTCATTATTTTATTAAACTCACATGTACTAAACATTCAAGGCTGAATATTTTTTCAATATATGTATATTTATGAGCAAAATCAAGTCACCATTTCCATCAATTGAATTCAACTAAATTATGAATTTGAGATACCTTGCTACCAAAAGAATTATTTTTTCTCTTATAAAATTTGTAAGTATTTTTAGTCACCTTAAAATATATTTTAGTTATTTACATTAGATCAATGGCATGTTCATCATGAGAAGGTCAACCTACTTTATGCACCATCATAGGTGGGCTTGAATATATGGACACATTATTTGATAAGGGGGGACTTGAGGTTAAATTCCCTCACTACTTAGGCATTTTGGATAAGATACATGACAAAGAGCCAATTTCAGTGTAGGACTAGCTATCTGAGGATGACTGAAGGAGCATTGAGGACATATTATCAATCAAGGCCATGGGATTGAAAAATATATCTAGAAAATATGAGGTAATGCCTTATATTAACCTTATACAATGTTTATTTATTAATAGTTCCATCAATAGGGATTTATTTCACTTTAGACTTCATATAAATCATGTAGCCTACATTTATGTAAAAGCATTTGATAAAATATTTGTAGCTCCCAATGTTAGAAGTGACTTGCAACTAGGTGCCTACTAATTCCTAGTTAGAGGACAACATAGTTGAGGGGAAACATAAGTAATGGATTAATAAAGGAGATAAGATGACTATTCTAGATCTATCTCTTCAGTCCCCATTTTTAAATATAGGCCAAGGATTTTAATAATCATGGCCTTATTCAACATACTATATGGTTTTTATGGCACTACTTATGTACACAAGGAATGGGTGTCCTTAATAGATTATATTTTAACTAATGAAAAATTTATAGAAATCAGAGAGATTGTTTGTGTCAGGATAAGGGAAAAAATGTTCCAATTTGAACATAGTTCCTCTCATGAAAATATCTATATGATATACTATTTTATGGATGTGGTTATGGGAACAATATATAAAATTCATGGGTAACCTTGGGAGTATTCTACTCAATGTATTAATAATAGGGTTTGAGATGAATTCTCCATGATATGTATCTATAGGTTTAGATATAAAATTAAAATTATTTTAGAGGATACATATCCATAGGTCTAATAAACCATTTATGGGTGTCAAATTCCTAGGTTTTTTGAGAATGAGAAGTATATAAAATAGAGGTTATTATTGGTACTATATTTATTGTACCATAATCAAGATACATGTAATAAGGTAACCTATCCTAAATTTGATATTTTATGTCCCTAATAACATGGTATATTAGGTTATCACACATCAAATATATAATAGTGTGGATGAGGCCCTTGATGCTAAACATAAGTGGTAAGGTTGGACATTTTTGGCCAACATATGAAGCTTTTGTATGGATTAATGAAGAAGGATCAAATGGATTGGAAATGGGTTAAACAATGCAAATAAAGAGATCCAATTAGGTTTTCATGGTGTCTGATAATTTAGAAGCATGAACTAGGTTATAAAAAAGCCTTAAAAAGTCCATCAACACCTTGAAAGATTGATGAAAGGAAAAATTATGCAAATTTGAGGGTAAACCATCACCGAGATGCCATGGAGAAATGAATGGACCAATTAAATTATGCATTTTATAAATTAACCTTAGAAATTCACATGAGCTAAAATATAGTAGTGCCATGAATCCCTTTATGCCTAGATCATCCTCTAAATTTTTCATGTTTGCACAAGCTTTCTAGCTCAAGTTATAAGCATGCAAAGATGGACTTGCAGAGTAAGATGTTTGAGATAAAGTCAAATTTAGGCCCCAAAAAATAACCATTTTATTTTAAAAATAACACTAAACTTAAAATTAACATCTATGTGGATGTCAAATGACGGGCTCGTAAACATATTTGATGGTTGTGTAGACATCAAATTTAAGACATAATAAAAATAAATCCATTGGAGCCTAAAATTAATGATCATGAATAAATCAAATACATCCATGAAGATGTAAAATGATGGGTATGAAGATGTAAAATTTAAGCTTGTAAATTAGCTATTAGATTTCAAATGGTGGGTCAAGGTAGATCTATGGCTTGCATTACTTCATACATCTTGATATGATAGTGCATGATGAGTCAAAAAGTCAAGGGGCCAAAGAGGCCACCATGTGGCATAAGTGAATGATGATAAAAATTGATATAATTAATGCATGATTGACATGTGGCCCAAGTTTTTAAGTTGTCAAACTAATAGAAAATCTTAAGTATGAATGTGGAGATGCCAAGTGCCACCATCTTGAAGAGGGTTGACAAGTCAAAGACAGATCAATAACTCTCACTCGAGCATAAAGATGAGGATTGATAGTGTGATCAAAGGTAAATATTTAAATGATCTAAGTCATAATTTATAGCCATTTCAAATAAAGGTGAGGCTATGAATTTTGACATGAGTCGAATCAATAAATAGGTTTCTATGGAAGCATGCAGGTCTTCCAAGGCCATCTTTTTGCCATTGAAGCTTGATCCAACACCATTAAAGGGACACACTAATGCAAAAAAAGTAATAAATAACATAAAATACCACAATTAAATCTAAATACATACCTTTGGTTCATAAATTTATATCAAGTAGGGTTATTACTAAAACTTTGTTCTCTATTTTAAGAAGGATCCATGTAGATGGTGAACTCCTAGTTCTTTTAGTGACATAATAGGTCTATTTTGACCTAATGGGAGTCTAGGACAAATAAATATGGTCTATAGGTCTACATTAATATGGAAAACTATAAGAAAACCAATGGTATTAGACTGGTTTTCTACCTATAGATGAATTTATGGTCTAGATATGGAAATGGAGTAGATGTTTGATTAATGGAAAGGGCCTTATTTAGTGACATGGATCCATCCTTGACAAAGAAGGTTCTTCACCACTCAAGGCATTGAATGAATATTAGTTTTAAGTCTTGAGGATTTTATCCTCATAAATAAGTCAAGTGGACTTAGGGTCCTAAGGTGGTGAGCTACTAGTTGGACAAGTAGTTAAGAGCATTGATTCCACTCAAATGGAATTTATCATCATGTATAACCAAGAACTTATCTTCTAGTGGGGTCTCTCAATAAATAAGAGTAGATCAAAGAATTTTGTAAAAAGTAAGGGTTATCTTGTTGGAGGAAGACATGCATGAAACAAGTAATCAATGAGCTACCACCATATTTCTTAATGACTTAGACCCTTTCTCCACTCTCTTAGGCATGGTCCCATATCTTTCTCTCTCTCTCTACTATATATAGAGGCTTTTGAGCCAAAATATGGATCCCATCTAGTATCCTCTTGGTATCAAATCTACTCCCTCTCTTGGGTATGGCTAAACTCTTCCAAGATAGAGCTTGTAACCTCTTGAGATAAATACAAGACTATTTTTTAGATGGTGAACTCCTAGTTCTTTTAGTGACATAATAGGTCTATTTTGACCTAATGGGAGTCTAGGACAAATAAATATGATCTATAAGTGTACATTAATATGGAAAAATATAAGAAAACCAATGGTATTATATTAGTTTTTTACTTATAGATGAATTTATGGTCTAGATATGGAAATGGAGTAGATGTTTGATTAATGGAAAGGGTCTTATTTAGTGACATGGATCCATCCTTGACAAATAAGGTACTTCACCACTCAAGGCATTGAATGAATATTAGTTTTAAGGCTTGAGGATTTGATCCTCATAAATAATTCAAGTGGACTTAGGGTCCTAAGGTGGTGAGATAGTAGTTGTATAAGTAGTTAAGATCATTGATTCCACTCAAATGGACTTTATCATCACGTATAACCAAGACCTTATCTTCTAGTGGGCTCTCTAGATAAATAAGAGTAGATCGAAGACTTTTGTAAAAAGTAAGGGTTATCTTGTTGGAGGAAGACATGCATGCAATAAGTAATCAATGAGCTACCACCATAGTTCTTAATGACTTAGACCCTTTCTCCATTCTCTTAGGCATGGTCCCATATCTTTCTCTCTCTCTCTCTCTCTACTATATATAGAGGCTTTTGAGCTAAAATATGGATCCCCTTTGGTATCCTCTTGGTATCAACTCTACTCCCTCTCTTGGGTATGGCTAAACTCTTCCAAGATAGAGCTTGTAACCTCTTGAGATGAATACAAGACTATTTTTTAGATTTCATTATTCTGATATAGTGTGTACATGTTAGATTTACATATGTGTTACATGTCTCTCCCTTGTCAAGTTATGATCTTACCTAGTTATCAGCTAATCTTGTTATGTAGGTCATGTTTAGTGTTCTACATCTTTTTATTGAAGCTCGTATGTGGATATTATGACTAGTTAGTGTCTTGCATTAGATATTTCCATCATTTCCCTCATCTGTTGATCATTTGGTGAACCTCTACATGAAATAGTGATGTGTGATAGATATTTGGAATCCTAGATCTAGCTTTTTTCTTATTTCATTAGAATTTAAGAGTCAAACAAAGTGGATCAACCATAATTTAGGTATACCACCATCTTTATCTTAGGTTTTCCCTTTCATGCTCTCTCTCTCTATTTTACCTAGTAATTAGTACATTTTAGTAGTGGAAATGAGATAAAATTATGCATCAAAGGAGTTATCCTCATTAAAAACCTTAGAGATCTATCCCCATTATAGGATACCCATAGTTTGGGGTTAGTCTCATGTTGAGCTAGATCTAGAAGTAGGACCAGAACACTTCTGATTCTAGTTAGGGTATAATCTAGATCTCCAATAGTTCTAGCGCACCTAGTGGAACTAAGTTTATCATATACTAAGTGAAGAGTTTTGGTGTTTTCTTATTTTAGTTAACCTTTAGAGGTAAGTGTACAAACATCAATGATGACATTGAACATTCATCAGTTGGTTATAGTGGTCTAAGTAAGCCTTCAAACAAGTTTTATCATTACCTGATCTCTTTCCTAAGTCTCTATGGTTGGATTTGGGGTATAATTCTTTCCTAATTAGGTTTGTGAACCATATCATCAACCAAATGAATCCTACCAGTATTATTATGACCCATATCAATAATCCAATCATTCTTATTAGCCCAATAATGGGCCTATATATCCTTCATATGTACCTACTAGATATCTAGCCAACCTTGTCAAAATTATTTTTCTACTACCACATTCTTGTTATCTTTCAAGATAAATATGCCAAAATCAAAAGAGGTGATGGGAAAATGGGATAAAGAGATTGATGTGATCCCTTTCCATCTCATAGAGAGGATGAGGAAGTTAGTTTAAATGTTGATAGGTAAGTGGATGTATATTGGAGAGGAGGTCTAATATGTTGATATGAATGATGATTTGTATGAAATGAAGACTTTAATCCAAGGGTGGATATATAAATTAGTGAGGTGGGAAAGTTAGGGAACCCAATCTAAACATCCTCAACCATTATTTCCTATCCCTAGTACACCTCCTTTGATTCCAAGTCTTCCTCAAAATATACCTAACCCATTTAAAGAGCTTGAGAAAATGTCATGTTGGAGGCTACCTCACGATATGGATCTTGATTATGTTATACCATCACTTATGAAATAACCTTATTCTATGCCCACCAAAAATTAAGAAAGAGAGAAGATGTTTGAAGTCAAGCCAATGAACTCTTTTTTCCTTCCTAAATAATCTCTTCAAGAGTCCTCAAATAAGCCTAAACCCACCATCTTAAGTTGGAAAAATACTATATTAAGTTTTTAACATCCCAAGGAGATATCTTTCCCTCTCACCCCCTCCTATCAATAATAAATTGTGGTTTCAAAGGTACAAGATGAGGTGATAGCTATAAAGGAGCCATGAGAAAGAGTTGAATAATAGGTAGATCTTTACTTTGAGTTACCCTTCTTAATTAAAGATGATGGTCCTATCTATTGTAGAAAAAAGTAGTTGGAGAAGTTGAGCATATTTCAAGAGGACATATATGATCAGTTTGTGAATCCAAGTAAGCATGAACAAGGGGTCATATCCTTTGATAGGTAGGTTGAGGAAGATTCATTATAGTAGTTATACCATAGCTTCATGGGAGAACTTGAGGTGTTCACCAATAACAAACCTATTTAAACCAAGGTGGAATATTTTTCTCTTAAAGATGACTCAATACCTTAACCTGATTTTAAACCACTCTTATATTATAGATAGCTATATATTAAACCTCTACAAGGGTTTAAGGGACTTATTAAAGATATGGTGCTCATTAGAAAGTAGGTTCATCTAGAGGCACTCATTAAAGGCCATGATACTAATGGGGTTGGTCATTCTAAACTCCTTGAAGAGATTGACGAGTTTGCATTTGAAAATAAGGATAAAAAGGTTACTCAAGGTGCCAAAAAGTCTCAAGGATAATGATTATATAAGGTGTCACTTGTAGAGGTTGTAGATGATAAGCAGTATGAGAAAAATTAAAAAGAACAAGACCAATTTGTCTTTGTTGGTCACTGGTTTGATGTTGATGAGTCATTATAGGTGATTCTAAGATAATTTGTAGTTAAGAGGATTGCCTCATCAAGGTCCATATTCAATGAATATCCTATTTGGCAACCTATACCATCTTTTGGATTAGGTGAGCTTATGAATTTTCCTTTTGATCTAAAAGGATTAGTTTTAAAAAGGTTTTGTATATATTATAATAGTTATCATGATTTCATGTAAGTGTCTATATGTAGATTGGTTTAGTAGGTTAGTTTTTGTTTTTCTCTTTTCCAAGTGCTTACATGCACTTTGTTTTCCTTGTTTTGTTTCAATTGTCCCTTTTATTTCAAGAGGTTAGAGAAAGATAGGTATCTAGTGTTGGATCTAGGTCAAAATGTTGGACCCAAGTAGAGACTCCATGCCTAATGTACTAGACAAGGTAGCATGGTCTGGGTTCTCTTTCATAGACATGCATGTAACCCATATGAGTCACCAAAGATGTTGGCCATTTTTTGCCAACATATGAATCTTTTACATGGATTAATGAAGGATCAAATAGATTGGAAATGAGTCTACCAATGCAAATGAAGAAATCCAAGTAGGTTTTAATGGTATCCAAGCATTCAAAAACATGAACTAGGTTGCAAAACATCTTTAGAAAATCCATCAAAACCTTAAAAGATTGATCAAAAGAAAAATTATGCAAATTTGAGGGAAAAACATCACCATGATGTCACAAAGAAATGAATTGACCAAATAACCTATGAATTCTATACATTCACCTTAGAAAGCCATGTGAGCTAAAATATGGTAGTGCCATGAAGCTCTCTATGCCTAGATAATACTTTGAAAGTTTCATGTCCGTGCGAGTTTTCTAGGTCAAGTTATAACCATGCAAAGATGGACTTATAGAGTAAGACATTTGAGCTAACATCAAATTGAGGCCCTAGAAAATAATTATTTGATTTAAAAAGACCATTGGATCCTAAAATTTATGTCTGCATGGATGTCAAATGATGGGCTCATGAATGTATTTGATAGTCATTAAGATGTCAAATTTAAGACATAATAAAAAAATCCATTAGAGATTAAAATTGATAGTTATTCAAACATCAAATATATTTGAAAAGGAATAAAATGATGGGAATGTGGACATCAAATTTAAGCTCATGAAGTATCCATTATATTTTAAATGGTGGGTCTAAGTAGATCTACAAATGATGTTGCTTTATACATTTTGATATGATGGTGTGCGATGAGATAAAAAGTCAAGGGGATCAAGAGGCCACCATATGGTATAATCATGTGAGGATATAGACTAATAGAATCAATGCACTACTAACACATGGCACAATTTCATAACCTAACAAATTGATAGTGAATCCTAAGTATGAATGCAGAGTTGCCAAGTGGCACCATCTTGGAGAGGGCTGACAAGTCAAAGATAGATTGATGGATCTCACTTGACCATATAAATTAGGATCAATAGTGTGAAAAAGGTAAATATTTCAATGATCTGATTCATTATCAACAATCTATTAAAATAAAGGTGATCCCAAGACTTTCGATGAGAGTCAAATTGAGAACCAATTTTTGATGAAAGCAAATAGGTCTTATAGGGCCATCCTATCACCATTGAAGCTCAATCCAATGCCATTAAAGGGACACACTAATGTAGTCAAAGTAATCAAGAACATAAATAAACACCATTAAGACTAAATATAGACCTTTGGTTCATAAAGTTGTATCTAGTAGGGTTATTATTATAACTGTATTTGCTATTTTAAGAAGGATCCATGTATATGGTGAACTCCTGGTTCCTACAGTGACATAATGGGTCTATTTGGACCTAATGGGAGTCTAGGATGAATAAATGTGGTCTATAGGTATACATTAATATGTAAAAATATAGGAAAATTAATGTTCTTGGATTGGTTTTCTACCTATAAATGAACCTATGGTCTAGATATGGAAATGGAACAGATGTGTGATTAATGCAAGGGTCTTATCTATCGATGTGGATCCATCCTTGAAAAAGAAGGTACTTTAACACTCAAATAATGGCATGATTATCAATTTCAAGGCTTGATAATTTGATCCTCATAAACAAGTCAAGTGGACTTAGAGTCCCAATGTGGTGAGATGGTAGTTGGACAAGTAGTTAAGAGCATTGATTCCACTCAAATGAACTTGGTCATCATGTATAGACAAGACCTAATATTTTATTGGGGTCTCTCAGTCAATGGGAGGAGATCAATGACTTTGTGAACAAGGGTTTTTTTTTTATAGGAAGACATGCATACATAAAGTAATCAATGATCTGCCACCACATTTATTAATGACTTGGACCATTATCGACTTTCCTAGGTGTGGTCCCATATCTCTCTCTCTTTATAATATATATAGAGGATTTTGAGCCAAAAAAATTATCCCCTCTAGTATCCTCTCAGTATCAATTCTAATCCCTCTCTTGGGCATGGCTAAACTCTATTAGGATGGAGCTTGCAACCTCTTGAGATGAATATAAGCCTATTTTTTAGATTTTATTATTCTTTCTGGTATAGTGTGTACATGTCATATTTGTATATGTAGTAGAAGTATCTCCCTTTTCAAGTTATGATCTCACGTATTTATTAGTTCATCTTGTTATGTAGGTCATGTTTAGTGTTCTACATCTTTTAATTAAAGCCCACATGTGGATATTTTGACTGGTTAGAGTCTTGCATTAGATTCATGAGGTCTCTCATGGAATCAAAAAATGGTGTGTGTCAAGAAAATACAAGTGCCATAGTGTAGAAGCATACATAAAAGAAAACATACAAACACATTAGGCACATAAAATGTAGGCTGATGGGCCACAATACAAGGTATATAGTAACATGTCACTAAATATGATAATTAATACATACAAGGACATGTTAAAATGTCCACATATGCAAACAAAAGTAAATTAACATAGAGCTATAGAGAAGGACATGTTCAAATGTTCACATATAAAATCATGGAAGAGCACACAAAAGGGACATGAGAAGATGTCTAAGGCATAAAAATAGAGAAATGACATAGAATTAAATGAATAATGGCATATTTAAATGCCCTTAAAGATGTAAGAAGCATAGTAATACATTCAATTCTAGTCTAGGAACTAGAAATGAAATCTTATATAACCATGTAATACAAATCTATGTAGATTTGAAGGTACATATATACTGAGTCTAACTACTGATAGTCAACAAAAATCTAAGCAATGATAAATATTAAGATAGATCAATGCATAATTGGAATGAATAGTATGTAAAAACAAAACTTGGTTATAAAAATTGTGTAGGAGATGAACCCAAGTGGGTAGATGTAGCAATGTATAAACCTAGATTGGTGTGAGTTCCCCCAATAGGTGGATGATAACTGGTCTAGATTAGTTTAGAGCACTGAAGTCCTATCTATAATCTATAAGAACTTGACAAGAACAAGTGAATCATATGTGTATGATAAAACAAAATACACTAGGGTAGCTAGCAATATACAATATCTGGAAAGTAGTAGAAATGTAAACAAAGTAATGCATATAATTTGTAATTTTTTTGGGTTTTTGAAATATTTATACATTTTTGTATTTTGACATGTTATATTGTTTTTGTTTTTTCTAAGTATAAGCTATGTACAAGCATATGAAAATAACCTTTGTATAAGGAATGAGAGAGAGAATGAAGTATGTACAAGATTAGGAACCATACTAACCAATGAGTCTCATGGAAGACTCACTATCCCTATGGCCTATGTAAAAAAGGAATGGTAATCTCTCATTTAGTGTGGTTGCTATGTTGTAGTTGAATGTTGTTATAGTATAAATATGAGTATTATTCCTTATTAGAATCATAATATTGTTCCACATTAGCATCTAATAACTTGGTATGATGGAGGGAGCTACCTAATACTGTATATTTAGCCTTCATGAATTATGCTTTGACATATTTATTGTGATTTTTCCCTTTGAAAGTGTGCTTATCGTAGACATACTATGTTTTGGAGGCTCTTTTTTTAGAAAACCTATTTTGAGAATGTTTGTTGGTTGAGCATGATTTTTACGTTACAACTTAGGATCTGGCTCTTTTTATAACATTTCATGTGTATCTGAATGTTTTGCCTTGATAAACTACATCTATAACTAATGTAATTTATAATTTTCAATAAATCCCAAACCATGTTGACCAAAATTATCAACTCTTAGAATAGGATTACTAATGTCTTGGGCTTACTTGTGCAAACCTTGACCATGATAATCATATTGTTGTATATACTTTTGACCAAATCAATACCATATTAAATTTTTAGCCTCATTTTGGAGGGGTAGCTTTGATTTATTTATATATGCTTGTTATACTATTTCTTGATCTGATTGTGTGTTTGGAACCTTTTATTGTTCTAAGTTATGCTTTTGTAATCATTTTTATATTGTTTTGGAATGTGCCCCTTTTTGAATTGGTATATGTACAATTTTATGTTGTGTGGATGATTTGTCACTATGTGAGTCATATGTATCCATTATCTATTATATTTTACTTTTTAATGCTAAATATGAATCTGTGTGGTGCCCATGTATTCTATGATATGCACAAAAATATTTGGATCTCTTCATTGGGTATAGAGGAGGTAAATTGATTAACTTACCTTTAATCATGTCCTTGTTTATCTCACTATATATCTTATTTTATCTTTGAATGTTTTTTGAATTACTCATTGTATATGCATCTTATTTTGATGTTGTGTTTTGATATGTAACATTGTTTGCCACAAATTGAGTAGTTGAAGATGTATATACATGATTTATTATATGGTGCCCTGGAGGCCTTTGTCTTGTAAATTTATTTTCCAATGTTTTAATATTTTCATGTAATAGTTTATTTTAATTTTATAAAACTATAATTATGTTGGTCATACTGATAATTTTATCATGTAGAGTCTCACAAGTTCAAACCCTAGCTATTTATGTTTGAACATGTAAGAACACACCCTACAGGGAAGAAGTGTGACTAGGATAAGTAGTGGGATTAGTGATAATGTTATAGGCTACATCATCTAATGGAGGAATGATATCATGGACCTATTTAGAGGGAAAGTAGTTATCACCCTCATGGATATGAGGAGGAGAAGGAGATTCTTTCATGTGCATAAGATATGACATTGAAACCTAAAACATAATGTTTAGCTTATGTGTTAAATGCTCTGTGTGTATGGGTTTGCTTGTTCATGGAATTCCATATAGGATAAAGATAACATGTAAAATAAATAATGCAACATGAAATATATTTTAGTTGATTTGAAACATCATGTATGCATATGTTTATATGATTAAAGAATAATTTCTTAATTATTTTTCACATGGAAGAAAGATAACATGCTATGGAAAGAATACAAGATGAAATATATTTTAGTTGATTTGAAACATCATATATTCATATGTCTATGTGATTAAATAATAATATATTAATTATTTTTCAAATAAAATAAGGATAAAATGCTATGGAATATGATGAATATTGTATTTGATAGTAAGCTTCATCTATACATCTATTGATGTCTTTTCCTAGTTCATTTTGAATTAAAGGGAATAATCATAAAAATGAAAGTATGAAACTTTGAAATAAAAATTAATTTATTTATTTTGTCATTATTGTCATGATGATATGAATTAGAAGATATGTGAATCTGAAATCTAAGTTTTGGAAATGAAATTTGAGTATAAATATAAAAGGATATAACCCTAAGTGTGTCTAAGGTTAGGGTTTTTTAATCTAGGGTTTCTTTGCAACAATTTAAATTATATGTAAAATAAATTGAAACCTTAATATACAATTGATTTTAATTAGCTAAGTTATCTAAATAAAATAAAAAAATCAAATCTAGGCAACCCTAAATTTATTGCACAAAATTTAGATTAATGCAAGTTAGGGTTTGAAGGAATATTTGAATTAATATAGGTTCACCAAATGATTTATCCTTTTAGGGTTTTAAAAGTGTAAATTACCTATTTTTGGTTAAAGGGTTGAGATGTCTAAATCAGATAAATAAATTTAAATATTTAACCTACTAATTTTTAAATGATTTTGACTTTGATTGACTTTCCAATAATAACAATAAATATGGAAAAAAAGAGACTTATCTAAAAACAAACTATCATAGATGATCTAGAGTCTAAAATTTGGAATCTAAGTAGTATTAAGTGTCATAACTAGGATTCTGATATTCATCTATTGACTAGATAGTAGCACCTAGTTTAGATAATCACTCTAACTATGTGTATGTCCAAGATGTGTCATTAATGTCCCCTTTGTGGGACTATTCCTATTTTTAAGGAATGCTTGTGCCTATGTCTGTATTCTCTATTCCTTCATCACTGAAACTTATAGCTAGGCATTATACATAGAAAGCTTGATTTCATGTGTAAACCTACTTTTATTTGTAAGTATGATATGAGAAATATTTGAGTGTGTTAGTAGGAGGGACTGGACATCTTCAATACCCCATTATGTAGAGATTTACCAACATACCAATACACTAAAGAGGGATCAAGTCTGATGTAGTTCTCACATTTAGTGCTTAATGTATGTGCAAGTGAATTATAGAATGAGAGTGGCCATGGATGCCTTGAATATGATTTATCTTTGGAATACTTTTGAACTACACTTAAGGATGTTGTAGATGGTAGTATGCAAAAATTTAGGTAAAATAGGGATAATGTACCTTGATTTTGCATAACATTGTATTTGGTTTGAATAGATTTTACATCTATTTTCCATCTAGTGAATAGAGGTGGATTAGACTTATATATATAGGGTTATGTTGGAAATGAAGATAATAAAATGAGCTTAAGATGACATTAGGAGGGACACATATTTGAAAAATTATCCATTGGGAAGATCTAGGGTAAATGATAGTAGCACCCAGTTGGGGACAGTAACACCATGTGTTTGTTGCATCCTAAATGTGGAGCTTAAGTAATTTTGGTATACTACTAAGCAAATTGTATTAGGGTTAGAGGTGATAGTTCAGGGATCGTTTCTTAACTAGTTAAGTGAATAAGGTCTATTGAATGGTTGGAAATCTTAGTCTAAGGCTCTAGAATTGGTATATGGCAAGCCTAGGGATAGGTTGACTCAAGACACTCTTAGAATCCAATTACCACTTTTAGATGATTACATAACTACATCCTTTCCTCTTCTAAAACATGAAGATGAGTCCAATATAGAACATGATAAGGATAAGTTTTGGACTTTCTCAGTAATGCAACATGAAAAATATTGTGAATTCAGGAAAAAGGAGGAAGGGATAGTTGATAAGTAAGAGAACCAATTTTATCAAAAATTTCAAGGGTCCTATAAATATAAGAGCTAATTTGGAAGAGTTTCCAAAATTAATTGAGTTTTTTTTTGTGGTTTAACATGCATAAAAATGTTATCACAAACTTCAAATTCATGTGATGAACTCTTTAAATCAACATAGATATTTGATCTATCAAAGGTAGCCTTTATATTTTGCCTTATGATTTCTATTTTCCTATCATACTCCTATAAAACATCAATAACATAAATATTTCTATTTTCTAAACTTTCTAAGACAACTAGATTCCTACACTTATGTCCATACAAATATTTCAAATGATCCATATTAATAATAGAATGGTATGTGTTATTACAATAAAAATTCAACTCAGTGTAAATAATATTCCCATTTACCTTGTTAATCCATCACATGCATTCTTAACAGGAATTCTAAACCTTGATTTAACCTTTCCATCTGACCATCTA
Source organism: Torreya grandis (assembly GCA_037957365.1). NCBI lineage: Eukaryota > Viridiplantae > Streptophyta > Pinopsida > Cupressales > Taxaceae > Torreya > Torreya grandis. Next base: position 522,984 of record JARHVA010005294.1, read on the forward strand.
TTTCTAGGTGTTAAGATGAGCTAAAGTTCAATCTTGTACCAAAAGTAACAGTCAAAGTTTTCCAAAACCTTAAAGTAAAAAGTTGATCTCTATCACAATTAATAACTTCAGGTATTCCATGTAAACATATTATTTCTTTCACAAACCATTCATCAAACACAAATGCATCATCAATTAAACTTCTAGTAATGAAATGGCCAACTTTGGTAAATATATCTATTAGTACCAGAATAGTATCCTGTTCACTTCAATATTTTGACAAACTAGTTATGAAATTAGTTGATATAACAAACCACTTACCTCATAGAACATCATGAGGATACAATAATCCTCCTAGATGGAAACATTAAGATTTCATGTGGTAACGTTCCAAACATTTTTCCATGAATTTAACAACTTCATGTTTTAAATCAAGTCAATAATACATAATTTTTATCTCATGTGTCATTTTTGTGACACCAAGATGATAAAAATGAGGTTTTACAAACTGATATGTGCTTATTTAAAAAAATGTACTTTAAGTCACCATACTCAAGAACATAAATTTTAATTTTGTGTTTGATTAAACCATCAAAATCAATAAAAAATTCATAAAATTTATTTTCAATAGGCTCGTTAGCCAAACTTACACTTACCTCTTGGAAATATTTATTCGAACGTTTAAATTTTAAAATTTTAGTTCTAAAATTATTATTTTGATTAGATAAGGCAATGAGATACTACATCTGTTGAGTACATAAAAATGTGATTATCCTTACCTTTCACATTGAAATGTTCATTCAAAATTAATTAGAAATTCTAGCAATCTATGTTGGCATGCATTCAAATCATATAGGTAAAATAAATATTCTAGGCTATGATGATCAAATTTTAATTCAAAATGCTTACCAAGAAATTTTTTTTTCCATTACTTTAAAGTATGTACAATGGAAACAAGTTCAAGGTTATGAGTGGTGTAATTTTTATCATGATATTTCAGATTTCATGACTCATAATCCATTACTAAACCATCTTGAGTTAACAAGCCACCCAATCCTTCTTTGGGTTCATCAATCCATATTTAAAAATTAATATTAGGATTTAGCATAATAAATATAGGTTTTGTGGTTAATATATCTTTAAAAATTTTAAAATCTCATTCATACTCAGAAGTCCAAAAAAATTTCTTACCCTTGTACTACAAGGAATTTATTGGATTAGCCAACTTAGAAAAAAATCAATAAACCTGTAGATGCTAGAATTTAGCACCCTTACCCTATTCTACCATATTTTAGGTTATCTCTTTATCCCTAGTTCACTAAAACAAAGTGTTGTGACTTGTCACAACTTTCCTTATATAAATTAAGCCAAATGTCATATCTACTTATGCACTCAGTATTGTAGGTTCTACACATTTCCTTAAATCATTCCCTAAATATTGCATAATTCCCTAGGACACCCATAAAGTGTTGTGCACCCTTCCTAATCCCACTTAAATACTCTCACCTAACCTATTTCCCCTTTCGTAATGTACCTCCTCTTTTCCCTTTTCTTAATTATCACATTAGTTTAATAGTTTAATATTAAATATGATTTAAAATTCAAAATCTAATTAATTAATAAATCAAATCAATTTAATTATTAAAACCTCCATTTTTTCCTTATTACCCCTTTTACCCAACCTATTCCCATCCATAACAATGCAAAAACCAACTCCCCCATGTCATATGCGGAATCCACAACCATTTGGCAACTGTGCAGTCCAAAATAAGCATGTAAATCACAACTTCCCTAGATCGACGTCGATTATGTTGGATCGATATTGATACATATAAGCATGTAAAACCATCCCAAAAAGAGTTTAAAAATATTCAAGTTGGAGGACCTAGACTTTGGAGGTTTGTTTTAGGCATTTGGAGGTCATAATTTAGAACATTTAGAGTCCAAAATATTGCCCACAAGTCAAGCAATTGAAAGGATCAAAGTAATGATCAAGTACGTCAATTTTTTTGGTTTTTAATTTATTCTTTCTTTATAAATATTTTTTAAATCCTTATTTATAAGTCATTAGATCATTTCATTATTACATCTTGTGTTTTAAGCCCCTTTTAGCCCATTTCTTAGTCTGTAGACACCTTTGTTCATCCCTAAAACTTTTGCATCCTCCTAGATTTTTTTTTCATATTCTATACATTGTGAAAAGATCAAAAATGATCTATGAATATCATGTTAAATCCTATAGGATTGTTATTGATTATATCCTTTGTATAAAACCTTCAATTTCAGCCCTTTAGGTCTTTCTATTTGATTTTGTAGGTTCTTGTCTATTTTTTATTTGTCCCTAAACGTATGTAATCTATCCTAATCATCCTTAGACTTAACTAATATATATTTAATCCTTATTATAGTATCCTTATCCTTCATCCATCTAGTCCTTATCCCATTGTATTAGCTGACCTTGTGTGTATTAGGTCTAGTTCCTAGCCTAAACTTATCGACAACCCCATTATGATGCTTGTGTGACCAAAACCTTATTTGTATTGACTTATGAATATTAATATTAATTAATTTATAGTTGAATATAATCATTTATATCTTTTATCTTATGCATAATAATTTCCAATCTAATTCTATTTATATATCTATTATCAAAAATAGTGGGTTGACATACGTCAAGGAAGAATATCTCTTCCAGGGCTTGGCATCTATCGAGCAACCCACTCATATCTCTTTTAATCCCATTTTTGTTTAAGTGTGGTGTATTATAGGTCATTAATCCTAATCCAAAGAGGAGTTCTCATAATTGAGCTTGATATTTAGTGTGTAACCAACCATCCATATCTCCAGGTAATCTTAAAAACCCTACTTATACTTTATTTTTAGTAGCTAATTAGATCACATTGAAAAAGTAAAAGAAAATACTAAAACATTCTGTCATGCCCAATGGGACTAGATAGTGGGTCCCTTTATTTTGTTCTTTCCTGTGCATGTAGTTGCATTAGTGAATTTTATCCTCTTTTACATTTCCTTTCAATTAAATAACTTTCATTGTATTTTTTTATTTAAATTAAAATCATCATAAACATAGGATTTGCATTTCACGTGTATTTGTTTTACATTGAGTTAAATTATTTGTCTACATCCAAATCAAATAAAAATCTTCTTTTGGCTTAAAAATGAACTACATTCACAATGTATGTACTTGAATTAGTCTATCTAGATAATTAGGTGGATAATTAATCTATTGGTCCATAAATCAATCACACATGACCAAACCATAAAATTAAAAATCACACATCAAAACTTGATATAGTGAACCAACTTGGCTTTCATCACCAAGTGCGAGCTTTATTCCTAGTGCTTCCACTTGGATTTAATAATCAAGTGGAGTGCCATATTAGTACTCTGGCTGAGTATAAGACCTAATTGAGTGGTATATCTTGGCTAAGCACCCACACTAGCTATGGGATTGTGATGTGAGGGGAGCAAGTCTTAAGTACTAAGCCACGTACCATCACTAGTACAAATTACACCTCACATACCTTAGGATATATAGAGGGTTTGCACCTAAACATATTCAAACCATCTTTAGATGTCTATTTCTATTACCATATCCAAGACCAATCAAGTTTCACATAATCAAAAATTAGCATAATCAAGGAATCCTAAGAATTTAACATTTTTAGTATATGTTATTTTTATTGATTTTTGTTGTCTTCTACTTATTTGAGCATGTAAGGTTCACAATGTTCCACCATCATACAACCCGGTCCACTTGTTTGGCCTTATAATTCTAACTTGGTAATAAGTTTAGGAATTATTAGATCCTCATCCTTACTAATGGGGGAAACCTTCAAGATATCCTATGAAACCTTCACTAAAACCCTTGATGATAGTCCTCAAGAATTGAGTGATTACCTTACCAATCATGTGGTACATGTTTCTCTTCTATCTCATGAGTATATTAATTAATCTGTTTCTACCATGATGCCTAAGGGACAAAGTGAATTCTCACTACCCTATAGTGCCAGTTTTTATCACTTTGTTAAACTAGGTCAACCTCAGTCCATGCCTTATCCTATATCATTTAACTATTATCCAAACACCTTTCCACAACATCCCAAACCTTATCAATCTTCAAATCCAACTTTTTCAACTATTTCAAGAGTAATTATTCCCCCAATCCCATCAAATTATGATTCAACCACTGTAACTCTCTTAGGGGCCAAACTTTCAACCTACCCCATTTTAATTATCTCAACCTACCTTACCTCACTCATCCTCTTTCCCATCTCAAAATTTACCTTTATAACCTATCCAATTAGCCTTGTCAAGTCCATTAGTTTTACTAATTAACTAGTTCATCCTCTTTATAGGGACCAACATTAAAACTAGTTATAAAACCTCCTACTTGATGGTATACTCCATTGGGGGAACCATATATTTATGTGTTAGAAAATTTGTTAAAAGTATCAATAATCTAGCTCCCTCTTATCAAACCTATTATATTAGGACCATATGTTTTCATTCCACCTTGGTATAAGGGAAATGAATTTTACCCCTATCATCATATCATGGGTCATATAGTAGAAAGATGTAAATATTTAAAATGGTTGGTCCAAGATTTGATTGATCATGGTAAGCTTATGCTGGTCAATCCTAATCCTTTACAGAATCAGCAATGTATTGTTAGTCATCCTCTTGTGTTAGCTACCTTACCCATTTATAGTCAAATTCCTTCAAGCCATGGTGTCTTCATATCTAAAACCATCCCTAGTAAGCGTATTACTAAAGAGGTTGTTGAAACCTTATTCAACCCATCTATTGAATCCATTCAGGTTTCACATCTTATTCTAAACATAGTTAAAAAGGAAGACCCCATTGTCATTAACCCTCTTGTGGATCAAGTTTAACCTATCTACCCATGCTTAGATAATATAGTAAAGTAACCTCTCAACCCCAATAAATTGATTCAACCACCTGAATCAGTCAATCTAATTCATTTTCTCTATAGTTTTTGTTGACCAATTTTTGTCCATAGGCCAAAATCATTCGCCCTCTTCCCTTGATTTCAAAAACAATCATTTCTGGGTTACACAGTTCAATGCCAGTGTTTTTTTGCTTGTTTCAACATGATTGGTTCAGTCATGTGGTTCAACTAGTTGGTTTATCAGCATTCACTTTATTCACTTTATCTTCTTCAAAGTCCAATGGCCTTGTTCCAACTCAGTTCAACACTTTGGTTCATCATCCTAGTTCATTGGTTTGGCCCCTTGATTTATCATCACGTAGTTCGTTCTTCCTCAACTCCAGACGGGCCTGGTTCATTGGCTCATCGGCCTAGCTCATTAGTGTGCATGGTTGCTTAAGGTAGTAACTTCAAACATTTACAAAAGGAAAGAATCAAAGGTCAGGGGTGGATCCAATCAAAAGCTGGGTGCAGCAAAACCAAAGCCCATGGCTTAACACAAAAGCAAAAATGAATTTCTGCGGACTTTTTGTCTGCGGGAAAATGTCCACGGACAAAAGTCTACGGAGAACATACAAAAGCCATAGTCAAAGTGTGAAATAATTTCTGTAGAATTTTTGTTCATGGGAAAACATCTATGGACAAAATTCTATGGGATAACAAAACATATAAGCCCGCGGGAGCCGGGAAAGGTCTACAAAACATATTAGAGGCCCGACCAATAGTCTAATGCAAAGCAAGGGACCCGTCGAGGATAACAAAATAAATTGGCAGGTGACTTGAATCCAGCTAACAATGAGGACATCCTAGAGGACATCAAAGTTAACAAAGAAGGTAACCATTTGTATTCAAAATTGAGAAAGTGCCAACCAGGAGCCAAAATAAAGCAACCTGTTGGGAAGTTCGCCCCAGGGGCTAAGTAAGCAAATGAGACAAAATAAAGAAGAGACAAGGTAGCCAACATGGTTCCAGTAGAAGGATGATGTCATCAATAATGTTTTCTTCTTCCTAATGAGGGACATGACATGCCCACTTGCAAATAAGGAGTGCTAATGAGTCTCATTGTTTTTTCCACATAAGTTCGTGACTTGTTCATTTGTAATCATCTTTTGACAATTTTACAAGGTGCAACCCTTCTAAAATTTTCACCTGAATAAAATAAAGATAGTTTTTTTACCTCTTCTTGGATGGATATTATGTGTATGTCCTGAGTGTTTGATTTGTGTTCAGTCATTGTCTTTTGATGCTCTCATAAGTTCAGCACCAACACACCAGTTATCCATAAGGCACCATTTTTTGTAGCTGACAGGAGGAAAGCTCTATTTGGAAGTATAGAACAGAGGAATTCATTTATAGTATGTATTTCAAAGCATCTTGGTGAGTCCCTATTCCTGTGTTTTCATAAGAACCTCCCTGCCAATTCCCTACAGCCTGGTCTTTCTACCAAGTCTAAGTGTATGGATGTATTTGTCTGATTCAAGAGTGGATGTGAGGTCATTTCATTTTGGTGTATCACCTCTTTAAAGTAGGTTTGTTTTCCTATACTCTCCTTTCCCTTTTCATTCCCCCTTATTATATAGCTATCTATATATATACATACCTATATTTTGCACTTGCTAGAACAAACAACGATACATCAGAGGGAGCTAGCCCTTATCTAGAGACTCTCCCCTCTAGCTTCTCCATCCCACAGGTGAGAGGGGAGTTTCCATGTTACAAGGAGAAGATAGGAGTTCAACTTCCTATCACTGGGTGCATGTTCCTGTGTCAACAATTTTGGCATGCTCAATGGGACACTCAAGTTTTCAACTCAGTAAAGTTTAGGATCGATGCTAGTCCTGATACATCTAATTAAATTTTTCTAGCATGCGGTAACTCCACTGGTAAGAGCTTCAATTTTCAAATTAAGACCAGTTGCTTAGTTTTCTATGCCTAAGGTCACTACAAGGTCTGCTTCAAAAGGGGTTCCTTTTGATTTCATTGAATTACCTTTAAACTCTGCTAAAAGACTACAATTTGAGAGGACCCATCCTTATCCAGCAACCAATCCTCCTAGACCTATTATAAGAGACACAGTCATAGCAGAACCTCAGTTATAGCCAATCGCAACCATGGCATTGCCTTTTACAACTTTTTGTGGTGAGAGTCCCTTGAATCTCCCATGCTATGATCTAATTTCGGGAATAGCTCTCAAGAATGTACCTTCTTTTGATGGAGTTGGACCTATTACAACCATTGAGCATATTAGGAATATTGCCAACCTTTGAAATATTCACAATGTAACAGAAGAAAACATTGCCATCAAATTGCTAGCTTTGTCTCTGAAAGGCAAAGCTCTTGACTGGTACGGCACCTTGCCTGTGAATTCAATACATTCCTAGAATGAATTGGGCACTCAGTTGATAGATCATTTTGGGGAAAAGAGTGATGGTCTCTCACTTGCTGAGTAACTAATGACTATAAAGAGAGCTCCGCACGAGCATATGCAGGACTTCAACACGCATTTTCAAAAGACTTGGGATAAAATTCCCATCCTGGTAAGACCAACTCCTAGCTATGCTTTCTTGTACTATTTAAAGGCATTAAAAAGTGATATTGCTGTGATGATCCAATCTATGGGAGGACATATACTGCCAGCTGCTTATGACATTGCCATAGCAGCCAAAAATTGCTTAGTTCAGGCTGGGAAAATAACTCCTAGGCCTCACATGCCACTCTTCCTAGAAATTCTACCCCCAATTCAAACCATTACTCCCCTAATTGCTCCCCTACCTATCATTGAGAAGCCAGCTACTGTTTTATCAAATGAACTTCATGAGGTTAAAAGCCTATTTCAAAACATGTCAAATGAGCTTATAGCTCTTAAAAGGTAGCAAGCTCAAAGTAACAGGCTGAATCTAAGATATCAACATTATGGTCAAGCACCTAGACCCCCTTTTCAAAGCTATAATCAAGGATAGGGTCAGCTAACTACAACCAGGCCATTTTAAAATTACAACACAGGCCCCCTTTCATCATCTAAAGTCATGGTGCTGGTTCAGAATAATCTAGTACAAGAGTAGCCAAGTTGTTTGACCATGGGGTATAATCAAGAACATTCTATTTACATAAAGGAGATGATGAACTATTTTTAGAATGTAGACAACCAAATGGCTGCTCAATCCCAGGTCTTTGAACCTTCAATGAAACCCAGCACGGGTAACAATCAGACCAAGCCAGATTCTACCTTGATGAACCACATGGAAGGGGAATTTTACTCAGTTAATTATGTGGGTGCTGCAGACAATCAAGCTGATTGTGTTATAGCTAACACAAGGTTCAAGAGAAGAGTAGTGATAGAAGCCCAGGCTACCACTTAGGTAGCAATAAAACCTCCTCCATTGCACTCTAATTTAAGGGCCCCAAACTTAAGGCAGCCATTTATACCTTCAGCGCCTCATCCTACAGTTCAGCTTGGAATCAACCCCAAAGAAAACTTGAAGGGAGGAAGCCCTTAAATCAATATAGTAGACCAAATAAGGAAGCTGCATATGAACATATCTTTATGGGATTCATTGTCTCTTCCAGGCTAGAAGGACGTACTAAAGAGGGAATTACATGAGTTAAATCAACAAGTTGTCCCAACAAACACTGATAATGTCTTAATGACCAATGGATAGCCTTCCACTTTAGATCAGGTAAAGAAGGAAGAGAAAGCTCCCCCTTTCTATGTATTCTTGGTCATAGGGGATTTCTTGGTACATAACTACATAATTGATAGCAGGGCTAGTACTTCAGTTATGCCCAAGTGCATTGCTGACAAGATGGGACTGAAGTATGAAGAGATGAACAAAGGAGTCCTACAGCTAGATGGGACACCTAAAAAAATAGTTGGGATTGTGAAGGGTTTAGGCCTAACATTGCATGCTTGCCCAACCTTCTCAATTCCCCATGATATAGTGGTAGCAGACAATCCTCCTTATTTCACAATCTACTTGTCTAGAGACTTCACATCAAAGATAGGTGGCTATCTAGTGGCGAATTGGTCATATATAGTTTTTAGAACCAAGTATGGGACCAAGGTAAAAATTGAGTCTGAGCCACTCTACAAGGACCATCTAGAACCATACACGCCTAAGGTAGCAAATGTCAGTTACACCATCATTGACCCAGAAGAGTCCCAGACAGACCAATTTCCATCTTCTGCTCTTGAAGGAGTCATAGACTTACTCTTGGATGAGTGGGGAAATGATAATTTCAAGCATGATCCATACAAGTTCATTGAGGAGGTAGACCTTGGAGTCTACTGCATGATGAAGAAGGTGTTTTCATGCCTAATATAGTGAAGGCAAGCAAAGAATATCTTGGCTTATGGTAGCTATATTTTGATGGTTCTAGAAGCAAGCTGGGCACTGGTGGTGGGGCGATGTTGGTCTCCCATTCAAAGGAAAGGTACTTTTTAGCTTTCCATTTCCAATTCTCTTGCACCAATAATGCTGTAGAATATGAGTCCCTGATCGAAGGGCTAGAATGGGCAAGAAAAAGAGGGATTGAAGAGTTGTAAGTGTTGGGAGACAGTGAGCTAGTTGTAAATAAGGTGAAAGGCCTAAATTTGACCAAGAATTCTTTGCTAAAGTCTTACAAGCATAGAGTCTAGGATTTGATGGAAGGTTTTCTCACTTTCAATATTATTTCCATTCCCAGGGAACAAAATAAACAGGTAGATAGGCTGATAGCAATTGGTGCTCAGTTTGACATTTCAAAGGAAATAGGCTAAGGTTGTGGTTCGCGCCACTTGAAAGTGGTAGTTCAGCCCTCTGTCCCTAATAATATTGAAAATTGGCAAGTCTTTGAAAGTGACCAACAAATATCTTTCTTCCTATAGGAAGAAGCTAAGTTTACAGCACACAACTAGGTGAAGTTGCAGTAGCAATACGACAATTAGATTATTCAGTTGAAGAATAATAAACTCCCTAAGGGTCTGGTCATGCTTGAGAGCATCTTCAATGGAGATGACCAATTAATAAATGACAAGGCATGCATCACAACTAAATAGGATAATTATGAAAGAGTTGAGATCTTCAAGGACAAGTTGCTTGCACTTGGAAAAGTCTGCACGATTCAAAAAAGGTGAGCTTTGATTCTATTGTGTCAGGAATTCATAGATGTTTTTGCATGGGATTACAGTGACTTGAAGGGTTTTGACCCAAGGCTTGCCCAGCACACCATTGAATTAGAAGAAGGTGCCAGGCTAGTCACACAAAAGCAAAGACCTATCAATCTGACAATTGAGACCCTCATGCAGAGGGAACTGGCCAAGCTGATTGAGTCTAGAATTATATTTCCAATCAAACATTCCTCATGGCTGGCCAACCTTGTTCCTATTAGGAAGAATAATGGGGAGATCAAGTTGTGTGTCAACTTTAGAGACCTTAATAAAGTCTCTTTCAAAGATCACTATCCCCTTTCAAGCATGGATCGGATCCTTTAGAAGGTAACTGGCAGTGAGTGTTTCTCCCTCCTAGATGGTTATTCAGGGTATAATCAGATTCTAGTGCAAGGTTGTGATCAGCACAAAATAGCCTTCACCACTAAATGGGGAACATTTGCCTACAAGAAGATGCGATTTGGGCTATCCAACGCTAGTGCTACCTTTTAGCGAGCCATGGACATGGCTTTTGGAGGCTTGATAAACAATAACATGCTAGTCTACCTTGATGATGTGACGATATTCTCCAAGGAAGTGAGCCAACACACAGAGCACCTCAGGCAAATTTTTGAAAGGTGTAGGGAGTTTGGCATCTCCCTTAATCCAAAGAAGTGTGTGTTTGTTGTTCATGAGGGGAAACTCCTTGGCCACATTATGTCCAAGGAGGGCTTATCCATTGACCCTGAGAGAGTTTGCTCTATCCTAGAGATGTCCCTCCCAAATCACAAGAAAGGCCTACAGAGTTTCTCTGGTAGGATAAACTTCATTCAGAGGTTCATTCCTAATATCTTTGAGATAGTCAAGTCCCTGAGCTCTATGTTGAGGAAGGATGAAGAGTTCAAGTGGACAGCTCAAAGAAAAGACAGCTTTGAGGCCATCAAGCAGTCCATAACTCGGGCTCCTACTTTGATCAGCCCCAACTTCAGCAAAGACATTAACCTCTACACTTTTAGCAATGAAGAGGTGATATATACCATGCTTACCTAAGCAAATGGTGATGACCTCGAGAAAGCACTTGCTCTTTTTAGCCAAGGGTTAGAGGACTTCGAAGTCAGGTACACATATATAGAAAAGCAAGTCCTAGCAGTAGTGTAGAGCCTAAAGAAATTCAAGCATATGTTGTCTAACAGTGGGATTTACCTTATGGTTCCACATCCTAGTGTCAAGGATTTATTGACCAATCGAGACCTAAATGAGAAGAGGACAGGGTGGATTACCAAAGTGATGGAGTATGACGTAGACATCAAGATCACCAAGCTGGTGAGAGGAAGAGGCTTGTGTGAACAACTAGCTATAGACTTCAAACAAAAAAGGGAAGATAGCTTGTTAATTCACGATGCAACCATTGTATAAGAACTAGCTGTCATAAAGGATTGGGCACTAGACATGAGACATTTCCTTATCATTGGTGAGTGCCCATAGGGTCTTGATAAGACTAGAAGAAGGTATTTTAAACTCCAGTCTCTCCCTTATGTCTTGGTTGATGAAGTATTGTTTAGGAAGGATCTCTCTGGGGTTCTTCTAAGATGCATTGACCCAAACTAGGTTGATAAGGTACTGGCTGAGTTCCATGATGGGCTAGTGGGTAGTCATTTTGCCCCGAGGACTACTGCAGCAAAGATAATGAGAGCTAGCTATTTCTGGCCTAATCTTTTCAAGGACATCCATGCCCGGGTAAGAAAGTGCTAGAAGTGTGCAGTTTTTGATGGAAAGTAATAGCTGGCTGCCATGCCTCTATAACCCATTTAAGTTGAGCAACCATTCATGCAGTGGGGCTTGGATTTCATAGGGATGATCAATCCTCCCTCCAGTACTGGACACAAATGGGCCCTAACTACTATAGATTATTTCACCAGGTGGGTGGAGGATATTGATCTGAAAGAGGCAAATGAAAGCACAGTCCTGGAGTTCTATGAAGACCTGGTAACAAGATTTGGGGTCCCAACCACCATAATCTTAGATAATGCCTTGGCTTTTTTGGGAACCAAAACTAATGAATGGGCGCTAAGGTATGGTATATACCTCAACACTTCATCAAATTATTACCCACAGGGGAATGGGGTGGCTGAGTCCACCAACAAGAATTTGATTAGAATTATAAAGAGGACCATGGAAGAAAATTAGAGAACTTGGCATGCCAAGCTGAAGATAGCTCTATGGGCCGACTGAATTACTCTGAAGAGATCAATCAGAAATTCTCCATATACGCTCATATATGGAAGGGAAGCTAGGCTTCCCATTTCACTTGAAATGCTAGCATTGGATCTCACCCACCAGATACAATTAGTGGAAGGAACCAACATGGAGGTCAGGCTATGTGAGCTAATGGAGCTCCAAGAGATAAGGGACCATGTCATGGCTTTTATGTCCAGTCACCAACAACAAGTAAAAAGACACTTCAACAAGAAATATTCATCAAAAAATTTCTCTAAAGGAGATATTGTCTTGAAATGGGATGAGGATCAAGCTAAGCCTAGAAAACATGTAAAATTTGATGCCTTATGGAGCGGCCCTTACATAATTACTCAGTGCAAGTAGCATAATGCATTCCAACTCTCCAGGTTGAATGGTGAAGAATTGTGTATCCTAGTTAATGGGATACATCTGAAGCATTGCCACTAAATTTTGGTTCACCTGTACATATTTTCCATTGTTTTCTTTCCTATTTTCCCTATGTGCAGTTACACAAGTAGTGTTTTTTAGCCTTGTGTGTTTCCCTTTGTGTGTGGGGGTAAATTCTGCGTGTTTGATTCTTGAATTTTTTGGGCTATTTTTAACTTTTACATAGCTGCATTTGACTCCGTACCCAATGGACTGCAAGGCAATTGGGTTCTAAGCATAGCAGGTATGCTTCCCCTATGAGTCACCAATCTGTTGACCAATTTTCATCCATAGGCCAAAATCATTCGCCCTCTCCCCTTGCTTTTGTAAACAATCATTTTTGGGTTACACAATTCAATGCCAGTGTTTCTCTACTTTTTTCAACATGATTGGTTAAGTCATGTGGTTCAACTGGTTGGTTTATCAACATTCACTTTATTCACTTTATCTTCTTCAAAGTCCAATGGCCTTGTTCCAGCTTAGTTGAACACTTTGGTTCATCATCCTGGTTCATTAGTTTGGCCCCTTGATTTATCAGCATGTGGTTTGTTCTTCCTCAACTCCAGATGGGCCTAGTTCATTGGCTCATCAGCCTAGCTCATTGGCGTGCATGGTTGCTTAAGGAAGTAACTTCAAACATTTACAAAAGGAAAGAATCAAAGGTTAGGGGTGGCTCCAATCAAAATCTGGGCATAGAAAAACCAAAGCCCAGGGCTGAACACAAAAGCAAAAATGAATTTCTGTAGACTTTTTATTTGTGGGAAAACATCCATGGACAAAAGTCCATGGAGAACATACAAAAGCCATAGTCAAAGCACGAGATAATTTCCATGGACTTTTTGTCTATGGGAAAACATCCACAGACAAAAGTTCATGGGATAACAAAACATATAAGCCCATGGGAGCCCGAGAAAGGTTTGTGAAACATATTAGAGGCCCGACCGATAGTCTAATGCAAAGCAAGGGACCCACCAAGGATAACAAAATAAATTGGTAGGAAACCTGAATCTAGCTAAGCATGAAGATGTCCTAGAGGATGTCGAAGTTAACAAATAAGGTAACCATTTGTATTCAAAACTAAGAAAGTGCCAACTAGGAGCCAAAATGAAGCGACCCACTGGGAAGTTGACCCCAGGGGCCAAGTAAGTAAATGAGACAAAATAAAGAAGAGACAAGGCAGCCAACATGGATCCAGTAGAAGGATGACATTAGTAATAGTGTTTTCTTCTTCCAAATGAGGGATGTGACATGCCCACTTGTAAACAAGGAGTGCCAATGACTCTCCTTGTTGTTTTTTCCACATAAGTTTGTGACTTGTTCATTTGTAATCATCTTTTGACAATTTTACAAGGCGCAACCCTGCTAAAATTTTCACTTGAATCAAATAAAGAAAATTTTTTACCTCTTCTTGGATGGATATTCTATGTATGTCCTGAGTGTTTGATTTGTGTTCAGTCATTGTCTTTTGATGTTCTCACAGGTTCAGCACCAACACACCAGTTATCCACAAGGTGCCATTTTCTATAGCTGACAGGAGGAGAGCTTATTTGGAAGTATAGAATAGAGGAAGTCATTTACAGTATGTATTTCACAACATCTTAGTGAGTCCCTATTCTTATGTTTTCATAAGAACCTCCTTGCCAATTCCCTGCAGCCTGGTCTTTCTGCTAAGTCTGAGTGTATGTATGTATTTTTCTAATTCAAGAGTGGATGTGAGAAGGTCATTTCATTTTGGTGTATCACCTCTTTAAAGTAGGTTTGTTTTCTTGTACTCTCCTTTCCCTTTTCATCCCCACCCTTATTATATAGCTATATATATACATACCTGTATTTTGCACTTGATAGAACAAACAACAATACATCAGAGGGAGCTAGCCCTTATCTAGAGACTCTCCCCTCCAGCTTCACTATCCCATAGGTGAGAGGGGAGTTTCCATGTTGTGAGTAGAAGATAGGAGTTTGAATTCCTATCATTGGGTGCATTTTCCTGCATCAATAGTTTTCTCACCCTCATCTATTTGGTAGTGATAACATTATTACCTTTGATCGTATTTATTTTAAGTGAGAGTCAAAGTTTTGTCACCTCATCTCACTTTCAAACCAAATCAACCAATCCCATCCATTATATACCCTACTTTGTCAATCCTATAAATCCATTACCAAACATAAAATAACCCAAAACCAAGTTAACCAATCAATTTATCAGCCTCTTCATGTAAGCCATTAAGTCACTTCAGTATCCAAAAAGTCATGTTTTATATAATTAGTCAATAATCAATCAATTGTATTATTTAAATATCCCTAAATCTATCACCCAAACCAGCCCAACTAATCAATTGTATCTACAATCTAAAAGGTTTCCTAAATAGAAGTCATTAGGTTTACATCAGAATCCTAAACATTGCAATCCCTTTTTAAGCACTACGCTAAAGCTTCCTCATAAGGACAACCAAATGATTTTATTGGATCCATCTGAATTTAAAAACCACTCTATCCATCTCATTTTTAGTTTTCAACCTTACAATCTTTTGAATCACAGTCTAAATTTGTTATTTCTCTACCCTCTTGGCATTGTAAAGGTCATCCCACCTGAGCCCCTACTTGTGTCTTAAGTTATCCATCAACTAATAACTAAAAAACTATCAGAAATGGATGAAGATGCCTTCACCCCTATGGGCTTCCTTATACCATCCACTAAGATTTTTTTCCCCACTAGGGGAAGCTTTTTACTTTAAGTTAATGTGGATCATATAAGTATGAGGCATTTTCCAAATTATCCCCCTTTATGCATCTTTGCACTTGAATCCTTCTTGGTCAAGGATCCTTTTACCTTTTTTTCTCTAATGCAAGATTTTTCTTTGGTCTTTATCATCCACCATAAGTCCTTTAACCCATTCTCACCCATTATCCATTATCAAGAGAAATTGATGGTGAGAATCATGTGATTTTTTTGTTATAGACACTTAGCCCAATCTTAAATGTGAGCACCTTATATTTTCTCATAGCATGTTTCTCATGGACACGTTAAACCTTTTTAAGGAGGAACCCCATGGTCATTATCTCTCAACTTCCCATCTTAAGTCCATCTAATATTTACCTCCCCCTTGTATTTTGGTTTTTCTCTCTAAAAGGTGACCAAGACTAGCTTGGGTTAATTCACATCAAACAATCAATTTTTTTGGGATATCTTACTCAAAAGGATCATTATCAAAATTATAGACTACTCCCTTGAAGGATAGCTGCCAAGAATTATAAAGTTGCATGAATAGAATAGACTGATCCTTTGAAGGATAGTTATTAAATAAATCAAAAGCTAGACCACTCCCTTGAAGGATGGCTAGTTATATTTCTAGTAAAATCAAAATAAATGGAGGCTTCTCACATTGATCAACTTCCCAAAATCTCTCAAACATAAAGTATAAAAGGACCCTCAATCAAAAATTCAAAATCCAATATATCCCATAGAATATTTCTTGCCTTGATCAATCTTCTCCAATTACATAGAATTCCCACATTGATCAGTCTACCTCCTATATATAAAGCATGGATTAACCCATGGATCATCCTATGTCACCTATAAGGACATCTCCTTTCATAAAAGATGGGTGGTATACCCATAGCTATTTCATACATGGCACACCTCTTTTACCCAATCAAGGAAATCTAAGCTCACCTTTTACAAATTTGTTAAAAGTGTTTATTTACCTTTGCAAGGGTGTCAAGTGCAAAGAATTAAGGAGTTTACTTTTTGATAAACCCCATATTAACTATGGTCCATGTTGATAACCTGGGGAAAAGTGTCCCCCTTTCTGTCTTTTTCATTCATCAATTTCCATCTAGTACCTTAGTCCAAACCTATTCTAAAGGAGTTAAACCTTTGTGTTCACTCTCTTCTTGCTTATCCAAATTTTCATATTTTGTCACTATGTCATAACCTTTGTATGATGCCATTTCACCCATTCATTACCATCCTAGCATACCATTATCCATACCAACATCAAAAGGTGATTGTGATTCATATGAATTTATATCTATCTCTTTGTTTATGTTTTGAATTCAACTTTCGTAGCAGTCACATTTTTGTCTTAAGCTAATTAAGTCATCCTTTTTACATTTAGTTTGTCCTTATTTACCAAAAAACCAAAACCTTAGATTAGTGGAAGCCTGGCCTCTACTAGTCCCACACTCTAAGTTAGCTTGAGTATTTCATCTTGAAACATGATTTTATAGTTGAAACCCCTTTACAAGCCCATATAACTTAAGTTTGGTTTCATCTATTAGTTGTTATCTTGGTGCCAAATCTTAAGCCTAAGTGCTTAATGGAAAATTTGTCTTATTTGGCTGCATATATTATTGTTTATTTATCTTAGTCCTCATTCATGCTTAACCCTAGCATTTGATGTGTTGAAATTGTTTGTTAGCTTCCTTTTGTGTTTGGTACCTATCCATTTATCCATTTGTCCAATCCAAATTTGTGCATTCAGTCCATCAGCCCCTATTTATATATTTGCATTTTTATTGTATCCATTTTCATTATCTCCCTCTTCCTCTACCCTTTGTCAAACCAATATCCATCTCCTTTTCCCTTCATTGGTTCCCAGTTTGAGGGGGAAACATTTTCATATCAAACTGGGGCATGTTAGGGGCATTTATCTAAGTTATGCTTCTTTTATTTTATCTCATGACTTAATTCTCTCAACCATTCCACAAAAAGGGGTAAATGTAGACACCAAAATTTATCACCTATTGGATTATTTTTAATGATCCAAAGTTAGTGTAGTTAATACTTAGTATTTTACTTTGTTAGAATTTAATTTTAGCTTATTTTATTTTGTTAGTGAGATTGTTCGTTCACAAGAATGTTGGTTCTATAACCACCTCATGTGAAAAGATTATAAAGCTTTTCACCTTCATTGTAATTAATAATCTGAAATAATATTTTAATATTTTGTCAAATATTTATTTTACAATGTAATTTTCTCTGCCGATTTCTCTCTTTCATGGACCTAATAGTGGTATCAGATCTTGGTGCATGAGAGGAGGTCTAAATCACTATTATCTAAAATTACAAAGGATAAAACTAAGGAACGTGATTTCAAAGACATAAGTGCAATAAAAAATGATCATGACATCATTTGGTGATAAATGAATTTTGGAATGATAGGCTAGAACAAAGGGCATAGTATAGTGCTTCATCTACATAACAATCTAAACTAACATTTAAATTGAATAAAAAGATGGACATTTAAATGGTAGTTTGATGATGTAGACATAGATGTTCTCATATACTCTCCCAAGTTGATGATGTTGGATCAGAGCATGATAGATAGCTATGTTTTTTCTATAAATCTTCTAGGCCACAATGCAGACCTAGTATGGCAACAAAAATAATAGTAAAGGTTTATTTACATTTTATTTATTTCCATTGGATTTTGTACGTGGGACCCATAAGATAAGGAAGATGGAGTTGAAAATGTTAAATAGATTCATATTTCTATTTTTAAATGCACAAGTAAATCATTTTTTTACAGCTATATGATTTATTTGTCAAAAAATCAGAAAAATCAAAATCATGTGATAAAACTTGTTACTTTGTATTCAACTTTGATAAAGCCAAGTTGGTTAGAATTTTTTTTGTTAAGCCATTACAAAAATATTTCAAGGGCTTAACCTTCAAAAAGTGCCAAAAATCCTTTTTTTCAAATAATTTATTTGAATTAATTCTAAAAACCAAGAAAATTAGTACCAACTGTGACTGTCTCTACCATTTTTTTAACATATTATCATATTTTTTTTGTCAAAGTTAATTTTTTGGAAACTAGACTTAGATATATTTCCAATGAGTATACGCAAGAAGGTTTCCATCATGTCTTGCTATGAAATTTTAATTCCCGTAAACTAGTATTTTTTTTTGAATTAGCATTGAGTGGGGGGGGGGGGGGGGGCGAGGGGTCTGCTTAACCAGACAGAGGAACAAAATTTGAAATTGTCATATCTTCTGTATACAATGGCCAAATTATTCATATGACCACTCATTTTTCATGGAAAAGGATTTTCAAGAGCATTGGTGTAAATATTTTTTTTATTCTAACATGTGTAATTATGTTTTTCACATATTTTGAATAAACTATGCATTGTAATAAAATCATGTGCATTTTTGGTTGAAACTGACACCTTCAAAATGCAAGTTTTTTTTTGTTTCATTATACTTGTATTCTCAGATAACATATAGTATCTCACAATTTCTAGGATCATTTGTAGTATTGAAGCTATTTCAAAGGTAAAGGCGAAACCTTGATAGCATTCCTTACTTTTCTACATCATGGCTAAAATTATGAGTCTCATTTCTGACACTAGATGCCTAACTCCAAAGAATTATAAATAATGGTAAATGAACGTAAAAAAAACATTAATATTTAATGACTTATGGGATGTTGTTTAAAAATAACCAACATTGCCTACTGAAGCCACAAAACTTGCAGAATTTCACAAATGTGACAGGTGAGCTCTTACATTATTAAAATCCACTTGCAGTGCACAATTCATAATTCATATAGCTATCAAATATGAATCATGGAAAGCATGGAAATCTCTAAAATAATTTTATGATAAATAACCTACTTACAATAAAATTTATCTCCTTATGCAGTTACTCAACACTAAAATCACTAATGATGAAGATGTTTCAAAATATATGTCCCACGTTAAGAATTTGAATTAAGAATATGACACCATTGGAGGAAAAATTGATGATAAAATGCTCATTCGTATTATTTTCAATGGTCTTAGTCCTAGCTATAGGAACATTCTCAAGATGTTATAGCTTAGTGATAAGCTTAACAAATCTACATTTGATTTGATTTGTGAGTTGCTCACTCAACATGAGTGATAATTTGTAAAGAAGAAAGAAAAAACTATTGAGGATGCATACTATATCAAAAAAAGAGATCCATTGTATGAGCTCAAAGAGAAATAGAGGCACTATAAGAGGCACAATTCTAGGCATAAACATCATTCTAGTTCTTTGAAACATAAGCATCATTTTGGACATAGAGATCATTCAGGCTCTCTTAAGCATAGATATCATTATGGTTGTCCAAAGCACGAGCATCACCACAAACATTCACATGGACACAAGCAAAAGCACCAAAGTTATTATCCATGTGTCTATTTTTCCTCTCATTCTAATGGATGTGAGACCATATGCTACAATTATGGTGGCATAAGCCATCTCTCTATAGAATGTCCCTCTCAATGGAGGTCTTAATGACATCGATAGAAGGTAGAAGCATATTTTTCTAGTTCCTCTATCCATTCTGGTTATTCTTCTGGGTCTTCTTCTATCTATTCTTTTGCATCATCTTCTGATGAATGGGATGGCCATAAATTTGCATGCTCCATAGTTGATGACTATATCTTCTGAGATAGTGACTCACCCATCTTGTGCGAGCTGATATGCTCAAGATTGGGATTTGATGTAGCAACATTTTTTGGCTTGTATAATTTTATTTAATATATGTAGTGTTTCTATGATATTTTATGTGGAGCATTTTAGTGATTTTTACTTGGTTTATTTATTGCATAGCTTATCACCTCTCACCTGATAAGGGGAGAAGATATTACATATTAGTTTTTTAATCAGTCATCAATGATTTGTGGTATGAATCAGCATTGGTTGCTAGCATTGTTTGTTCTGAGCAAAGGCCTATGGGAGATGTTGGTGATTTTTAGGGATCAGTTTGAGATGTGCCATACATAGTACAAAAGTTAGTCACTTTTTAGATAGATTCTATATGAGGATCGATGTATTTAGATAGTGTTTGATCATGTTCTACTATAGTGCAAGGATGATCAGGGTGTAGATCTGTCTAGTATGCACAATGTACCAATTTCAATTGTAGTAAAGTCTACTTCGATAATTCACAGTTCTTTGATCCAGTCTTTCTATACCCCTTTGGATCAAGGGGGAGTTTGTTGGATTATTTTTAATGATCCAAAGTTAGTATAGTTAATACTTAGTTAGTATTTTACTTTGTTAGAATTTAATTTTAGCTTATTTTATTTTGTTAGTGAGATTTTTGGTTCATGGGAATGTTGTTTCTGTAACCACCTCACTTGAAAAGCTTATAAATCTTTTCACCTTCATTGTAATTAACAATATGAAATAATAGTTTAATATTTTGTCAAATATTTATTTTACAATGTAATTTTCTATACCAATTTCTCTCTTTCATGAACCTAACATCATCCTTTCCCTATTTTTCCATATTTTAGGTTATCACTTTATCCTTATTTCTCTAAAACAAAGTGTTGTGACTTGTCACAAATTTCCTTGTATAAACTAATCCAAATGTCGTATCTGCTTATACACTCAGTATTATAAGTTTTGCACATTTCCCTAAACTAATCCCTAAATATTGGAAATTTCCCTAAGATACCCATAAATTGTCACAAAGACTTCCTAATCCCACTCACATACCCTCACCTAACCTATTTCCCCTTTCATTATGTACCCCCTCTTTCCCCTTTTTCTAATTGTCACATTAGTTTAATATTTTAATATTAAATCTTATTTAAAATTCAAAATCTAATAAACCAAATATATTTAATTAATAAATAAAATCAATTTAACTCTTAAAACCTCCATTTTTTCCTTATTACCCCTTTTACCCAACCTATTCCCATCCATAACAACCTGAAAACCAACTCCCCCATGTCATATGCAGAATCCCCAACCATTTCGCAATTCCGTAGCCCAAAACAAGCATGTAAATCATAACTTCCATAGATTGAAATTGATTCTAATGGATATAAATTTATCCATATAAGCATGTCAAACAATCCCATAAATACTTAAAAAAATAGGCAATTTGGAGGACCCAAACTTTGGTGGTTTGTTTCAGGAATTCAGAGGTCAGCATTTATAGCATTTAGAGTCCAAAATACTGCCCACAAGTAAAGAAATTGAAAGGATCAAAGTAATGATCACGTAATTAATTTTTTTATTTTTAATTTATTATTTATTTTCATATATTGTTTAAATACTTCATTATAAGTCATTAGATCATTTCATTGTTACATCCTATGTTTTAACCCCATTTCTTAGTCTATAAACACCTATGTTCATCCCTAAACATTTTGCATCCTTATGTAAACTTGTTTTTCATATTATGTACACTGTGAAAGGATTTAACATGATATAATAATATCTTGGTCAATAATATATTATCATTATCAATTTTGAATTTTACAAAAAACCTTCAATTTTAGCCGTTTAGGTCTTTTTGTTTGAATATATAGGTTCCTGTCTATTTCTTATTTGTCCCTAAACCTACATAATTTATCCTAATCATCCCTAAACTTCCATAATCTATTTATAATCCTTATTTTAGGATCCTTATCCCTCATCCATCCAATCGTTATCCCATCATATTATCTGACCTTGTGTGTATTAGGTCTAGTTTCTAGCCTAAACTTATCAACAACCCCTTTGTGACACTTGTGTGACAAAACCCTTGTTTGTGTTGAATTTTTCATCTTAATATTAATTCATTTATAGTTTCATCTAATCATTTATATCTTTTATCTTATCTGTAATCATTTCTAGTCTAATTCCATTTATATGTCTTTTATCAAAAACATTGGGTTGACAGGATTTGGCATCTACCAAGAAATAAACTCATATCTCTTTTAATCCCAATTTTTTTTAAATGTGGTGTATTATAGGTCATTCATCCCAATCCAAAGAGGATTTCTTATAATCAACCCTAATCTATGGTGCATAACTAACCATCCATATCTTAAGGTAATCTTAAAAATCTTGTTTATACTTTGTTTTTAGTAGCTAATTAGATCACATTGAAAAATTAAAAAAAAAATACTAAAACAAAACCTTTTATAATAACTAGATAGCCCCATAAAACTATGTACTTCATGTATGTTCTTAGGATCAAGCCACTTTTGGATAGCCTTAATCTTAGCTAGATCAAAATTAATACCAACCCTAGATATTACGTGACCCAAATAGTGGATATTAGTTTAAAAGAAATCATGTTTAAAAAAGTTACTAAACAATTTATTTTTCATTATCCTTTGGAGCACTAAACGCAAATGTTTTTCATGTTTAGTTGCATTCTTACAATAGTTCAATATGTTATATATAAAAACTAGAACAAACTTATCCATAAAATATTTGAATACATTATTTATTAAATTCATAAATGTAGTATGTGTATTAGTTAAACTAAAGGGTAGTACCATGAAATCTTAATGTCCATACCAAGTTATGAAAGTGGTCTTATGAATGTATTCATCCTTGATTCTTAGCTCATGATAACTTGATTTCAAGTCTATCTTAGAAAATATAGTTTCATCCTTTATTGATCAAATAGATCATCTATCCTTAGTTAAGGATAATGATTCTTGATAGTAACCTTATTAAGCATGTGGTAGTCAACACACAACCATAAGGTTCAATCCTTATTTTTTGCAAAGACAACATTTGTACCCCAAGGTGACACAATTAGCCTAATGTTGTCATTTTTTAGTAAATATTTTAGTTTAGCTTTTAGCTCTTTTAAATCTACCACATTTATGTGATAAGGTGATTTATATGTAGGGTCTACCCTTGGAATTACATAGATAAAAAATCCAAACTCCTTATTAAGAGGCAAACTAGAAAGTTTTTTTTGGAAAAACTTCAGAGAATTATTAAAAAAATGGATATTATTTGAATGTTATTTTTTTACAGGTGTTATTTCTTGGATCTATACAACATATAACTGGCAACTTATGTGCACTACCTTATTTAGCTATAAGGTTGATAGTATCTTACATACTTTAGAATTTAGAAAACCTTGTATTACTAATAATTTTCCCATGTCATCACAACATTTTACCACTTTGTTATAGTATTATAGATTATATTTAAACCATTAAAACCAATCCATTCATATAATGATGTCAAAATAACTAATGGGAGCTAAAAATAAGTTAAATTTGTCTAAAAATTGCCTAAGTCTAAACTTACTTATTCATGACATTTAGAAACTAAAACCCTTTTTATTGAACCAAAATCAACATGTAAACCATCCTTCATTGTCACAATATTTAATTTATAGTTATTTATTATTTTAGGATTAATAAAACTAATAGTTACTCCTGAATCAAAAAAATAGAAACATAATATCATTTAATTTACCTCTGAATGTGATATAAGTTGTTTGAAAATTTGTGTTTCTATTATCCAAAACTACATACACCATGTGGTTAGATTATTAACCTAATTTCAACTTGGGACAATCCTTGGGATAATAATTATCACCATACCCCCAACATACTATAGTCTATTGAGGTGATACAAGAATAGTATTTACCCTAATGGAAAGTACATTTTGACTAACTTGGGTCTAACTTTTCTTAAAATTTGTAGCCTTAGAGTAATTATATTTTTATAAGTTTTTATTCTACCCTTGAAATTTATTAAAACCACTAGTACTCCTTGTAAATCTATGGTTTTGATCAAATTTATTTAAAATCTTGGAATAAGGGGATACATTATTATTTTTAAACTATTATCTATTATGTTTTAAATATTGCCTGACCTTTTGATGAGATTTATATTTATCTTATTCTTGATTATCATATTTAATAATAACAATCAAAGTCTTAAGATTGGTAATATTGACATCATGCACCACTATCTCTTTCAACCTCAGCTTAAATTTGGTCACTTTAATTTCTTTATCAGTCATGTAGTTAACATGATGTACCATGTTTAAAAACTTGTTTTCATACTCTATTATAGACATATTATCTTTATTTAATAATTTAAAATTAGTTATTTTTTATTATTTAAATTTTGAGATGAGATATCTCTTCCTGAGCTACCTTTCAAAAATATACCATGTGAGAGTCATTAGTTGGTATCCCTATAAATCACATACATGGTTCCATTTAAGAGATACATCTCTAACAAATTGATAATAAACCATTCTTTCCTTCACATTGGAGGACATGTTATGTAGATTAAAGTGCTTTTATAGGTGAACCAACCGTCTGTCAACTGCATCACTTGATTCTTCACCTAAAAAAATTGGTGGGGGTAAATTTTTTAGTTCCTTGATAATAAGATCAACCACATTTATAGGTTTATTTTGGAGCACTAGATCACCACCCTACCCTTATTTTCTAGGTGGTAATTCCTCAGATGGAACACCCTCCAATTTTTTTAATCTACTTTCTTGGGTATCCAACTTATTTTGAAGTGTATTTACAGCGGCTAGTATCCCATTCAAGATTACCTCCTGATTGACATTAGGATTATTCTCGTCATGGTTAGGGGATCCAACATTACTACCAACATTGTTGGGAGGAGTTACCTTTTTATAGGAGTATTTTACCTATGACCTCTATCTCTACCAAGGTTAACATCCTTCAGGATGTTTGTTATTTCATATCTTGTTATCTCTATCCTATGGTGAAACAAATAACAACTCAACAAGAAAAATAATAAGCAACATTCCCCAAAGTTACCTAGAGTAGTAAAACTTGTTTTACCAATATATCACAACCAATATTTTTTTTATAACACTAATATTAAACACTATGGTAAAATATTTTCAACCAAGGTTTTTTATGTAAAACGTAATGACTCTCATAACTATGTCATAGCCAACATAGGAAATAGACCAAGCCCATAAATTAACAATGACTTCATTAGAAAGTGTTTTAACCACTTAGTACTTAGATAGAAGTGGGTCAATGTAGGGATAATCAAGCACACTTATCCATGTACTTTTAATGTGGTCTTCCTAGTACAGTTGTCACTAACTTATATACTTGCCCAAGTACCTACATAGGCTATAAAATAGCCTATACCTTAGTGAGTAAACCAAAAACATTTAGAAAATAACTATAGGAAGTAAAATAGTTTCAATAGAAGAATCATCATGTTAAGTTTGCATAAGTAAGATATACCAAATTGACAGGGATCAAGCAATGATTATTGGAAAGTACTATTTCCAAAAGCAATGTGAAGCTTTGGAATGATTTATCAAAAACACAAACATGTATAGGATGAATCATACATCATCATAATAAGTAGTTTAGAGAGATTATATTACCAATTACTTACTTAACTAGAGGTATAATGTACTATAAAAGTATAAGGTGAAATTATCTAAACCTCTTAAGATGTTTCAACAACCATGCTTATGTTCTATTTTGGGACAACATATCCATTTAACAAGGAAGAGTTAGCCTCATGGTCTTAACTCACTTTGTTGACATTTACAAGTCAAGGCATGTTTCATTATTCATCTTTTTATGTTTAACCAAAATTTATTTTAGGTCATTTCCACAACTTAAAATAACATAGTTTAATTTCCTAATGAGTTTTCAAAGAACTCTATGTACTTATATTAGGTTTACCATTTAACCTTACTCACTTAAGTGAATTAAAGTTCAACATAGATCATTTTCCTTTAGACTAAGGGATGATTTAATGCCAAATCCTTAAGGCTTAAAAACATTTAAATATTCTTTAAACTAAACTCAATTTCTCTTTCTTATACATCAAGTCCAAAACATAATGTTTATAACCCAATTGATTGACCTTTAACAACTCCATATATCATTTTCAAATAACTAAGAGATGTTCCTTAATCACATCATGCCTAAATTGAAATAACCATTTTAATTTAGGTTATTGAATTACTCATTAGTTTTACAAGCTTCCTTTTAGGATACCTTAGCTTATAATACACATGAGATTAGTGCAATCTTAATTACAAGTTAAGATTTTAAATTTTCAAAACTACATATACATTACAATTGTTTAAGTTTTTTATAATAGTCCTATCACTTAAATAGTGATATTATTAATTCCATTTTAGAAGGATTTAAACAAATTAGGAAAAGAGTTCTCATAAATTCCTAACACTTCTTTTTTCATGCCAAATAGGTTTGAGTTCATAACTAAGTCAAAACATCATATATTATAATGATTATGTTCTTAATAATCCTTAAGAAAATATTGGATTTAAATAAAATTTTGGAAGTCCTTAAAAGAATATTAATAAGGAGCCTATCTTCATAAATAAACATTCTTGTAGGTTAAGATATTTTCAAAGTCTTTTATAGACTAATGAAAACATAACACAATGATATATGAATAAGAATAACTTAAATTGTAAAAATAATATATAAATATACTGTATACATGAATAATAACTCTTAAACTTATTATACACTTACATAAACACAATGTTCACATATTGTCTCATAATTGAATCTTATCAATATTAATTTAAAAGCAACCATGAACCATATCTATATTCAACTAACTCAATGTCATCTACATGAGATAAGAATAATATTCAATAGTCATATGAATATTAAAGGCTTCATGCACACTTATTCATATAATAATAAAACTAGATGAAAATTTTCAAATCATTTGAAGATATGTATCAACATATGTAACGTAGGTATAATAATTTGAAATCCCAATAAGAATATGCCTAAAATAAACACATCAAACCTAAATAATAATAAACCACTAAATATACAATTTCATGTCATACCTTAAATTTTTTTGTTAAGGTAAGGTGGGAAACCAAGGGCCGAACCCTTCACAGAGCAAAAAAGACAAGAAGGCAATCAAATAAAAAATGCCTTCAGAGAGATGACAACACTAGTCGAGAAACAATAGACATAGAAACAAAACACAAGAAATATAAAGACCAGAGTCAGAGAGGACTCTCCTTACATAACCATTGATTTAAGAATATCATTAAGTTTCTTAGTATTCTCTATGTTGTCAGCATGCCCAGTATTACCCACCTCTTTTAGCATAGACATGTTCAGGAGAATTGTATTTTGGAGTCCCTTGGTGAAATTCTACTCTTGCCTCTGAATACAATCCTTCAAGACCCCAATTTCAAATTTACCATTAGTCTCATTCTCTATTTCCTCACCAACTTCCTCGACAAACATTTTCCCCTTATTGTCAACAGTTTTCATAGTGTTAGCACCATGCTCCTCAGTAACCTCAAAATCCCTAGTCTCCTGCTTCCCTCCAGTGTCCTCAGAAATTTATTAGATTTCCATCTCCTTAGACTCTTCCTCTTGGGTTGCTTCCTTTCAATCACTTTCTGAGTAATTAATCAGTCTGGACTTTAGGGCGAGTTTACCAGCAATCCACCCCAACCTTTGAACTCTGGAAGAGAAGCCTTCCTTATTAATTTTGGAAGACTTATAAGATTTACCACCTTGGCCCCTCATGGCCCTACCCAAATTTTTTTGGGACCCCTCTGTGGTCTCTCTAATATTCTCTTCCTCCTCATCAATCTTTCTCTTCTTACCCTTCTTACTCGCAAAGGAGCTGGGGGTGTCAACAGGGGTCTCTTCTAGGGTGGAGAAATAAACATCTTTTGTTTTGGTAGGAGTAGGGGAAAAATAGGACTCATCAATAGTATCACCAGACACTGAATTGGAAGGAATGTCTCCACTATCAATTTTGATAGTCTTGGCTATCTCAAGGGCTCGGTGAAAGTTGTATAAGTAGAAAATTAGGCCTTGGTGTAGGGGAATAGGGTTCATATCTTGCTTCTTAGCCATTTTAGCTCTCACCCTAAGGATAGAGTGTTCTAAAGAGGAGAGCAGGTAAAAAGGGAAACTAATAATAACATTGTCCCTGAAGTGATTTAATAGAGGGAGGTGGTAATTGTATAACCTAGTAAATTGACCTTTGAGCGTGAAGTACTTCATGAGAATGAAGCACACTCTATCCCATGGCTGTGGAAGTTTAGCATGCTCGAATCCTCCTTGATATGGGATGAGTTCTTCTCCCTCTCCCAAAAATAGTTTGTGGCTTACAAGATCCATAATTTTTGTTTTCCTTTGAAGTTTTATTCCCTGCATGGCCATAGTAATCATCTTTTTGGAGATTTCAAAATTGATTCCTTAAATCCATACCTTAAATGTTAACATGGCCACAACAATGTTATTTAAATCCATATATATGGTGACATAATAAATGGATTGAAAACTAACATATCAATACCTATTTTATAATTACAAATAAATTTGAATATTACTAACTTGGTTATGTAAATTAAACCTAACAATTACATAGTATATAATTATTTTAAACATTAAATATAATCAATGAAGATAAGTATACAAAAATTAATTAACTCAATTTTTAAAAAATGCTCTTCTTTACTTCACTATCAACTCTCAAAATAAATGTACATTCTAAACAAGAAAAAGTACGCAATCATTCACAATCAAGTCCATCAAAGCAAACTCCCACATCTCCAATCCCAATGAGCCTAACCATAAGTGGACCTAAACCACCCCATCCATCAGCTACATGTGATTCATGCTAGCCAAGAGAAGTGATTAAGATAAAAAATGACTACTGAGGTTGACTTATAATAAACACTTTTATGAAAACATTCAAATAACATTATTTACATTCTTGGTTAACAACACTAACACCTTTATAACTATTCTAACTACTGTATCTCATTCTAGATATTTTAATATTTGGATATTAAGAGTGAAATCCATGGCATTGAACCCATAATCCCCAAGGCTTTCATTAGGGTACAACACCCAAAAATAAATGTAATTTTATTATTGTTAATAACCCAAAATAAAAATAATATTCTTTAAATATTTCCATATAAATAAAATAAACTTAAATTAATTAATTTTTTTTTAAAGATTCATACTAAATATAATTATCAAAATAGTGTCAAAAATCTTCTTAAGAAGATATAATCAAATCTTGTAGCAGCCTAAATATGACATCAAAACTTGACTCACATTTTCATGCAAGATAACACCTACATCCAGCTAGTCCAAAATATCAACCACATAACTCAAATAACAACATCAAGAACATAAATATTCTAGTCAAATATACATGCAATGAAAAACTGAGTCAACCCTATAAACTAAATCATTTCTAGATGATAAAATAAAACCTTGATTTGAGTCAACCTTAAAGATGAGGCAAACCCATTCAAATCATTTCATTCCAATTTTACACCAAGAAATTGCAATAAATCAAAAATTTATATCCTTGAAAACCAAGAAAAATATTGCATTTTTATTCAAACCTAAAATAATTACAAAAACTAAATAATAACAACCAACACAATAATGACAATTCATATGGCAAGGTTGAACTTCCATACTCATTTCTAGGTTTACCCAACAAGATTCAACATAAACTTAAAACCCTAGGGTTTCTAAACAAAAATACAATCCATACCAAATAGACATGGCCATAGTTAAATATAGCTATAGGTAATCAACATAACAAAATTTCCAACCTTTATAATAAAAAAATCCAAATAATGCAAGGTTTTAAATAAAAACCAAAACCCATTTACCTCTCTACACTCATAAAACAAAATTCAGACATTAAAAATGAAACCCATTTATACCAATGTCAAAAAAAACACTTATAGGTATACATATATATTTTAATACATAAATTAATTGGATGCCAACAAGAAAAATACAAAAGAATGGTGAGTTATGATGTTTCCTTTCCATCCTAAAAACTTCCAAGCTTTCCACATAAAGAATTCAAAAACTAGTCCAACCATTTAAGGAACCCCCAAAATAACAAAATACTCCAAAAAAATAATTACATGGATGAAAATTCAAATAAATCACTACAGTTTGAAATATATAATAATCTCATGCAAACAACTACCTCTATATTATATTGGAGAATTTATAGATAAAACTATGTTAGGTCAAAAAACTCTAACATAGTTTAATGTAAAAATTCTATAGTCTAATCAATAGACTATGGAAATACTATCTTATTAATTACCTCTATATTTAGTTTGGATACCATGCACCAAAACTATGTCATAGTTACCCCATGCACTAGGCTCACAAAATGAACAATGCAAAATGATCAAACAAGAACCATATTAGGGTTGGAAGTCTTCATACCATAAACCAAAGTCAAAAAATAGTCAAATAAATTTAATGTATTGTCTAGACCATGGTGGGTCATGGCCTCATGTCCCTAGTAATTCCAAGCTAAGACTTGGTCAATCTTAAGTAATAAAAACCAAACAAGATTCCAACAAAACAATGACCCTCAATGCAAAAAAAAAAAACTCAAATGCATTAATGTATTCAATCCAAGATTAATGTAGCTTAACCAAAATAAAAATAGGAATGTAACAAGTGATTAATATCACACAAGATTACAATCAAAATCCAATACTCAACAATGAGTTTAATTCTTTAAAATATCAACGCAATTAAAAAACTGGTAAAGTTTATATGCACCTAAATTTTCTCACCTCATTTCTTGTCACTAATATTACTAGTCGACACTAATTTCGTCTATTAATTTTCTATCTATCTAAGTCCATATAATTGATCTTAGTAGTCCTTGTAGTCTTTTTTGTAACATTTCCATTCATTATTTACATCATGCACTAACCTTTATACCCACCCCACAAACTAGTTAATCCACCTAAGTGCCTATTATCTACTAACTAATCCCACTTGTCTAATAGTTGGGAATTTTAAAATTCCATACTACCTACCCTATCCTATGAGTAGCCTCTCCTACTCCCCAAAACTCTATGGAACCCCCTAATCACATGGCTAATCATCTACTAATTTTCATTAGGCTTCCAAAGAGATTCTAGAGGCTTCTACTTTGGGACATTACTTCTTATAGAATCATCCAAAGAATTTTCAGTTCCTTAAATAATTGTCCACCATTAATCTTCTTACATCCAACTTTGAATTTTGTTTATTTATTATCCCTCCTTCCTCTATTTAAACCAACCAATCCTCTAATGAGAAAATAAATCACAAATATCATAAATCTCCATAGTCCAATAAGTTCAATATATCCATGAATCTATGTTATCCAAGTCTTTTAATCAAGATAAAATTCTAAGTCTATTTTTAATCACTCCATTATCCATATCATTTAGTACTTTTATTATTTTAATCTTGATTTAGAATATTTATCTTTAAGATCTAATAATGCTATCAATGTTCATCTATTTGCATTTTCATCCTAATGGCTCTATATTTTAATAGTGGATTGTAGATTTTGGTATAATTTGCATACCCCTAATAAATTACTCAAATTTATCATCTAACATTTTTCAACCATAGTGGGAACCCTTCATTGTGATAATCTTGTTTATGAAGTTTGATTGTGTATCTTGTAGAACTAATAAAACACAAATTTGGGCTCTAATGTTTCAAAATCTCATTGTCTAGGAAAATAACAATTTGACCTACAAATAGTAATCCTACATTTGTGATTTTGACATCTCAATTGTGATTTTTCATCAAAACACCACTTTAATTATAGGTCACCTGACCATTTTCTTGTAGTTTTAAAAAATTGCTTATTGTTAGTCATAGTTTTGATAGTCATCTATGATTTTTAACTTTGTAGTTGTGATTTTGATTCCTATCTAAAATTTTGACTAATATAGTTACAATTTAGATCTCAGTTCATAAACTTTTTAAATCCATAGTAACACGTGTTTTAATTAATTTTTTCTATAAATTTTACTTTCTATCTGACTTGGTTGGTTGTAGGAAACAAGAAAATACTCTATCAAACTAAATTCATAAAATCCTAACTTCTACTCAAAATCACTTTTATGCATTTTCATTTTTGATTTCTAGTTGTAGTTTTGACACTATTAATATCGATTTTGACTAATATTAAATTTATAAAAGTTTCCAATCTATAATTAGTTTGTTTTCTAACTAAGCATATCATTTACTATTTTGTATATATTGTTTTTTATCCCTAACATCTATTTTGTAGGATTGATGTAAAAGTCTGATAATAAGCCAAATGTTGACTCGTAGTTGTGATTTTAAAACTATCTAAATTAATATTGTGTAAGTATTAATAAATGTTTTAAATATCATAACCTAATATCAACATATCTAAACATCTCTTTTAAGTCCATTTAGTCTCTTTAAACCTGTATATATACCAACTTTTTAAAAAAGCTTTCAATATCACTTTTATTATCTATGATTTTTCCTTTATGAGTTATAATTTTGCCTACATTATCTATGATTTTGAATTGACATCTAGTTGAATTCAACCAGGAAATTTGCAATATCACTAGCCAATAACTATGGGTTTGACAAAAATGCCTATTTGTAGTCATGATTTTGATAAAATTATGTATTTATAGTCATGCTTTTACAATACTTCTAATTCACACATCATATTTTTTTCCTAACCACTAGTATTCTACCTAACCATTTTACAATATCGCTATTTGTCCACATGCATTTTTGAATTTTAGTTGAGATTTTGAAAATGTTATTATAAATTTTGAATAGGCCTAACTACATGGTAACCATAGAATTTTATTGACTATTTGTAAAATCACCTATTTACATTTGCATTTTTGACCTACTATCTATTATTTTGACTCTCTAGAAGTGTTTATGATTAATAACTAACTATGTATCTACAATTTTGATCAAACTAGTAGTGATTTTGATATTTATTTTTCTTTGGAAATTGTCCTTTTTGAGTGCATTTTTTAGGATCATTTTCGATGAATTTTGAGTCATTCCAAGGGTTCTTCAAATATTTTGACCTTGTAATGGGTGATACCCCTTCAACCCATTAGGGACTACCTTTCCCAAACCCTCATGTCATGGCCCCTAATTATAAAAAAAAAAATTATAGTGCAAAATTGCAATTTTTTTCTTTGTTTTTATTAAGGCTTATTAGACTAACATTTTGTTTTAATTTTCATAGGGGTAAATTTGGTGGTAGTTTTGTATTGATTAGGACTACTAACCACTTGTTTTAAAAGTCATATTTTGACACATATTTTCCTTTACTTAACATTTTGTCTTATAAGTTACCCCTCAAGATTGCCAAATTGAAACTATTAATCACTTGCTTTGTAGGACACTTGTCAAAGATTTTGGCATTTTGAAAAATATCTTGTGTATATTTTGCATATATTATAATTAATTAATCATTTAATCAATTTTTTTGATTGTATGTACCTGAGGGATACAATGGTGTATTCTGTCCTTCATGAATCCTAGTGGCGAATCTTAGAGGATGAAAAACCACTAACAAACTCTGACACTTTTTTAATTATAGGGGAAAGGTAATGTGAAAGTGATCCCCCCACACTTGCCATAGTCTTAGGGGTTGTTGATTCATATTTCATCACTATGAATTCAACCATACTTTTTGTTATGATGGAGACAAAAAATTAGAGACAAATATTATTAGGTAAAGTGGTTGACCCCATACAAGTCTTATGTGAAGGGAAAACTTTAATTCTTTAACCCAAGAATCAGACAAAACCCTACATATATTTGGGCCCCACATACATATTATATATAGGGAATTCCCTTAGATAGCTTATATAGCCTCAAATATGACCATCAATCATAATAAGTGACTTGATATTGTAGTCATTATCAACTCTTAAATTACCATTATGTACAAATGGGGTTGACAGGGTTTGGGATATTCTATAAGGGGTCATTAGCCTAAAACTCACTTGTAAAGCTATTAGATGGTACAGTCATCGAGTTACACTCCCAAATTAGTTTGCTAGTGATAGG
This sequence comes from Torreya grandis, assembly GCA_037957365.1. Lineage (NCBI taxonomy): Eukaryota > Viridiplantae > Streptophyta > Pinopsida > Cupressales > Taxaceae > Torreya > Torreya grandis. The sequence continues at coordinate 557,360 of JARHVA010005294.1, forward strand.
TTTGTGGTTTTATTGATTTGGTGTGTGTTTTATTAGATCCATGTTATTTGTGAGCCAAATCATCCTTTTACCCAAGCGTATATACACCTATCTAGGCCTCATTCATATATCATATTCTTGTATATCATTGTATCATCATCATATCATATTATAAATCCTCTTGTTCATATTTTATTTATATATTTGTGTACATCTTTTAATCTTGTCTCATATTTTAATCTTGTCTCATATTTTAATCTTGTCCTATCTCTTCTCACCCCTTTCATCTTAGCCACATCTCAATATAGTCTCATTCATCTAACACTAGTCATACCCCCATCACTTACATACACTAATCCAAACTTGGAATCCATCCATAACATCTTATCATAGTCTAACCTCATGCTCTTCACTTATCCTTAGCATTAATCTTTCGTAGCATCATCTTTATCACTTAAGACTAAATCTGCCTTATTCATAAACAATTTAAGTCACATCATAGTCATTTTATATCATCATTTCCTAACATAAACTTTAATCACTCATCCTTAAAGTCTTTGTCTAAATGATATTAGCCACCACAAAACCCACCTTTCCTTTATCAACACATTGTCACTTGTCTTAACCTTGTCTAGTCTAATCACCTTGTCCACCAATTTATACCTTGCAACCTAGTCTTGATCATAGTCCAACTAGTCTTTACCATGTCAACCCCTTGTCAATAATAGTCATCACATAAAGTTTGTAGTCATATGATAGTCTTAATCTACCTTAGCAAATAATTATTTCCACATCAGTGCCTTAATTCTAAGATTTCTTATGTCTAATCAAGTTTAAATTATATACAAAATCTAATCTTATTAATCCTCCTATCTTATCAATCAATTCATCCCAAGTCAAGTCAAATCATATTGTCCTTAAGTTATTCTTAATCCATTCATTCCTAGTCAAAATCACATCTCTTGGGCCAGTCTAGCCTCATATCAAACCTTAGAGCTTGTCTTAGCTCACTCAATCAAACTAAGTCTAAAACATTAAAGTCTAGCTCATGTCATAATTTAGTCTATTTAATATTGTATTACTTCACTAAAAATCACATCTAGTCAAAATTGAGATCAAACTAAAGTAAGCCTTTGTCTAAATTTATTTCACACATCCCATCTACATTCCTTGATCTTTCCATTCAATCCCTGCACTTGTCAATTGGGGCTGGTGAATCACATAATCCATGCTTTATCTCACATTCATCCATGACATCCAAAATAGATTAGATCAATATCATAAATGATAAATGCCTCATGGCTAATAGGAATGTAATCCTTTCCCACCTCCTTGAGATGATCACTCCATTTCCTATAGACTTAAATCATGTCAAATCAACATTGCCTCCAATTCACACTTATTCCCATCCATAAATTACTACTAGCTCCTACTCCCATTTAACCCACCAATCCATTAGTCATAGCCAGTTAGCTACCCCTTACTACACTAGTAAAGGGAATCCTATCCTAGATACCTCATCATCAAGTTTGACCACCCAATCATGACATTAATAATCTGATATAAAGTTCAATACTTTCACATCCAAGTCAAAAAGTGAAGAGAGGCCTTATAATCCTCTTCTTATATCCTTATAATACCTATTTTATAAATTTGTTACCACATAAATGATGATAAATCCACCCATAATACATATTGAACCCATTAAGCGTAATCCCTCTTAGTATAAAGCTAACCAATACTATATATATCACTGACCCTGGGGGAATACCATTAATCAATGTCATAATTTTCAAAACTATGTCTAAGACCTCATCAACTGAGGTGACATCAAAATTGAGAATGAATCAAATGGGTCTACATCTAAGGGTGAAAAAGAAGAGGAATACCAAGATTCTATTCTTGACCATGATCAATCCCTTCACCTTCCAAACCAAGGTTAAGACACCACATCCATCCTCCATGGTCCCCCTATATTTGATAAATATTCCATCTATGATGACTTTATTTCCCATGAACCTAGTCCTCCCTTATCTCATGATTCCTTCTTCCATAGGCCTATCTTTGATTAATCCATTATGTCCCCATCATCATATCAAAGACCCCATTTAGAGAGGTCACTTGTAGATAAATCATCCTCTATTGGTATCATCACATCATGCATATAAAAGTAAACATTATAATCAACATTAGTCTTATATGTGTCAAGATTTTGTTCAACATTGGTATTCAAATAAATCTTTTGTCATAATCAACATCCTTGATTGATGTTTTAGATCATAACCAAACCTAATTTTTCAAGGATACCTCTAATATGGATTCCAACCAATCATAAGACATATCTTTTAATCCCATATAGGATGATGAATTCATAATAGAGTTATTAAAATATTTATCTATTTATGAAATTTAGAGTGGATTATATCTTGCATCAGATGTGTGTCTTACAAATAGTCTTAGTGATCCTTTTGTTGATCTTGAGGAGATTTTATCTGATGTAAAAACTAGGTCTCTTAAGAACCCCTATAAGGATCATGCTACCCCATCACCACTCATTAACTTTATCATACCATCTCCCCCACCTTCATCCATGATAGATCCTTTTCTTCCCCCCAATGATCATTTAATCACCTCCCTCCATAGGGATGAATAAAAACATATATCATCAGACCCTCCATCAAGTAACATAATATGTGCCATAAATACAAATGTCCAAGACCATATTCAGAAAGTCATACATGATGATCAAATCACCTTTGATATAACAAGTCAAAATCAAGAAAAATCAAATCATTAGCCTAATCAAAAAGTGTTTGTCCCTAATGAAACCTTCTTTGAGGAACTAGGGGACCATCAAGGTCAAAATAATCATCATATGTCAAGTCAAATATCAATCAGGCACTAGGGGAAGTTGAGATATAATTGTAAAGTGAGAATCCAAAGCAAGTTAGTCCATGAATTATTAGTAAAAACTCAAAATAAGCATAAAAGACATAACATACTAAGCCAACTCCCTCATGGGGTTTTGTAAATGAAATATAAGATATATTTAAAGAAGGAATATAACCATCATACCTTCCCAAGATCATCCCTCTTGCAACAATGGCTTAAAAACATGATTTTCCCCTAATTTGGTACTCCAAGTCTTTGTCAATGATGAGTATATTTCTCCTCAATCATCTCTCAATACACCAATGAATTAGACTCATGAATTTGATCAATGTGTACCAATAGTTAAATCTATTCTATTGATAATTCTACATAATAACATTACACAAAAATAGCTTGAAGGAATGAGTGATGACCCTTGTATTTATAGTTCTTTGGAAATGATTAGAATCAACCATGACCATCCATATTGAGATCAAGATGTGTGGCCATGAATCAATTCAATGTTGGAGTCAATCCATAATTATCCTCATTAATATTTGGAATAAATGGGTATTAATTAGGTATAGGAAGGCTTAAACCAAATATTTATTTCATTTATGGATTATAGATGTCACCCCATTAATGATGTCATTAGATGATGTATATATTAGAAATGAATATCTAATTAATAGATCTTCCATAACTTCCATTAATTTTCCACTTAAGTCCTTGATTTGGTTTAATTAGCTTAAGTGATTTTAATTGATTTTCTATTTTTTTTAGAAATTGGTTGCTCATTTAATCAAACTAGTTGAAATGTCAATTTATCGAGTCATAATTTGAATGGAGTGTAATTAGAATAAGGTGTGAGTTGTTTATAGAAAAAATTTCCATTTAGAGCATTGCCAACATGAAATAACACATGCACATGATGTGTGCTTTTTAATTATAAGAATTTAGTGTTCCATAACATCATTTTGCATGGTCATAATTTGTCTCAAAGTGATTTGAGAAAATATAATAACCACATAAAATGTATTGACCCATTCAAGGATACATTAGCCTAAATTTTCACTTGTACATAACAAGCTTGAACCATTTATCCCATTTTAGTGATTTTGGCCTAGATTGTGCATTGTCACAAAATGTCATTTATATTGATAATTTTTGCACAATAGTGGTAGGAATTGGATTTATACATTTTCCCCTATTTGAAAAGACATGTCAATACATCCAATTGAAGTAGCATATTTTCAAATAATGAAGGATTTGTTAAGAAAAATTTGGAATAATGATCCATGATGCCCCCTTAGGAGGACGTGCAAGGATTAAAGAGAGGGATAGACTCTCAAAAAGAGAGAAAGAGTGAAATTAACCCATGGATAACAGTATATCCAAATGAGATAATTCTTGCATGCATTGATTCCCAATGATAAAAAAATAAAAAAGAATATAATGGGCCCCAATGCAAGGGGAAGTGGTAAGGATACAATCCCAAAAATATAAGAAAAACACTTTAACATACCCAAAAGAGGGTGAAAGTTGTAGGGTTAGGGAATGATTGATCCTAATAAAAGTTACACACTTTAAATTGCTAGAATGAGGGAAAAACTATAGATCTTAGAATTAGAATAAAAATGAGAGCATTTCTCTAGAGAAAGGAAATAATAAGGTGCCCCATTACATCAAATTTGATCAGTTAATAACTTGTTATTACCCTAGTAGGGCTGATTTTAATCATTGATAATAAATTTTACCATAATAGGTCTGATTATATCGTTGAATAGTATAAATATTGTTCCCCCATAGGGACAATTTCCAAGCATACATCAAGGACATAACCTAATGCATAAATTAAATATGAGAGGGACAAGCGTAGATACAAATATCTAATGACTTACATGAGCCACTAGAAACCATACATATTAAAATGTTTGAATTGAGGAAAGAGATGATTAAAATAATGAGGGTAGCCAAAATGACCTGAGATACATCATGTATCTAAGTACTACCTACATAGTCCAAATGGACATCAAGCCAATGTAATTTTCCTAGAAGTAGGAGAAAATGAAATGAGGAAAGAAGAATAGAAGAAAAATGGACCACTGTTTAATTGGACTCATAGTGTATGCCAAGAGATGCACATCTCACATAGAGTTTGGTATCAGGTATGGTGCATCAATAAATGATCTTCAGAGCATCATTGACTTTTTAATTTGTAATCGAAAGCATTTGGTGCTTACTTTACCAAAAAGAGAAATTGTGTATCATAAGTATGAATAACTTATAATAACATTATATTTCAATTGTGATGAGATGGTTTAAATGTGAATATTTATAACAAAAGATAATGATAAAAATTACCAATACTAGATTTACAACTATTTACATTTAAAAAAAACACACAAAATAAGACACAAATGTAACCTAACTTAAAATCAAGATATAAACAATCAGGACTTAAGTAAGAATAAGAATGTATAAAGCAAGAATAACTTAATAAATAAGATGAAAGTAAGATATGAAAAATCAATATTTATGTGTATTAACAATATCTATTTAAAAAAAAGAACAATCTAAGTACAACACTAAACAAATCAAGCCTAACTGAAGACTAGACTAAAAGTGGTTATATAATGTTTTTTAAATCTAAACAAATCAATACCATATAAGATAAAATAGTAACACAAAAGACCAATACAAAAACAAGGGAATAAAAAAGAACAAAATATTTAACAAAACAAATGGAGAGACAAGAAAGCACAATAAAATAATAATAAAAATCAAATAAGCACACATAAACAAGAGTTATTACAATGTTAGTGAAAATAAAAAATAGTTGTTCATGCACCTATAATAGAGGCATTATTATCTATGATAGGGTGATCCCTGATCTAATATATAATGAGACTAACATAATAGAACAAGAAAAAAATAAATAAAGTTTCCCCCAAGTGGTAGGGAAATAACATAAAACAAAATGGGGGAAAGGAAGAAAAAGAAGGAGTGGTCAAGCTGACTCAAGATGTACAAGACAAGTGGACATTGCATACATAGTTCCATGGATGTGAGATCCAAAATGAACTTTAGAATGAATGTAGTTCTCCCAAGAAAATGGAATAGAATAATAATGATGATAATAAAACATGTTTGATGTTGTATAGGAAATAAGTAAATGGTCTCATAAAATGGAGAGAACAATCAAATGATTTCTCATAAAACGGTAAGAGTGTGGGATCAGTTTAACTACAAAATAGTGAGAGCATATGGAAAATGGGGATTGAGATGACCTCAATGTGAATCAATCATGGCCTACGTAGTCCCATTAGGACCTCAAGCTATAGTAGTTATTCCAACACAAAAGGCAATGAGATCCGACTAGGTAACAACAAGCTCTCAAATAAAAGCAAATGGTAAGGCAAATGATAATAGTAATGGCAAGGTGATACATAAATGAATGATAAAAGGTGTTGATCCTAATTTTCCCATGGGTATCTATAATTAAGAAATAATATCATAGGTCTATGCTACTAATTTTCCCATAGATAGTTATAATTAGTAACATAAGGTAAAAATACTGATTTACCCATAACCAATTATAATCAGTGACACCAAGTGAAATATTGATTTTTCCATAGGTGATTATAGTAAGTGGCACTATTCAAACATAAATGAAAGATAACTTACTAGATATTTTATCACACTACTTTCATAAACTATCATTAAACATAAAATTCTAAAACTTTTAAAACTAGATCAGAATCCCCTTGTGGAAGGTGTGGGAGGAACCAAAGGAACCAATATCAAAAGGGTTGGGTAAGGTGGATAAAAAGAAGCCTTGGTCAATATTAAATGCATGGTATGATAAAAAGGTATAATGTGCATCATAATAGGAATGATAATTGGATATAATAGTAATAGGGTTGCCCCCAAGCAATTATTTCTCATAAAATGATGAGAGTGTGGGCTTAATTTGCTTGTAAAATAATGAGAGTGTTCAAACTTTAAAATTGCTCATGAAATTGTTAGAGCATGGATGATATGACTGAGATGAACTCAATAGAAATTTAGTTTTACCTACATAGTATTGAAGGACCTAAAGTCAATGTAGTTTAAATGGTGTGGTAAATGGGACACAATAGAAAGTGATTCTACTACTCCTAATAACATGGAGATGCACATCCTGGTCAACATATGAGATAATTATAAAAATGGCTAGCCCACACCCTTTTGGAATAACTAATTTGTTAAGAACCTTCTATATATTTGGAATCTAAAAATTTTGTTATGATTTTTATTGGTCATTGATTCTATTTCCTTTAAATGTCAAGACAAGATATCCTCACAGCCTCTATAAAATAAAATGAAGCCAAGGATGGTAAAAAATGTTAGGCATAGGTTAAATAGTATAATTTGGTAATGAAATTATGGATGATAATGGAATTTATAATGGTTGGGTAATAAGTAAATATTAGGATTTTTAGGCACACTCAATGTTGTTGATTCTGTATTTGACATAATTTTGGTTGTGGTGAGGCCACACACTTTTAAATATGTTCTCAATAGGACTACTGGATTATTTTTTTGTTTAGTCTTGAGAGTTGTTGTAATCTAATTATATTGTATATTGGAAGCTATATTAATTATATCTTTGATAATGCCTTCATCAATTAGTGAAGAACTATTGTGCTCAGCTATTGACACCTTGAAGAGGTTTTCACCAATGGAGTTATCTTGATTATCCCATAATGCCTCAAAGAAGGTTTTATTAAGGAATGTTTAATTTTGAATTTGATTATATTATATCACCTTCAAAAAGGTTTCACTAGGAAATTTTTATTATTCTACATGAATGTGTTCTTGGTCCCCATGATATTCTACACCTAATATGTTGCCATGAATGCAGTTTAACGAACTGTGATTCTATCAGTCTTAATCGACAATTGTTGGAGGTGGAATGTCAATATAAAGGTTATTTTGGATGGTGTTAATGGAATGAATAAAGTTATTATAATCCTCATAGAATATTCTAGGATAATTTGTGTTGATTCTGAATTAATCATCCTTAAAACTGAAGAAGGATCATAAATATATTCAAATTGATCTGCAAGGCAAGTCTAACCAATGTTGTAACAACCATGACTATATTTTGATTTTGAAGATAATTATATCTCAAAGAAATACAAATCTATTGTTGAGACTAACATTTATTCTACTTCTGATGTTAAATTTGATATCAATTGAAAAATAGAACCTAACTTCAATGTTGATTCTTCATCTAGTGTGGGTGCTAATATAATGATGTCTTGTTGAATGATTGGTATAAGACCAGTAATGGCCTATGATAGAAAAATGGGTTTTGTAAAAATAGATTCATCTTTTAAGGGTTCAACATAGATTGGATCATCTAGGTGAAGCCCCTCAAAGAGAGGGAATAATGTGAGGGATGACTCCACAAATATTAGCTTGTCAAAGTGAAATTCTTCAACAAGTAGAAAAAGTTCAATAGATAAATCCATAGAGACTAACTTGTCAAATTTATGGGGCTCTTTAAAAATGTGACAATGTTTGAGATAATGATTTTCCCAAAGGTGGTTATAATCATTAATAAATACCTCAACAAAGACTAGCTTGTTAGCATGAGACTCCTCGATAATAGGTAAAGGATCATAGGGTGATTCATCATAGGTTAACTCATCACAAATGTGTGGTTCAACAAAAACATCATTTCCTTGGTCAATAATTAGTTACAAGATATCAACTTTGAACAAATTTTGGTCCTCACAAGATGGTTGTTAAGGAGGTAATGGTGGTATTTGTTGTGGCTTGAAGACTGGCATGGATTTTTTAAAGTGGGGAATGCTTATCACTAATTGAATAAAGTTTTGTCATTTAATAATGGGATCTCAAAAAACTAGGCTATCAAATAAGGGATCAACAAAGACCGATTCATCAAATTGATGTTCTTCAATAATAAGTTTAATAAATACTAGATATGGGCCTAGAATGGTAATGATTGGGCATTGAGAAATTTGATTCCTTACACAAGTCAAAGGAGGAGGGCATAATATAGTAACCTTAAAACATTGTGGATCTTGGTTGATCACATAAATTGAATGAGAATAACCTAAAATGGTAACCTTCAAGTGTTTTGGAGATTGTTTTCTCATGCAAGTGAAAGGAGGATAACCTAGAATGGTAACCTTTGAGTGATGTAGAGCTTGGGGTCTCACACAAGCTAAAGGAGGATAACCTATAATGGTAACCTTTGGGTGCTACAAATTTTTGTTGTTAATTTAGGCCAAAGGAGGAGAATGAGGTTGGCATAGAAAATTAACATGGATTGGTTTGGTATTTAAATATTAGGCCCAAAAATGTTGATGTCCTCAAACACAACAAAGTGCTCATGTCCATCATAAAAATGTTCTTCCTTGTAACTAGGGCCATAAAATACCCCATTGCGAGTATACCTTTTCATCATGCTTATAATATTATTTTATTCATTTGCCTAAGATGTGAAATGTGTTTTGTAAACATTAAAAGGTGTGTTTTGTTTTATTCAAACAAGTGACAATGTAAAAAAAGACTATAATAAAAGAAGTGTAGTACCACACAATTAGAAGAAATGGTTATGAAATTACTCAAATTTGGTGGGTTAAAATCATCAAATTGGAAGAGGTTATGATAACTTTGAAACCTAAAGTATAAGATAACACAACAAACTTAGGTTAAAAATTCATCAATACCATAAAAGATAGATGGAACTATGATGAGTTGTGACTAGAAAATTAGATGAGGGTCTTTTTTATTAGGAAGATAAATCTCAAAATATGAATTAACATAAGAACTTATGAATATAAATCTAAAACCAAATAAGCAACACACTACCACCACATGGTAATAAAATGTATAATGGTCTTAGAACTTGAATCATGAAAGAATGCAAGATAACCTAAGTCCACTATGAGGATAAAAATATGATGATGATTATATATAAAAAACTTCAATATAAATGGGAAATCATATCCAAATTTACTTAAACTAAGTGTAAATAGTGAACCGATAACACCCTGGCCTAGAACTTAGAAAGGTGAGATTTTGAGTTTGAATTAAAAATGGTCTAGAATAAAATGGACATCATAACAATGTTATTTAGAAAATAAAAAAACAATGTTCTAAATGATGGTTTGAACAAGGAAATAAATGATTTTTATTTGGTTAATGTAATGCCTCCTTTTTCAAATAAAATGATGGATAACAAAGGTGTTTGGTTATGATGTGTTTTGGTTTTCAAATAGTTTTAGACTTGAAAAGACCAATCAAGTAAAGGATAAAATGAAAAAATATAATTGAGTATAATGTCCAAAGTCTTCCAAAGTCTTAAAACTAACAAGATTGCATGGTACTATCAAATTTCATCTGTATACGTGCTCTTGAGAGGATTTTAAATGTTAATCCAAAATAAAATGACATGAATAAGTAGGGTTTTTATACCCCCATTATCTGAAGAGATTGTATGGTGACATGTAGCTTTGAGCTACTCACCTTGCATCAATATTATGTCCATGATAAGTGTGGTTATTTAAAACTAAATTTATATGCATTTTGATGGTCCAAACTGTGGCTAACACAAGAGATGCCTCACATAAATTTGATCCATGCCAATTAAATTATTGTGAAAAAGTATTGTCCTTTTGACAAACACTACATCCATTACTTTATTAGGATAATGCAATGCTCAATTTGATCATATATTTTGAGGGAATTAGTCACTAATGGATGTAGTTTAACTTTTTGAACTACCATTTCAATGATTCACCAACTAAATTCATATACCCCACCATGGAATGGGGTTGAAATGATTCTGAGATATTAATTCCTAGGTCAACATTTACCTAGCGAACCCATGAGGAAGCTATGAACTTTTACTCATAAGCCAAGATGCATGAAAATAAATGACAAGTGAAAAGACTTTAAGGTCACATTTGGATCACCCAATTCATATGGATTTTGGGAGGGCTGTGATGACATTTCTTTCATGATTTTTGGACCAAAAGTAACAAGGCAAAAAAGGATCACTTTTGATCACCAAATATACCTAAAGGGTAGAGCATACACACATCAATAATTTTGAAAAAAAATAAACAACTTTGAAAGAACTAGCATGAAACAAATCATTATTAAGGGTATGCAATCTAAGTGTGAGTTTTTATTTTAATTCATCAAAGTGAGATGTTTATGAAATTTTGGCACCTTGACCTTAGTTGAAAACTTATAAAAATTTTCACAAAATAACTAAGCATAAAACCACTAAATTCTTTTTAAGCACCAAATGAAAAGTTAAAGACCTAATCACATTCAAACTTGTGCCTCTTTCCATATTGTGACCTACAATTTTTAGAGGGTTTATGTTTGCTTAGAATCCCGCATATAAATGAGAAAACAAGATTTCAAAATTTTCTCTCAAGTATTTATTTTCTTGTCATAGAGATCAATATCGATCCATGTAGGGACTAATGCTGATTACAAGAAGTTGGTGCCAATCAGTTCATAGAGGGTCAACACCAGTCATTTGGAATCAATGCTAGTTCTTGTAAACTGTAGGAAAACATAATGATTTTTACAATAGAGTTGGTTAGCAAAACAAGTATAAAAACTAGAAAGGTCTCTCAATCTTGCAAAACAAAGGTCAAATAGAGAGTATGCAAGCTCAAAAATAGAGAATAAATGATAGAAAATTTTAATAAAAACTCAATAACCACATTATCTACCATGTTATACCCTTCACGTAAGAACCAATTCTGGTTTATAGAGGGTTGACATTAGTTAAATAGAAATAATGTCAGTCTCTATGTAAACTATGTGTCATTAAAAAGAATAAAAATATGTGAAAAATGAAGATAAAACTTTATTTTTAAAGAAATTTAAGTGTTAATTATAAGGTATAAGAGTTTCATATTAGTTTCCTTGCTTGTATAGGATGTATGGTCCCATCGATCATGCCAAAATGTAAATTATAAATCTAAAGAAAGCTAGTCCATGCATTAGTAGTGAAAACTCAAAAAAAGCTTAAAGTACATAACATACTAAGCCAACTCCCTCATGGGGATTTTAAAATGAAATTTAAGATCTATTGAAATAATTAATACAACCATCAAACCTTTTTTAGAGCATCTTTCCTCTAAGAACAACTCAAAAATGTGATTTCCCCTTATTTGGTGCTCCAAGTCTTTGTCCATGATGAGTGGCTTGATCCTATATTATCTCTCAATGTACCAATGAATTAGGATCATGAATTTTATCAATGTGTGCCAATATTTTAAGATATTCTATTGATAATTTTTCATAGTAACATTACACAAAAATAGCTTAAAGGAATGAGTGAGGACCCTTATATTTAAAGATATTTTGAAATGATCATAATCAACCATGACTGTCCATCTTGAGATCAATATTTTTGGCCATGAATCAATCCAATTTTTGAGTCTCAATCCATAAACATCCTCACTAATGTTTGAAATAAAGGGGAAATAATGAGGCATGGGAGGGCTTAAACCATATATGTATTCCATTTATGGCTTATGGATGTCACCCCACCAATGATGTTACCAAATGATGTAGATATTAAAAATGAATTTAAAATTAATATATATTTAATAACTTCCATGTATTTTCTAGTTAATCCCTTTATTTGGTTTAATTAGCTTAAGTTAGTTTAATTAATTTTCTATAATTCTTTGAAAATTGGTTGCTTACTTAATCAAACTAGTCAAAATGTCAATTTATTGATTCATAATTTGACTAGGGTATAATTAGAATAAGATGTCAGTTGCATATATAAAAAATCTCCATTTAGAGCATTTACAACATGAAATAACACATGCACGTGATGTGTGCTTCCAAATTAGAAGAATTCATTGGTCCAAAGCATCATTTTACGTGGTCACAATTTGATTCAAAGTCATTTGAGAAAAGATAATAATCACATAAAATGAATTTCCCCATTCAGGGATACATTAGCCTATATCAAAACTTGTATGTGACAAGATCAAACCATTTAACACATTTTAATGATTTTATCCTAGATTATGCATTATCGTAGAATGTCATTTAGATTGACAATTTTAGCATAATAGTGGTAGGAATTGGATGTCTATAATAATCAAGCTTAAAAATTAAAATAATGTCAAAAGCACTATCAGTATGGTTGATAATCCTTAAAATAATTAGATCATATATTAATTAGACAATCCAAAAGTATTGGATATCTTAAAATCATTTTTCATATGTCACCAATCAAATGTGGAATGTCTAACATCTCCAATGATGTGTGTGATTGCTAGTCCCACTTTCCAATCACACATCACTACTTCCTATCATGATTCTATCATCCAATTAATTCCTATAATCCACCATAAAATCTAAACCCTAAACCTATCTATTACACACCTCACAAAATTAGGTAGTATTGTTTCTTATAAGGGTTATGGAGACACCTAGTCTAGATGTCTAGAGTGGTCTTGATCAAAAATCAATGAAGACCACAAGAACATTAATACATATAGAATTGACAAAATGATCCTAGTATTATATATTTCCATAAAATGTGTTGGTTCAATATAAATAAAAAATTTCATCTTGAATCTCACCCACCTCTAATAAATTGAGATGCCATTAAAAATGTCAAAAAAAAACATCCAATAGTGAAAACTAGTCTTCTAGCACCTTGGGAAAGTACCATGATGGAAAATAGTTTTTGGTGTCATGGTAAAATAATATGTTTTATGAATTATAACTCAACACTTGGGGATAAATTCCACTCCATCCCCATATTCTAATCCTCTAGTTCATTTTCACACCCATTTGCATCACTTATCTATCCCATCCCCTTGTACATTATTCTTACCTGTCATATCCCATGTCAACCTTATCTACATCTCCCTATAAAATTTATTGTATATATTATCCATTTGTCATCATCAACATACTTATCCATCATGTTTTACATCCTCTTATTATGTCCATATTATTTATTTTCATAACATTTATAATGGAGTGGAAGATGTCTTGATAAATTATCATCTTGGCATATCCTCCAATGGATACTTGGGCAACTAGATATTTGGTTCATGATGTGGTCATTGGAAATCCCTAGTCCATTATTCCTCATCCATAAACTAAGTCCATTTTTCATTATATTCATCCTCATATTGGTTGATAGGATTGGTGTTCCATTTTCTATTTACTCCTTTGTATAGTGTACATACATATCCCAAAAAAACCTTAAAAATTATAAAATCCAAAAAATCCCTAAAAATATTGGTTGTCTTATCATATGTCCTAAGTTTTCCATATCATTATCATCCTAACTTTATGTATGTCCAATGGTCTTATAATTTTGTCATCTTTCCTTGTCTCAACATCCTAGTCTTCTTGTCTTATGTCTTCCATAACCTTATCTTAATCTTAGTCCTTAATTTACTCCAAATCCATGCCATTATCCAAATCCATATCCTTAATCAACATTAACATCATGATCATCATAACTAACTTATTCCAACTCATTGACTGATCAATCATCTTATCGATTCTCATCAAGATAATTACACAAGATATAATGACACTACATATGATACTTCTCTATGTTACTTGTATGATATATATTTTTTGACTTATTTGTATGTATTTTATCATGTATATATTTTCATATGTTTATTTTATTATTTATGTTTATCTTCTTTATTAGTCTTTTAATTAGTTTTACATCATATCTCTTTCATCAAGGGTGTAATGAACAAGGATGCTATGACGGAGCCAAAAAAGCTAAAATAATGGTTTTGGGTGACCTATGCAGAGTTCATCATTTTCCCCTTTTATAATCATGTACTTTAGCACAATGTCCTCTTGGTCATACTTATATCAGGGGGAATACCACCTATTTCTATACTTACACTAGATTTCTTAGACTATGATGACCGTTATTATAACAATGATGGATTGAGAATGGACTTACTTATCATTTCACCTATCCTCTCTCACATGTATAAATGTCTAATCATATTAATCCCATCCTAAATTATATCATATTATTCTAATATTATAATATCTAATCCATTTATTATCCCATCTACATTGTCTACTAACTCATCTATCGTCTCTCTAGTCATCAACATCTAACATCTCATCTCCCATAATTTTTTCTCCCTATGCATATGTATTTTATATTGGAATAATAAATGTGTATCTCATGTCAAATTCATCATCGATATCACATATAACACCCTAACCACTTCTCTATTCATACATCATGCTCCTCGTTTCTTCTTTCAAGTGGTTATATGTCTCACTATTACTTGCATATCCCCTCAAGGGGGAATCATGTATCCATTAACTTACTAACATTTTTTTAATGGTATTATTTGAAGTAAAATTACTACTTCCACTTCATCCACTTGAAATTCCATTTAAAAGATGGGAAAAATTTATGCACCTAAATTTTCTCACCTCATTTCCTATCACTAATATTATTATTAGTCGACACTAATTTTGTCTATTAATTGTATATCTCATTTAATCACATGTAATTCATCTTATTAATCCTTCTAGTAATTTTTTTAACACTTAATTTCATTATTTACATCATTCACTAACCATTATTCCCACCCCATAAACTAATTAATCCACATATGTGCCTATTATCTATTAACTAATCCCACTGTCTAATATTTGGGAATTTGAAAATTCCCTCTTATCTATGCTAGCCTATGAGTAACCCCACTCCTATCTCCCCTAGACTCTCTAAAACCCCCTAATCACATGACTAATCATATAATAATTATCATTATGCTTCTAAATATATTCTATAGTCTTCTTCCTCTAAAACATTCCCTCCTCTAGAATCATCCAAGGGATTTTTAATTCCTTGAATAATTTTCCACCATTGATCTTCCTATATCCAACTTTGACTTTTTTCCATTGATTCTCTCTCCTTCCTCTATTTAAACTAATTAATCATCTAATTATCAAATCAATCATATATCTCATAAATCTTCATAGTCCAATAAGTTCCATAAATCCATGAATCCATGTTATCCAAGCCTTTTGATCAAGCTAATATAATGGTAAAATTTTGAGTCTATTTTTAAGAAATCCATTATCCATATCATTTAGTATTTTTATTGTTTTAATATTGATTTAGATAACTTAGATTTAGGATCTAATACTCCTATTAATGTTCATCTATTTGCATTTTATCCTAATGGATCTATATTTTATGTAATATCCCTTTCTTAGGGTCTCCTTTTTTTAACAAAAGCTCTAATACCACTGTAATATCCCTTTCTTAGGGTCTCCTTTTTTTAACAAAAGCTCTGATACCACTGTAATATCCCCAACCAATAGGGACTATAGAAAGACAAAATCTCTAAACAAAGATATGATTTTGCAGAATAAATTCAAATAAACAAATAAACCACAGTAAATCTCTTAACTACCAAATCACTAATCTTATTATTCATCCAGATGATTATAATAGATATCCTCTATCATGCATATAAAAGAATATTCAAATACGGTCTTAAAAACCTGAGTATTCCACAAACTAGGAATAAAACCTAAATCTAGTACGTCTCGGCCTGCTGTGTCAAAAACACAGTCGCCGACGTCGGTTATACTACTATCATCAGTCAACTGGGGTCATTAATCTATCGATGTTGGTGATATGTCAGCTGATGTCAGTTGCTGTGGGTCTCTTCCTACCAATGTCGGTCTTTGCTCAAATCTATATAGATCTATACAGACTTCGTACGGCCACCAATAAAACACACCCTATTTGTTGGACCCATGATCTCAAGATATATGGCTCTAATATAGAAGATCTCTATCTGTATAATTTATTGAATCAAAACTTATGAAATAAATACCTGAATTAATTTGATAACTTCTGTTTGAAGTTATCTCTCAAAATACCTAAAATATTGTGATAAATTTTGTATGAAGCTATCCCTCAAATTGGAAATAGATCAGCTGATATCTCACAACCTCTGAATCACACACACTAAAGAGTGGACATTTTCCAATGCAAATGGAATCCTAAAACCCTTGGCTCAGTCTTCATAGAAGAATTATTAGCAATCAATAATCAATTCATGAATGATTCAACTCTCTCTCATGAGAAACCCTTATACCCTCAAAAAGATATGCTTGCCCTAATTAGGGTTTTCTTAAATTAGAATTATGGTTTCTAAATTAAAATTAGACCAAATAATTAATATTTGATTAAATCAATCAAATATTAATATCTCCCTCAATACATGTCAGATTCTCAAACCGTCTAAAGCTGGTGAATCAAGGAGTGATTCTGCACATGATCATGCCAAAATAAGGGTGCTCCACTGCATGTCAGAAGTCCCTAAATAATAGGAGCTCAGGCAAACATGTCTAAAAGAGCCCGAATGAAAACCAACTATAGAAATTCTGCTAATCGAAGCCAAACCAAGCTCCATCATGACCCTCTATTCATCCTATCAGCCTACAAAGGTCACATAATAGGCTAATCATCAAGTCTAAAGATGTCCACTAAAAAAGGGGACATGACAATCCACCCCTCCTAAAATTTCTTGCCCCCAAGCAATCTCTAAATAACAAACCACTCAATCCTCCTGGATCCCAAATATAGTCATGATCTATACTGATGATAATCAATGCAAGCTCCTACCATATCCTCTAAAATATAACCAAGAGGAATCCATAATCAAATTGGGGAATGTAACTCAACCAATCTCTAAAATCACAACTTCCCTGGATGTGTCGATACTGCAGTCTACGTAACTAGCTACTACCAATTCCATCTACAAAAGATGGTGCTAATCCATCCCATAATGGATGGTAAGAAACTGGAGCCGATCTACACCTATGCAAAATCAAATCTCTTATCTCTGGAACAAAAGAAGAATAACGAGCATACCCCACCGTATAATGCCTGTAGGAACCCCCAAACTCTGCTATTGGCTCACCATCACTAAACTAAGAATCAGCAGATGGCTCCAATCTCTGACTCTAAATGGCTGTAGGCTAGATAGGACCCTATGCAATTTTCTCAACAAACCCCACCTTAAAGTCCATGTGAGGTAGCATAGTAGAAAGGATCACTATAATCTCCCTACCCAATCTGCTAATAACACTAGTACCTCAGATGAGAACACTCTCTATCACCTTATGTGAGTCCAGACAAACACCTGCACTATCCAGTAAATACTCCATGAATGATTCAGTGCAGTAAAAATTATACGCGGAAGCATCAACATACTCCCCTACACACCACAACTGATCCTTCTATAAAGGTGGCACAACCAACTGTACCACACTATCATCTATGTGAGAAGAATCAATCTGGAGACTCGACTCCACTGGTATCCCAAACACATCAGGACCAGGTACTCCCAAATCTTAAACATGTTTGTCAGCACAAACAACATGCTCCTCAGCAACAACTATAGGCACATACTCACCACCAACACTCAGTGTACTAACATCTGAGTACACCTCCACACTCTAAATGCAAGCATCAGACTCATCCTCATCTAACTCTGAAGAGGCTACTATTGAAACTATCTCATCATCACCATCTCTAGTTCCCTCATCCTCTGCAACTAAATAAGAGTCCAAATCCTGATGACTAAGCTCACCCACATGTCTCTCAGAATCCTGATGAGCCACCTTTATTACCTCCTATATGTGTATCTCTAAACCTGCCTCTACCTTAGGCTCTAAAGCCTTTGCCTTTGACTCCTCAAAACTATCATGCTATTCAAAATCTTCTAATTCTGAATCCTCATAATACGTCCACATCACATGATGTGCCTTGCCCTTAGGCCTCAAAGGACAATCATGATTGGCATCATATGGATCTTTGCAGTATAAGCAAAGCTTTTTCCTGCGTAGATTGTTAAGAGCCCCTCGATCCAAAGGTGGTGTTGCTGGGTTGGCCTTTGAATCATTCTTAAAAATGGATGTCATACACCGTATGAATTTATCTTTAAATGTAGGGTCTGAAAGGATTTCATTCATCCTCCTCTGGGTTTTAACTAGCATATTCAAACTTTGTTTCAGCTTCTTCATATCCTTGTCCCACTGTTTCTGAGTACTTGAAGTACCCATGATTTACTAACCGATTCAATGTTTAATCTACCCAACAGGATGGCAGAATTTAGCTCTGGTTTGCCCAACAGGATGGCAAGAATTTGGCTCTGATACCATTGTAATATCCCTTTCTTAGGGTCTCCTTTTTTTAACAAAAGCTCTGATACCACTGTAATATCCCTTTCTTAGGGTCTCCTTTTTTAACAAAAGCTCTGATACCACTGTAATATCCCCAACCAATAGGGACTATAGAAAGACAAAAGATCTAAACAAAGATATGATTTTGCAAAATAAATTCAAATAAACAAATAAACCACAATAAATATCTTAACTACAAAATCACTAATCTTATTATTCATCCAGATGATTACAATAGATATCCTCTGTCATGCATATAAAAGAATATTCAAATACGGTCTTAAAAACTTGAGTATTCTGCAAACTAGGAATAAAACCTGAATCTGGTACATCTCGGCTTGCTGTGTCAAAAACACAGTCACCGACGTCGGTTATACTGTCATCGTCAGTCGACTAGGGTCTTTAATTTGCCGATGTTGGTGATATGTCAGCTGATGTCAGTCACTGCGGGTCTCTTCCTACCGATGTCGATCTCTGCGTGAATCTGTATGGACTTTGTACGGCCACCAATAAAGCACACCCTATTTGTTGGACCCCTTATCTCAAGATATATGGCTCTAATATAGAAGATCTCTATCTGTATAATTTATTGAATCAAAACTTATGAAATAAATACCTGAATTACTGTGATAATTTCTATGTGAAGTTATCTCTCAAAATACCTGAAATATTGTGATAACTTTTGTATAAAGCTATCCCTCAAACTAGCAATAGATCAGCTGATATCTCACAACCTCTGAATCGCACACACTGAAGAGTGGACGTTCTCCAATGTAAATGGAATCCTAGAACCTTTGGCTTAGTCTTCATAGAAGAATTCTTAGCAATCAATAATCAATAATCAATTCATGAATGATTCAACTCTCTCTCATGAGAAACCCTTATACCCTCAAAAAGATATGCTTGCCCTAATTAGGGTTTCTTAAATTAGAATTAGGGTTTCTAAATTAAAATTAGACCAAATAATTAATATTTGATTAAATCAATCAAATATTAATATCTCCCTCAATACATGTCAGATTCTTGAACCGTCTAAAGCTGGTGAATTAGGGAGTGATTCTGCACATGATCATGCCAAAATAAGGGTGCTCTGCTACATGTTAGAAGTCCCTAAATAATAGGAGCCCAAGCAAACGTGTCTAAAAGAGCCCAAATGAAAACCAACTATAGAAATTCTGCTAATTGAAGCCAAGACAAGCTCCATCATGATCCTCTATTCATCCTATCAGCCTACGAAGGTCGCATAATAGGCTAATCATCAAGTCTGAAGATGTCCACTAAAAAAGGGGACATGACATTTTAATAGTGGATTGTAGATTTGGGTGATTTTGGTATAATTTTCATAGCTCTAAAAAATTGCTCAAATTTATCATCTCACAAAGTTAATAATTAATAAGAATAACACTAATGATAAATATCTTTTGATATGATCAAATAAAAGATAAGAACACAGTCGAATAAGACTATGATGATCTAAACCAAGCTGATAAATGTTGAATTGGACTAAGAGTTGAAATCATAACTGAGTAGATTAATGTAAAACTAGAAGTCAAAACCAACTCAGGACCAAATCCAAAAATGCATTTCAATCCAACATGGACAAACACTCATCATTTTAATTCAAGTATAAAAATAACTTAAAGCATCTATAAATAGTCAAAGATCAGTTTTTGAATTTGAACTTCACTATTTTTTATATTATTATTCACTTTCTTGGCCTCCCCTAAATCCTCAGATTCACATCAAACCTAGCTCATATCATGTATTTACAGTCACAAAAAACCATCAAAAACATTTGTACTATATATTAACAATTAATTCAATAAAAACATTACATAATAATACAACTAACCTAAATAATGAATCAATAACTCATTAAGCATGAAATATCAAATGCTAAAATGAAATTACATAAAAACTACTATCTCAAAATATCTAGCTAGTCACTCATAGATCAATACCTAAATCATAATAGCATGAAAAAATATTACAAAAGTTCATAATAGAATATTGTAATCACCAAATGGAACAAGTGAAATAAATAGGGTCATGATAAACATACAATAGTTTTATAATTTTCTCATTGAATACACGAATCTTGAAATTACATTTAGAAATCATAATCCATGATTGTGTCCTCATGAATAAAAGTATGTTATGTTTTAAATAAACTATAACTATGAAAATAAAAAATAACACAATTATGACATAATTTTTTCACTATTATTCATTAACAAATCTCCACAAAATAATGTCATGTAAAAAACATTATTTTAAAAAACACTAAAGCATTTGCTACATAAAATATGTAGACTATGATACATGACATAATTTATTTAGACATATCAATACAAATATTTAATATATACTTATCCCCACATGCTCTAGTTATTCATGTATTTAGATTTACATAAAACAATCACATCCAATTTGTTACCCAATAAAAAGATCATACTTATTTGTAGTTTTAACATTAACATGCTTGAGCAAACAGGATCCCAAAAATTAATTTTTAACATAATGCAGAATAATAATATATTTTTAGTATCAAATTTTCCAACAATATATGTCAATAATCTCATAGACCATTTTTTATAAAAACATATATATGAATAGCATACAATTTAGCATTTTCTATGCCTATTGGACTGATCATCATGTAACTTGCCTTCAATTTATTATCTAGATGTACATTAACAATCAAAACCATTCTTATATAAGACACACATTTTCATGTAAATTTTAATTTATTTATCCAAAACATAATTTGCACATATAAAATATATATTTAAACTTTACACATTGTCAATAATATAAAATAAATGGTTATAAAAGCTGAAATTTCCATATGACAATTATCAATAACAATTAAAAAAAAAATCAGTTCCAAATAAAATGGTATTTTAAAATATTCATCTTTGTAATTTTTTTAGTTTTTTCCACTAAACAAATGTTCATTCGATTGTCAAAATGATTTCTTAAATCTATATATGCAATCACAAAATCATATTAATCAAGAAAAACCAACAAAACATTAATGTTTTATTTTCAAGTTGCTCTATATAGTAATTAAAAAAACACCTCACTATTTATTATTCTATGCAACCAACTATTTTTTCCCTCATTTTTACCACATTTTCAAAATACAAATAGGAGACTAAATATGGAGCCATGGATATGCAATAACCAGGAAATAGAAATAGAGGAGCAACAATCACCAACATGATAATGTTTTTTTTGGTTTCAACTTGATCTAAGCAATAACAATAAATAAAAGTAATTTTTTAATTTTTATTTAACTTCTAATTCCACTTTACTTTTTCATTTCAAAATGCACCACATTATATCCCATTATAAAATATTTGTACTTGAAACTTACATTTGGGAACCATGCTTACATCTTAAACATATGACAAAATATTCCAGTTTCAATCATCAACCTCTCTAAAAAAAGAAACAAAAATGTGTTTGTGATGTATTGGTTATTTACATAAATGGTTCCAAAAAAAAATCCCCAACAAATACAAAAATAGTAAATGTGGTTCTTGTTGACAAAATTGGTCAGATGACAATAACTATCAACATTAAAAATGAGATAATTGAAAAATTATTACAACACTTTTCACCAAGAAATAGTGTGTGTATCATAGACATTACAATAAAAATATAATCCAATATGAAAGAGGTGATGTTAATTGTTTCCTTGTATTGAACACAAATAACATTAAATAAAACACCACACCATTTGTAAAGTCTTACCCCATCTACCACCATAAAAGATCTTGTGAAATCAAATGACACATATGTAGTGGATTAATTTGGTGCCATCATAAATAGTTGTTAAAAAAAATACAATCAATATTAACTATGTCTTAAGGATATTGAAAGTTAAAAATACATGGCAACAATAAGTACTCATGCTCAAATATTTTACTTCTATTTATTCATCATTTGCAATGTTATTTTATTTAGTTTAACATATAAAGATGTATATAGGTTTTTAAAAAAACACTAACATTTAACAATTATTCCCCATCTTATGATCAATGACACCTAAAAACATTTATATCCTAGCTTGTAGTAATTATTTTCATTAGTAAATAAACCAATAATGGTTTTCAAAAACATTATCAAAAATGAAATAAAAGGCACTCCCTTGTTCCATGCAAGTCACCCCACTTTTATATGTGTTAAATGAAAAGTACACAAAATCTCAAATACAAACTTTGGCAATATCAAATATTAACACAAATATCTATTTCACATTCAATACTTTCACATTAAAAAATTGAGTTTGCATAATTTTCAGCATTTTGAATTATTCCATAGTATGACAAATAAAAATTTTAATTTGTAGGTTAAAAGCCTACTAAAAAGCAAAAAAAATCATGCATATCCTTTCTATCCATTTTGTAATGACTATGGGAAATTGGTATTAACTAATGATTATTCAAAAAATGATTTTGCATATTGTACTAACTGTCAGCAAACTAAAATATACTCATACCAATATTCATTGAAATGTATCATACACATAGAAAATGGATACATTGATTACACTTTGAATCAAAAACTCTTGAAATTTTTTTAGCATTAATTAAAGTCTCATTTAGTGAATACAAAGAAGACATTTCAAGAGTAGTATTTTTGTTACATCACTTCCAAGTACATGTAAATTTTACACTTTGTTGATTTGGGTTTTATGCACACTAGGGAAACTTATGAGGTAGCCCCTAAATTTTTTGGATCAATGAAGAAAGACTCACTCTAAGGCATGAGTTGAAGGGTATTGGGTTTTGTAAACAATCTAGTGGTGGAATAGTAGTGAGCAAAGTAGTTATTTACCTAAGATGGTTCAGAAATGATGTGAGTCTAGACCTACTTAGGATGGATAAATTGATGGTGAATATAACCTAAAGTGGGTAGGATCAAATAAAATAAAAAATAAATAAGGGTAGGGAAGAAAATAAGGCTTTGTGAATCAGTTAAAGATGAAACATTTATAGAATTGATCTTTAACTAGGGGTTGGACAAGTAGATGAAGAACCAATGCTTATTGCAAGTTAATATTAGAAAATATAAAATCAAACATAGTTAAGGGTCCAAGGAAAAAATAATATAGTAAACCTTAGTGCACATAATCAATGGTTGATGCATTTATGAGATTGTAGTTACACATATACAAAGGGAGATTATGATTATAAAACATAAAGCATTGAAATCAACTTCTACACAATATGAATAATTGTATCAAAGAATAATTCTACACAACCCAAAGACTAAGATACCAAAATGATGGAACTTTTTAAAAGACTCATAGACTTGGAGAAGAACAAGACTTTCACATCAAGAAAAAATGAAGATCGATCCTTAGAAATTATTATTTATCTCAACTTCCAAAATTATCCTCCCTCTAGAATTGAAAAGTTACAAGAATATATAATATTGGGGAGGGGTTGCCTCATCCTCCAAGTGAAGTCTAAAATTATCATTTCCAATTTTATGACTTATGCATAATATGCATGTACATGATATAAAATATAATAATGGGTCAAAACTAACACACACACACACAATTATGATATATATATATATATATATATATATATATATATATATATATATATATATATATATATATATATATATATATATATATATATATATATATATATATATATATATATATATATATATATATATATATATATATATATAAGTTATGACTCTTCATAAAAATATAATACATGAAAATATATACATTCATATTTAACTATGGTGATAACTATGCACTGCCCAAATAAGGAGACTATGAACTTGACATGGCAACTAAAGTTGATGGAGGTATTGTAAGTGAATATCTAGTTATTACTATTGATGAAACACCATTATACTGAGGATAAACATGAACTATATGATGAAATAACATTTGATTTTTAACTATTAATTTATATGTTGGTTGAGTAGTAGGCATTATCTTGTTAGCATCCACAACAACCTTTAAATTTTTGAGTAATGCATAGGTAGCCTCAAATTATTTATTTATAATATAAAAGTTTAGCATAGAAAGTTTGAATATTTTACCAAACTCAATCATTAAACTTTGATGATCAGTTTTAGAGTCTTTGAATTCTTCCTTGAGTGACTCAATTTTAATCACTTTATCTTTTACAAAATTGATAATCTAAAAATTTTCCTCACTATTTTTGTACAAGGTACCTTATGTATACACATAATATTTTAAAAATTTATCAATAACTAATGATTTATATCTTGCAAGAACCCTTGAGTCTCAATCTCTCTGAGTGCATCCCTTAAGTGTTACATTGGGAAAGGGGTGGGTAGACCATCAGTGTTTTTCAAGATTGTTATCCTTTTTTACCACTTATTATCTACACACTTGTCTCCTAAAAACATTAACCTAATATTTGGATCCTATTTTTCACCCTCCTTTAGTCATTTACCATCTTCATTAGCCCTTTCCCTAACCTAAACCCCTTTTTGGTAGTTGCCATGACTAATTTAGCCACATCAACCTTGTATTGTTATTTACAAATCTTACTAGGAATTAGGTCAGCCATGGCCAATATAACCTAGTTAGTTTTTTTCTAATTAAAATAATAGGTCAACTAGGTCGACCTTGTCAGCCTAAATTTTTAGAAATTTTTAGGGTTAGATCCCCTTATAAAAACACATTCGTTTTTCCATTTTTAAGAGAAGATAAGAAGTAAGATATGTTGCACATCTACCTATCCACGATTCTACTTGAGTAACAAGCTTAGGGTTTTATACTTTATTTGGAGATATAGATATTGTCTTGTGGAGGTATTTTGGATACATTAATAAGTTGTGTATCCTATATATAATTTATATTTTCCATCCTTACATACCATAACAACCTCTTACAAAGCACCTTATCCAAGGAAGAGATTGAGGCTCAGTGGATTCATCTTTAAAGGTAAGTATTACTAAATTTATTCCTCATTTGTAAGAGTAGATAAATATGCATTTACACTTCTTTTCCATGAATTAGGATTACATATACATTAATGTGAGTATATGTATCCTATGTATGTTTATTTTTAGTATATATTACCCCCCCTCCCGCATTTTGTGTCATAATGTTTGGTGAGCACTAGATTAGATTTTGTTTTACTTGTTATTAGTCTAGTGAATATGAAAACATAGGACCTAGTTATGGTTATTGTGTAGTTTTTTTTATTAGAGGATTTTTAACCCTCTCTAGTGATATTATTATGATAAGAGATCCCTTGGCTAGGTCTATTAGATCCATATTGGTCATGACCCTGAATATCTAATGTATCCCCAATTGAAAGTGTAAGTACGATGTATCTTCTCTGAGTTAGGATTGATTTGTAGATTTATTACATTTCCCATTACATACATTATGGTAAAACTGACATGAATCTAACCCTTACAGGTTTTATTTCATGCTTTCATTTCTATCATTTTATTATTTTTCTATATTTGTGATACTATGTTGACCAAGTTGATATACTTCTAACTTTTATGCACAAGTTTAACACACAATCATATCAAAATGACTCTATTATTTCTATGTAGGTCTTCATCAAATATAGATTACTAGAATGGATATGTTGACATAGTAATCTTCTTTATTCCTATATAGTAAACTATGTCAAATAGGTCAATGCAGTCTTTTAGTCAACATCTAGATCAACAAAGTAAGTTGGATAGGTTGACTTAGTCTTTTAGTTAGCATCCAGATAAAAAAACTAAGTCAAATAGGGATTTAGACTTTTAATCTACATCCAAATCAACAAAGTAGGTTGGATAGGTTGACTTAGACTTTTAGTTAGCATCCAAATCAACAAACAAAGTTAGATATGTTGACTTAGTCATCTTATCTTGCTTGAACATAGGATTTTACATAACTAGGTCAAACCAGTTGACATAGTTTATAGAACTTGAAACCATCATTAAAATAAATTCAATAGAAAATTTGAAATCCTCATCATCCTCCAACCCACTAAGGTTCATCTCTTTTTCTTAGTTTCAATTCATTAATTCATTATGGTTTTATTTTGTTCAAGTCTACAGTATTTAAAATTGTAATCCTATAGCAAATTAAGTCAACCTAGTCAACTTATTTATATAGCCTATCTTCTTTTTAAAAGACTATGTTGACCTTATCAAATTTATTCTTAAAGACTCTTTCTTCCATAGAATAGTAGTGACCTAGTTGATTTTGTTCTTTACTATTTACATATAGTGTCATCTGAACTGACTCTGTACCATTCTTAATTTGAGAATTAATAACTATTTACTAGTAATTAATTAACATTTCCATTTTTAGTTATTTTCATGCTTAGAGTAGCTAAAATATTCTAATTAGGTGGTTTTTCAAATTATCATTTAGTTACACTATTTTACTATTTTTTCACATACTACCAAATCACACAATACTCAAAATGCATTTAACATTTGTCTTCCCAAGGCCTACATACTTGAATTTTATCACCAAGGAGGAAGCTAACTTGGTTTTTTGGCCAACTATAAACATGTGGTTAATGGTATATATTAAAAAAACACCCAACCCCCTTATCACTATGGGATTGTGAAGTGATGGGGTAGGCCCCAATACCAAGCAAGAATCACTACCAATATAGATCCCTTTCAACCTAAACATCCTTAAACCATCCATATATTGATTTTTAGTTCCCTATTTTCATCCAACTTCCTTATCACACTTAAAATAACACTTTATAATAATCTAACAACACTCAAGATGACCACTTATTTATCATTTAATTTTAGTTGAGTACTTGATCTTTGATCATTGTGTCTTGTATTAAAAAAACTTGCATTAGCCAATGTTGATGCAAGGTTTTATGTTGTGTGCCCCAATTGTATCATTCTCATTAATCATATTGTTTGTGTGTTTGATTCCATTTATTGCTTCAATTACATTGAAAAATTTTCCCTACTTTAGCACACTATCATTCTATTTAGCACAGTCTCTTACAAACTATGTTTTCCCCTATTGGCATTACTAATTTGACTTGATCAACCATGTATTCTCTTTTGTTAGTCAAGTTATAGTACTAAGTTGACCTGGTCGAACCTATATCCTTATTAAACTATGTTTTACCATATCTACACTATTATGTCGACCTAGTTAACCCTATACTCTCTTTTGCCAGTTAGGTTATAGTACTAATTCAATATGGTCTACACTATATCCTTATCAAACTATGTTTCTCCTTTCCTATAGTTCTATGTCGACCTAGTTGACCCTGTTCTCTTGTTTTCTAGTAAGGTTACAATACTAAGTCAACCTATTCAACCATGTATCCTTCTTTGCCCAATTTCTTACCCTATTTTTTATACTAAGTTGACCTAGTCAACTTGGTACTCTTATTGGTCCCTTAGATTATAGAACACAGTCGACCTAATTGACTCTATATCCTTCTTGTTCCTTTTCTTTTGTATCATATTCATCTTCCATACTCTTTCTCCATTATCATGAAATTCCTATTTGAATATAACACTAAGTTGATTTCCATAGATATGATTAGCTTTACCAACCCCAATAGGTTCTCCCATAAGTATCATGTAGATCCTACCCTAGATGAAAGTAATGTGAATGTAACCACTTGCACTGTGATATATGGGACCCCTCCTCATTCCTCTTTAGTTCATAAACCTCTCTTCTCATTTGAATATCCACTTGAATTAGAGTATACCCCAAAAATTCTCTTCTTCATCAATGATTTACTCAACATTTAGGAAAATATCATTCTACTATTTACCATCTCATGATAAGTGGTCAAATCAAAGATCCGCGTTCACCTTCTCCCACATTCTCACATGGATTTGGGGAGATTAATTTCTTTTCTTCTCTACCTCTTCCTTATATTTTGACCTTATCTCATACCATGACATCTTCCTCTTTGATTTTCTCCACCTTAATGACTAGTATATTTACTAACATGGCTAATTATACATCGAGTGGGCCTCTTCCAAGACCTATTCTTCTCAATTATTCTACTAGTGCATCATTTTCTAACCATGTTAATCATGACTCTAGTGCTACTTCTTCTCATCCCTCTACTAGTAAATCCTTTTCCACACAAGAAAACCATTCTATTAGTGCCTCACTTACCAAGATTTCTTCTCAAACTATTACTAACACCCATAGTGGTACCCAAGCCACTACTACTAATGCAAATGCTCCACATAATGCCAATAATACCACTCAAACCTAGTAGCTTTGATTACAAACTCTTAATCAAATGAATTCTTTCCAAGCTAAAAATTCAAATCAAATGATATGAATGCAAAATCATATTATCCATATTCAAAACCACCCTTAATAGATTCCATGGGAAATGCATAACCAAAATGTTCCCCCACCTCCTCTTTTAGATTCCCATGGTAATCATATCCCTCAACCTCCACTTGCTAATAAAAAAATCAAGCACCTTCAAAATGAGCCTCTTACACCTCAAATTGGTAATATTGATATAGGAGTCATCACCCCTACCATTACTTATAATGGTTTAACCCATCCTATTATCCACTTAAAAACATTTAGAAATCTATACAAAGACTAGGTCAAGTTAAATACCTTTTCCACTATGAAGATATTAGCAAAAAATCTCACGAGTGATGATTAGATTGGTAAAACCAACTCAAATCTCACTCCATAACTAGTTTGGAAGATTTAGTAAATGTTCTCATCCAAGAGTTTCAAACTAGTGATCTCCCTAAAAATACCTTGGCCTATTGTATCAATTGTAAGCAACTTGAGACTGATACTGCATAAGATCTCATCGAATGTGGAAGTCCTTGTCTAAAAAATGTGAAAATAATATGGTATATGAAAACCTATTTCATCTATTTACCAATTCTCTTTATCTTAATTTATAATATCAGGTTCAGAATCTCTCACCATGAACTTTGGAATAAGCTATTGATCAAGCAAAATGTCAATATTTCCCCATGCATAAATTTAATCCATCCCAACCATATATGGGTACTCACATGTTAATAAAAAATAATAATCATCATGCTACAAATGATGGTGTCACTAATTCCTATGATACCATTCATACTATTCAAAATATTATTCCTAACTAAGCTCTATAATAAGCTTACCCTCCCAAACACATCAGTAATCCTCATTCATATTAAACAAATAACATCAATATTCATAAAAAATTATCCTTAGTGGACTTACAAAAACATCTATCAAGGCATATTCAATGAGAAATCGATCCCACTTGTCCCATGAAATCTTGGTATAATCCCAATAAATTTTGTTGGTTTCATGCTAGTTAGGGTCATTCTTATGAGAATTGTAGGCAACTTCATAATTTGGCTATGCATTTCCTTCTTGGTCCCAATTTTTAACATGATTCTATCATTCATAAACATCAATATGCCTATGACATTATCTTAAAATCCCATGAAACATAAACTAAATATCAAGCTTTGAACTAGGATCATGCTCATTTGGCCATCTATAAATATCCTCTTCCAAATCACCAAGACAAACAAGACAAGAATACCCTTTTTACCAATAATGTTGACAGTCTTCTTGACCCAACTCATAAAGAGAATGTGGTCAATATGAATAATATACAAAGGGTGGTTTCCTTCATTGATCCTCATCCTATCCACATTCCTTAATTGTCTCACTTTTCATGTTATACAAAACTCTTCCCCAACTCACTTAACAAAGTTGGGGAAAGAAGACCTTATATCTTTTGATGAACCAATTCCAACACTTCCCTTGGATAACACTTATCATACCATTTCTAACACTCCTCCAACCTCTTTACCCATTACCAATGATACTCAAAATTACATCAACACTTCTTTCAATATATCTAAAAATAAACCTACATCTATGCCCCCATCTTATCAATATAATCAACAAAACTATCCTCCAATTAAACCTTCCACATCTTATCAACATAAATTCACATACACTTCAGATTCTCCTTTCAAGGACCTTGTTCAATACTATACACCTCTTTCTAATAGTCATATTATGGATTATGATGAGTGGGATCCTATTATAGATATTATTAATCTCTCATCTCAAATCCCATTTATTGAACTCATACAAACCTATCCATAACACTGTAATAATCTTATGTAGATTTTGATCAAAATGAACATCCCTCATCCTCCCCTAGCAAGATGCGAAGTCACCTTATTTGAATTATAAGATATCATTTTACAATAGTGCAAATAGATCTACATACATATTGATGAAACACTGAACACTTATTTTTCCCTCAAATTCCCCATTGCTTTTATGATCCTAGATGAAATTCTACTTCATGTGGATGATCCTCTTCTTTTTATCAATGTCCAAATTGGTGATTTCCAATTCAAGTGTTCCTTGATCAATGAGTGTTCAGGTACTTATGTTTCCTTTATTGATTTTATCAAAACCCTTGGATATTTTAAATGTAATAATAAGTCCACATGCAACACATGACAAGGATATGACCAAAGGTGAATGCCTCCCTTAGGTTGTGTGTGGTTCCCTATCGCCATCCCACCTATCATCATTCACATGAAGGTGATGATTTTAACTTTCCTCTATCTTATAATTTTTTTATTGGTAGTCCATGGAATCATCACATGAGAGCATTTGCCTCTTATACTTTCTAATGTGTCAAATTTACTCACAATGGAGCAATTTATAAGATTCAAGGTGATTATGACCCTTAAAACTTTAAACAATTCAAAGACGGTGGCATATTCAATGCTCCCACCCTTGAACCCTTACCAAGTGTTCCACTTCATGAATCTCAATGGTTTAAATTTCCTATCAACTCCACTAAAGGTTATAATGGTCACCCTGAGCTCATCAAGAATATACCACCAAACCTTCTAGATTCAGATGATGATTAGCCTAACAATATCAATCTCAATATTAAAACCTTAGATCTCTTGATTCATCTCATTTATCAGCTTCCCCCTTCTTTGAAACCTAGTTCCCATCAACCAACTAATGATTATATACCTATTCTATGAACTAAGAATTGGTATTCCATTCATCACACCACATCGGATGATAAGGTCATCCCTACTTATGCCATTGAACTTCATACACTTGATTATGATGATGGATATACCTTAGATGATCCATTATTTATAGGTCTTGTTTAAGCATGAAAATTTGAAATTATTTGTTATAATTATTCTTTGATTTAGTCTTTCCATAATTTTTATAGAATTTCATCCTATATCATTCCTAATTTCATCATTTTCCTCTTGGTTTTAGGGTAGAGATGGCACACACACCTCTAATTTATGGAGAGCCTCATAAGATTATGATTATGGATCATGATATGAATAGTACCCATTAATTTTCTTGATACTAAGACCCCTCTATCCAACTTATCCCAGAGATTCTTGTGATCTCCCTTCAACCTTATGTGCATCTGGCCCCTCCCTTAGCTGATCCTTGTTTGGATCATATTCCCACTTCCTCTCTATTTGAGTCTCTTCATATTTTTTCTCCTATTTCAACTTTACTATAACCTTACCCAATATCTCCACCAACCCCACCTTCTCTTAGTGATGGTTTTCTCCCTTTATCATAGTTTTCTCCTTTGATTTCCAAATGGGTTGATTAACCATATTGTGATATTCATAAAGTTTCTGATCACTAGACTAGAGACTATTCATTACACCAACCTTCTTCAGATTCTATTTCCACTTCCTCCATTAATACACTTGGAAAGTCTACTAAAAAACATACTTATTTATTTCATATCATAGATAATCATTCATCCACACATTTTCATAAGTTGTGGTAATATATCAACACCTTGCATCCCACCACTCAGCCCACATGTAAGGCTATACCTCCCTCAAAAGTATTACCTAAATATCTTCCCATATATGGAGAGGTATATTTTATATAACACCAATGTGGTACACATCACACTAATCATTACCATATCATCTATTAGTATCTCAAGGATCATCTCATGGCCATTCTTGTGCCTACTAGCCTTCCTCCCATAGGTCACCCTCACAAGAAGGCTACCACTTCTTACCCCATGGATCCACCACCTATGGTCCCATCTCCACCCATGATTCCCTTACCCATGGATCTTTAATCATCTGTTGATCTCTCTCCACTAGTGATTCCTCCACTTATGGTCCCTTCTCCACCTATGATTACCTCACCTGTGGATCTTCCCTCACCCATAAATCCCTCTGCACTAGTGACTCCTTCACATGTGGCCCATTATCTACTAGTGAGATTTGATGTGAAGTATTTTCTCAACTCTCCTTGAAGATTGATGAGACTTTGGTTGTATTTTGAGTTTAAATTCATAGATACTTATATGATGTTATGGATATTATGTGTGGATAAATATATTATTATTTATGAACACAAACATGGTGTTCCTTAATTTATTTCTTTATTTATATTGGACATGTGCTTCAAATTTATATTTATCTATCTTATTTCATTTGACATTGTCTCAAATTTTTATCTATTTTACATAATGAATTTTGTTTCACACTATATGTTGCTTATGAGATCATTATTTTATTTATGTTCTCTTAAGGATTCTTTTTCATGATTACATACTGCTTCTTCATGAGTTTATTTTATATGGCTATCTTGTTCTCTTTCATGATTGTTTGCTATCTTATCTCCATAAACATGGATAATTGTCATTATGACTTTGTTATATAAACTTTTCTCCCTTTAGTCATTCCTTATTTACCATGTGATAAGTTAGAAAAAAATTCATCTCATTATAATCTCCCTTTACTGGTCCATTTTGGATCTCCTCATATTTCCATTTATTACCTTTTGTAAACTAAGCATACAAATGATTGAGACTTGAGATAAAATCTTGTTTCATAGTTAATCCTAAGTGTTCTAGTCAGTCATGTCTTTGGATACTTAGATTCATTTAACCTAATACTAAAGATCATTCATATGTATCACCTTATCTATCATGATTAGTCATTCCAACTTTGTATGAATGAGGAATCTTAAAAGCCATAAACATTCAAAATCCAAATCTTTTAAGAAAATGTAAGATCTAAAAGGCAACATTTAAAATTTTCAAAAGTCAAATCAAACTAAAAGATGTGATTCTAAGCACATAACATTTTTATAATAGAAGCTAAAAATACATAATTGGACTCATGATAGAGTCGAGGTCCATTGGGGTGTGGTAGAATAGTATATTAGAAAAGAAGAATAAAAAAATATTTTAGTGCTACCTACTTTTTCATGCAAGTACCTAATATTCGTAGTAGACCAAGGGCTCTATAAGGGGACCTAAAGAATGGGGACATGTTGTGGGAAGGTATGTCTATTTTAATTTGCTTGATAAAAATTACTAACATGATTTGATCTTAGTACCACACTTATTTTATTGCATGGATTTATGCCTATAGTGAACATGTATCCTTTGTATATTGATTGTCACTAGTCATTTAGTGTATTTTAATGTACTTAGTGTGCCTCATGTATCCTAAGGTTTTATCATAATACACCTATGTTATACTTCTCCCATTCCCTTTTTCACTACCTAAAACCCTAATATTTCCCCTTGATAAATATTGTTTTGTTTACTAATCACTTCCCTTGGGGATTCCATTTGTGAGTTATAGTGTAAGACCTTGGAAAGGACTAGGCCTTCCTCACAAAGTACCAAATTCTTACATTACCATTCCAAACATCCCATTTTACCATATTTTAACATTGTTTCAACCTCATTTGTGTTCCCTTTGTTATTTTTAGTGTAATACCATGGATAGGTCCTAGATTTCCTCACAAAATTTTCCAATACCCAAGTCACAACAAAATTAAATGTTTCAAATATAAGATAAGATGTGATTGATTATGATTTACATGGAATTGACATGTTTCCCATCTTGATTTAGTATTTTTATAATTAATTCATTAATATTTCACTTGTATATTCTTATTTTACAATTTCATGTAAGAATCTAACCACTTTTTTAAAGTTTTTTATACTTCCCAACTTGAATTAGTGTGATTAATTATAGACCATTTTGCCAATTTTGTTTCTCTTTTATACTTCCCAACATGCTTTAGTATGATGGATTGACTTAATTGTTTCATTTTTTTGCCTTTGTTATTTCACATTCTTTCCATTTTATTACATTATTTTCATACTTCTTAACATGATTTAGTATGATTTTACTTGTTTTAATTGGTGCCAATATTTTTCATGGTTTAAAAACATTTTGCCCTCTTGCCTACCATTTTTTGGTTTATTATACTTAGTCATATTTTTTTATTACACATTTCCCATAGTGATATAATGTTTAGTGTATTTATTTTTGAGTAATTATACTTTTTGAAATATTTTTTGTCTATTTATTTTTAATCATGCATATGTACTCCATAATG
The DNA here is from genome assembly GCA_037957365.1 of Torreya grandis. Lineage (NCBI taxonomy): Eukaryota > Viridiplantae > Streptophyta > Pinopsida > Cupressales > Taxaceae > Torreya > Torreya grandis. Next base: position 592,908 of record JARHVA010005294.1, read on the forward strand.
CTAGAAAAGAAAACACTCCACATATATTTCTTATAGCATATACAAAAAAATCAAAATACATGTGCTAGAGAGAAATATATACATTCATAAACAACCACAACCAAAATATAACTCATGAGATCAACATCAAACTATCAAAATAATCTATCTCTATATATCATATGTTTTTATACAAAATATAAAAATACATAACTCCAACTTTATGGCTAGGCTCGATCATGCTTATCTTGTGGCCTAGCCATGGTTCCCATAGATACCTCAAACCATCCCCTATACATAGTAAACAATAATGAGGCAATCCACAAACTTAACTCTACTACCTATCCCTATAGGTTGGCCACCTAGGCCTATACCTATCCTAGCTAAATCATGGCATCCATGTGTATAACTCTCTCTTGAGCTAGGGCCTACTAAGTTTGTGCCTCTTCTACTCCTACCCCTATTAGTGGATGAAATCCATCTCTACATGTATATAGCTACCTAATGGCCTCCCCCACTAGTCTAAATAGCTTGCTTGAGCTATGGAAGATGGTACCATATGATCATGCAACATGGTGGGGTCATATGGTGCTAATACTCTATCTAGAATGTCATGGTGAACTACCATGAATAAGGACCCCCATCTAGTCTCCTATGTCATAATGTCTACAAAAACCAAAACCTAGATAGATACTAGATCATGTATACATCTCAAAATATATCTATCTAAAATCATATATAACTAGTTTTATACCTCAAAGACTAACAAATTAAACATTTCTTACATGTCCCAGTGTCACCAACCACCATCTCCCCATCTACTCATCCAAAAATCATGGTCTCTCCATAATCCTAACCCCTAAGCACCTCATCCATGGGTCACCTCCCAATCATAACAAATCTTGAATTCACCACTCGTGCCCACCTCATCCCTCTCCTCAATGGTTCTTTTATCGACCAACTCTACCTTGGATTGACTATTGGGTCATCCTGCATGACCACTCTTATTTTTGCTTAATATTATTGATGGAATATATGTCATTGATGTGCCCAAGATAACTACCACTCCTCTTGTTATGGTTATTATTTTGGTACATGTTGCACCCCTAAATCCACATCTATGCCCTCTCTTCCTTTGTCTACTAGTTATTATGCTTGACCAATCCATTGTCTCACATGCTAAAGTCTAATCTCCAATCTCTCAAATGACACTCATTTTCATCTTATACCCATGTATCTCTCTCTCATGTCATGCCAAAAACATAGGCAATACTATAAGATCTATTAGGTGTGGGAGTCCAAACTATCCTCACAAGCATGCCATTAGTTATGGATCTACCCATCAGGTATATTGGCTTGTGATCTGATCTCAATCCAACCCTGATACCATGGTCACCCAACTTAGCCAAATCATAGAAATATGCATAGGGATGACACATAATCTCTCCTTGTGTGACTATGTCTAGAATTGACATGTATGACATGGCCTATATACTTGGTTTTATCTCCATCTAAAAACTTGAGGTAACCTATCATTGACCATATGAGTCAACCTAGTTGGTAGATACATTAGGAACCTCTCAATATCCATGGACTCAACAAAACCACTGGTCCCAGGGTCTTCTTCCCTCTCAAATATTTACCATCATATTTCTTATTTTACTCATATCTTTATTTGTACTCACTCTCTTTATAAATAATACAATGTTCTAGAATCTTGATTTCATAGAGAATCTTCTCAAATATTATATGTACATATTACAAAATATTTGATTTTTTTCTCTTTTTCACTAATATCTATAGGTTCACCTAATTCTCTTCACATTAGACACCTCACATTTATCACATCTCCTTCTTTATCTATAATACTAAGGTAAGTAAAGGTATTTGTTTTCAATTTTATCCTTTTATTTAACTTATTTTCTCCTTAATACACTTTATTTGTCTTCAATGTTATGTGTCTCTATGTTATTTTCTCAAAGTACCATCCCATGTTACACCTATGTGAAACATGATGAGCTTTGAGTGGGGCATATGTATACACATAATATTTTCAAACTTTATCAATTATTTATGCTTTATATTTAGTAGGAAGCCATCGAGTCTCAAACTTTATCAATTATTGATGATTTTTATTTATTAGGAACCCATCGAGTCTCAATATCTCTAATTGAATGCCTTAAGGGGTGCACTGGAAAAGGGATGGGTAGACCATTGGTGCTTCCCATGATTATTGAGCTTTACCTCCTATTTTTCACCCTCCCCTAGTCATTTACCATCTTCATTAGCCCTTTCCCTAACCTACAACCCTTTTTGTTAGTATACATGAATAACTTAGCCACATCAACCTTGTATTTTTATTTACAAAGCTTACTAGGAACTAGGTTGGACATGGTTGACATAGTTCATATCCTAGTTAGTTTTTCCCAATTACAATACTAGGTTAACTGGGTCGACCTTATCATATTAAATTTTTGGAAATGTTTAGGGTTAGATCCACCTATATAAACACATTCATTTTTCCATTGATAAGATAAGAGAAGAAGAAGTAATATATATATATATATATATATATATATATATATATATATATATATATATATATATATATATCGCATATTTCCTTATCTACCATTCTACTTGAGAATCAAGCTTAGCATTCAATACTTTCTTTGGAGATACAGATATTGTTTTATAAAGAATTATTTTGGTTTCATTTATAGGTTGTGTATCCTAGAGTTGATTTATCCTTGTAATCCTTACACACCATAAAAATCTATTACAAAGTACCTTAGCCAAGGGAGAGATTGAGGCTTGGTTATAATGTCTTCGAAGGTAAGTGTTTTTAACTTTGTTCCTCTTTTGTAAGAGTATATAGATATGTATTTTCACTTCTCTTCCATGCATTAGGATTTTTCAGACATTGACATGAGTATATGTCTTCTATGAATGTTTAATTTTAGTATTTATTACCTTCCCCACTTTTTTCCACAAGCTTTGGTGAGCACTAGATTAGATTTTGCTTTACTTGTTATTAGTTTAGTGAATATGAAAACATATGACCTAGTTAGGGTTATTACTTAGTTTTGCTTGACTGGAAGCTTTAGAACCCTCCCTAGTGATATTATTTTGATAAGAGATCCTTTGGCTAGGTCTAATAGATCTATATCAGTAATGACCCTAATTATCTAATGTATCCCTAATTAGAAGTGTAATTAGGATCTATCTTCTCCAAGCTAGGATTGATTTATAGATCTGTTGCATTTCACATTTCATACACCTTCTACCTTTGCTTGAAATTGTCAATAATTAGTTTTAAAATTGCATTAAAAGGCTTATTTGTCAATTTCCATATAGAATTTATTACACTAATGACCCCCATATCTTTCAGAATATCAATGGCATCCTTTTCTTGGTCTACTAATTGGGTTATCAAAACTTTAATCTAAGTGTGCCACTAAAAAACACCATCTCTCTTTAGAATTACATATTTTAAGGCCCATGTTTCCTCCTATGTAGTCATCAAACTCAAATGATTGTATGTATTATTTATTGTTCATTGAACTCAGAAATCCTGATTATCTTCAAGATGTCATATAGTTTGGTGGTTATGTTCTGTACATTGTCCACAATCTCCCTAGGACCCTAAATGATCTACTACTAGAGAAATATTTTTTGAGTCTACTCCTAAATTCTATACATTTCATTAATTTTGTCCACTACGATGTTTGTAGAAGAATAAAAATCCTTTGTATACTCTATGGGGTCATTCAAGATTTTCTTTTATTTCTTAGCTAGGGGAATATATTTTCCCTTTTCTCCAATGTTACTTCATCCCCTATGTTGTTTTACACTCCCTTTCTCTTCCTCAATCTTTTAATTATACCACTATTCTTGTCAAAGAGGATAATTAGTATAGGGAACTCAATGAATACCAAGCCGATCATGTCCTTCTTCATTCATTGTGATTTTTAACCTCAGTAGGCACAATGATCTCTCCATGTTCTTCTAGATGAGTGATTTTATGGTCAATAGAAGGTGGTATGACACCTAGTGGGATAATGGAAGCACTTATTTAGATGGGGATTTTGGGATGTAGAGTGACCCTTCTTTATTCTGAATAAATATTTAGGGTGTAATTTTTATTATGTATTTGGTTTATCCTAGATTTATTATGATAGTCATTATGGATGATTAAGTTGGAGTTCATTAGGATATGGATAAATCTAAATGGGTAGATGGATTTGGTGGAGCTCAAGGATTGAAGATGGAGAGAGTGACCAAATATTCAAAATGGACCTTCTTTTTAGGGGTTTGATGCCTAGTCATTATTGATGAAGTGGTTGAATGAATAAAAGAATATAAAGAATTATAGATTGGACCTAAAGAATTAGAACCATGTTAATCCATTTTTTGAATGTGAGCATGAGGATACAATGACTGAGTTTATAAAAAATACCTCTCCAATGACAAAAATGGATAGAGAGGAGCAATAGTTGTGCTAATAAATGGAAAATTGACCATTTTATAATATTTAATAGTAATAGAAGTGTTAGAGTAGGTTATTTAACTTATCTCATGATCACCTAGGTTTTTATTTATTCCCACCCATTTATGTGTGGATATTTAACTTATCTTATTTTAAATATTATGAGATATGACATATTTATCTCTTAGATATTATGGCAATAATTTGTAGTTATTTATATCCTTTAAGGATATTTATCATTTAGTCCTAAGTTTGATATCTAGATTTGATATCTTAGTTAGGATTGGGTGGAAGCTATGGAGATGGAGATCTAGATGGAAGCTTCAGATATATAGAGGACTTATCTTTGTATGTTCTCTTTGTGTATAATATATTAGAAAATTATCTAAGAAGTGCATCAATAGCTTTTACTATGGTAATGGTTTGTATATTTAACCATGGGTTAGAGTTTTCTAACCTCTTTCATGGTGTTAAAGCTTAAGGTGTTTTATACATTCATTTATAATCTCTTTACAAGATAAATTTTGTTCCATATATCCAATTAATTTTATTTTATATAATGGGTGGGAGGAATATCTCTACATTTTTCTTGTAGCTTTTAGCTTACAATGTTTGTAGTGACAGTTTGGAAGGAAGAAGAAGAGTTTTTTTACAAATTTATATTTGATTTTGTGCTAGCTATAGTGATGACATGTTTTCGGTGACATTCTATTTTTTCCATGCATCATCGACTAGACTTTTGTGCTTTATATACATCAAAAGTTTTTTTTTGTAGATCTATGCATAAAATAGAGATGATGTTTAGATAAGTGTCAAATTTAGAATAATAAATAGAACTAGGGTGAAATGCAAGAGAGTGTGAATCTTAGGCCAGTAGACACCATCACTATTCATCTCAAATTTCCCTCTTTATTATTGATGATGTAATACAAACATGAAACCCAATGGGGGTGGACTCATCCTCATCCTCAACCCCTTGGTCATGTGGTATGTTCATGTAGTGGGGGCTTATTTTATTATTCATGCTAGTAGAGGCTTAATTTTAACCCTTTAAATTTATTTTTTAATCTATCCAAGTTTTGTTTTTTAGGAAGTTCAATCTTTTTTGGGTGAAAATTTAATTTTTGACCCATTTATGATGGGAAATTTTGTAAAAAATATATTTTTTGATTGGTAACTTGAAATTTGAGTGTTATTTTATTCAAAACTATATGTTTTTTACACTTGATCTATTATTGTAATTTGTTTTTTAAAATGCACTAAAATATAAAGTGCCAAATTTGGTGGGGGGGGGGGGTTGTGAAGGAGCTCAATACAAAATCCTTGTGGGGAGATTTTTTATTATTATTTTATATAATAATATCTTTTGATGTTTTTTTTTATTTTTTAATTAAAAACAATATTTTGTATTTGGGAAACATAATGATATATTGTATTTCTTGACTATGTACCTTTTTTCCAATCAATTTTGTCAAAGACTAGAGGGTATGACCCGATTTGTAAGGTGTCCAAACCCCTTAAAAATTAAACAAAATTTCTCTTTCATTAGTTTCATCCTTTTGATTATAATCATGGATGCATTTTTGACTAAGTCCGATGTCCCTTTAAAAGTTACATCACATTTTACTATTGTTTATTTTTTCATCCACTCTTATGCAAGCATATTTGTCAACCATTTCTATTTGATTTGAGATGGATTTGAGATCACTTATGATAGAATTATCATTATTTGTGATCATTTTATCATCATGGTTCCTCCATTGTTTAGATCCCCTCATAAAAAACACTTTATTCCACTCATGTTCATTTATATATACACTTGTAGACATATTTTCTATAGAGCCCAGTGTCTTGTATTATTTGAGTATATTTTTTGTGCCACTTGTGTTTTTGGCCCACATTACTCCTTTATTTTTGGATCAACTCTCATGATTTGTGATGACTTATTCAAAAAGTAAGCAGTCTCCTTGATTAGAACTATTTTGGTGTATACATTATCTTCCTTGTTTTATTTGGTATTTTTTCATGGATTTATTATACTTAGACTAAATTATAAAGTTACATGGGAGGTTTGATTTTACATCCTATTCTACCTTCATGTGTGTGTACCTTAGTTTGTGCACCCTTTACTATTTCAATTGTTAGTCTCTCCCATCACCACCAGATCTATTGGAAATATTGTCATTGATGTCAAAGGTCTAGCATTATTGGTGATAAATGCCCCATTACATGTAATGGTGTTTTTAATATTCATATCTTGCATAATGTGTGTTAATATTTATTTAATATTAATAAATATATTTTTGGTTGCATATAAGTTAAAAGAGGGCCCATGGAGAAGTCAAAGAGTCATGGGGTACAGAAAAAAGAGGAATGGGATGCATTTTCTCATGAAGAGTCATCTTGATGAATTCTAAGAGTCACCATGTGAAGATAAAAGAGGTATGGCATATTTTTCCATGAAGGGACACTTTGAGGAATATGAAAAGTCACCAAGATAAAGACAAAAGAGAAAAGGACACATTTGCTTATGAAGGGTCACCATATGACTTTTCAAATGCAAGGATATGAAGGGTCATGCAAGTTTGGTGCCATTTTCCATGAGGATTGAAGGGTAATAAAGGGTGAATGCCAAAATTCATTTGGAAATATATAAATAAAGGTTTGAAAATCCATTTTTAATATGCAAGAGAGTGCATGATTTTTACTTTTTTTCAAAGAGAGAAAATTAAGAGATATTATAGAGTTCTATAATTTGTTGAGTAAGCAAAATTGAGAGATAGATATGTTTTATACACAAGAGGGGTTGGTGATCCTATCAGTTAATGATCACAAATATTTTTAAGGGTTTGGTGCTCGTATGTGTTAGTTGCTCACAAATAGTTGTTGTGTTGGTACTCAGCAAAGTCGTTGGTGCTCCTGCAAGTTGGTGCTTGAAAAATTTGTAATTTGAGTTTGTGATCATTCATATACTTGAGATTGTTCTCTACATTTTTTCCCACTTTGGGTTTCCACATACAAATTTGGTCTCTCTCTCTCTCTCTCTCTCTCTCTCTCTCTCTCTCTCTCATGTGGTGCAAATTATTATTTTAGTTTTATTGCATATATTGAATGTGTGATTAAGTGGTTAAAGAAAAGAAATCAGATTAAGTAGAAGATATAGCATATATTGATTCACCCCCCTCTTAGTATATTTCATGCTTAATAATTGGTATCAGAGTAGGTTCCTTTTGAAAAAGTTTTATAGCTTAAAGGTAGATCAAGAAAATATGATGGCTAGATCACATGAAAGTTTTTCTACAAATAAGGCACCTTTGTTTGATGGAACAAATTATGATTTTTGGAGCATAAGGATGAAGACTTATTTAATGGCCCTTAGATTTGACATTTGGCAAGCAGTGGTGGAGGAATATGTAGAGCCACAAACACTTGTAACTACACTAGCAAAAAATATGGTAAGTGAAAATAATTTTAAAGCTTTAAATGATATTTTATGTGGTTTATGTGAATCATAATTTGTTAAAGTTATGCAATGTAAATCTACTCATGAAAATTGGGTAAAACTTGATAATATTTACAAAGGTGATGGAAAGGTTTAGCAAGCTAAGCTTCAGACTTTTAGAAGATAGTTTGAGAGTTTGAAGATGGAAGAGGAAGAAAATATAGCAAGTTATCTTTTGCAGGTTGATCAAATAATTAATCAGATTCAAGGTCTTGGAGAAAATTTAGAAGAATCAATTATAGTTCAAAAAGTTTTGAGATCTCTACCATTGAGATATGATACAAAAGTTTTGATAATTGTAGAGATGAAGAATTTATCCAAGATAAATATGGATGAGCTACATGGTAATCTTACAGCATATGAGATGCATACTAAATAAGAAAAACCCTCAAAAAGAGAAGCTACTTTCAAGACATTAAATAAAGAGAAGGCTAAGATTCAAGAATCAAGTGATAGTTCTAGCAATGATGAAGATGGCAATGAAGCTCTATTCATTCATAAGCTAAAAAAAAGTAGAGGTAAATATCAAGGAAAATTACCTTTTAAATTTTTTAATTGTAGAAAGATTGGACATTTTACAGCTAAGTGTCCAGATAAGGGCAATGGTGAAAATGAAGAAGGAAAGTCTACATACAATAATTTCAAAGTAAAATTCAAGAAGAGATTTGAGAAGAAGAGTTTGTATTCTAAAGATCCTAGCTCAGCCAAAGATAGTGGAGTCAGTGATTTAAAAGAAGAAGAGATTTTATTCATAGCCTTACATGAAGATGCCTCTGCAAGCAAAAGTATAGTTGATCAAGAAGAAGAATATGATGAAGCTGAAGTAAATCTAGAAGGAGAACTCATTTTTGCCTTGATAGAGATAAAAGCTCTTGAAAATAAGAATCAAAGATTAAAGCTCCAGATCAGAAAAGAAGAAAATGAGTCAAAGGAAATAATTGAATATCTACAACACACTTTGAAGAAGCCAAGAAGAATGAAGAAGATCTAATGGCATAGTTTTAAATAGTAAAGTAAAGAATGTGAAAGTTATGTTATTGAAATTGCTTCTTTAAAAGTAGATCTTGAGAAAATAAATAAAAATAATCAATGATAGAGTAGCCAATGATTCAAAATTTGAGAATAACACTAATATGTTGAATAAGAAATTACAAAAATAAAAGATCAATGTCAGATAATATAGGTATTAGATTTGAAAAAGAGAAAGGGGAGGCCACTACTCTCAAGGACAAGGAGAAAGGAAAGAACTATGTTGAAGCTCTTACAAAAGAGGAAATAAAAATGAAAGAAGTTAAGAATACAAAGGACATCTCAAACAAAGAAGGTTGGAGGGAAAAAATATACAAAAGGCAATCAGGTTAGAGATACATAAATAGGTCCTATTTTTGTGGTTACTATTTTTATTATAATGGATATGGTCACAAAAAAATAAAATGTCAAAAAAGGGCTAACAATTTGAGAAATAAGTAAAAAGGAAAGTCATGTAGAGTCAAGTAGAAGAAATAAATATTTTGATCCTCTATCAAAATTTAATGAAGAGGCCATAATATGTTACAGGTGTAATAACTTCAGACACATAGCCTGGTATTGTAGAAGTGTATTTGAGTCAGTCAAGAAGGACTAGAGTTTTAAGGCTCCATTCATCAAGAAGAAAGTTCAGATAGGTTCATGGTAGAAGAAACAACCTAAAATATCTATGTTGGTGGAGATAGCTTTACATGTAAGAAATGAAGAAAAGACATGGTTCATTAACAATAGATATTTGAGGCACATGACAAGAGATAAAAGCAATTTTATAACCTTGAAGAATATTAATGGTGTTATAGTGAAATTTGGAGATAATACTAATGTTAAAATTGCCAAAAAAGGTACACTAATTTTGGATAATGGTAGAACTAAAATTGAAAATGTTTTATATGTATAAGTTCTTGAGCATAATATTTTGAGTGTAAGTCAAATATGTGATTAGGGGCACACACTAAATTTTTATGTAGAAGGTTTTGAAATTAGAAGAAAAGATTTAGATGTGTTGATTATAGATGCTTAGATAATAGGCAATAATTTATATATGCTATCAGACATCAAAGGTCAAAGATGTTTGAGTTAGATTGAAGAAATTTGGCTATGGAAGAGGAGAATGGGACATAAATTTTCATAATCTTGTTAACATCAGCAAGAATTAAGTAGTTAGAAATATTCTAAAGATTACAAATCCATCTAACACACTTTATGAACCTTATCAGCATGGGAAGTAGAATATAAGGCAGTTCAAAACCAAAGAGTACTCAACCACTCAAATGCTAGAGCTTATTCACACTGATCTATGTGGACCTATGAGAACTAAAAGTAATCAAGATGAGAAATATTTCATGTTTCTTATTGATGATTTTTCACGTATGACTTGGATAATATTTTTAAATAAAAAATAAGAAGCTTTTAGACAGTTCAAAGCATTAGTTGAGAATAAAACCAGTTTGAAGATTACATGTCTAAGATCAAATTGAGAAGGAGAATTTATATCAAATTAGTTTATTAATTTTTATCAAGACCATGTAATAAAGTGACATTATTTAGCAGCCAGAACTCCACAACAAAATGGAGTAGTTGAGTGAAGAAATAGAATAGTTTAGGAGATGGTGAGGACAATGCTAAATGAATCCAAGATACTAGATAAATATTGGATAGAGAGTTTCTACAATAGTGCATAGTCATAACAGAGCATTATTGAGAGTCAATATTGAAAAGACTCCTTATGAGCTATGGAAAAACAAACCAACAATAGTTGATTATTTTAGAATTTTGGACAATAGATGCTTCATAAAGAGAATCGATGAAAAACTTGGTAAGTTTAAATCTAGAGCAGATAAAGGTATATTTCTTGGTTATTCTTAAAAAATTAAAGCTTATAAATGTTATAACAAAAGAATGAAGAAAATTATTGAAAGTACAAGTGTCAAGATAGAATAAGATAAAACACAAAGAATCAGTGATCCAATAGACATTTCTGAAATCATTGAAGAGGAAGATTTTGAAGAATCAGATGAAGATGAGAAGGAGAAAAAGGATACCAAAATTACATCCAAATATGTTGAGAGAAATCATAATGAAAGTGACATCATCAAGGACATAAATGAAGGACTTTACAGCAGAAGAATGATGGTAAGTGAATTTGAGCAAGTTAATTTCTCTTTATTATCCAAAATGTAGACTAGAAATTTTTTGGAAGCTAGACATGATAAGCATTAGGTTAAGGCTATGGATGAAGAATTAAATCAAATAGAAAAGAATGATACTTGGGAGTTAATGCCTAGACCAAAAGATCACAATGTGATAGGAATAAAATGGGTTTATAAAAATAAGTTGAATGAAAATGGAGAAGTGAATAGAAATAAAGCAAGATTAGTATTTAAAAGATATGCTCTGATTGAGGGAATAGATTTTGAATAAACTTTTTCACTAGTGACAAAGCTAAATGCTATTAGAATGTTTTTTTGCATATGTAGTGTTTAAAAATTTCAAAATGTTTTAGATGGATGTCAAATCTACCTTCCTAAATGGGAATCTAGAAGAAGAGGTCTACATTGAGTAGCCTGAGTGATTTATTGTCTCAAATATTAGTAGCCATGTATGTAGATTGAAGAAAGCATTATATGGATTTAAACAAACTCCTAGATCTTGGTATGCAAGACTTGATAAGTACCTAAAAGATCAAGATTTCAAGAGAGGATTTGTTGATAGTAATCTCTACATTAAAATAGAAGGTGAGCATCAATTGACTATTGTGGTATATGTTGATGACATAATTTTTGGAGGAAAAATTGAAAAGATGACAAAAGAAATTTCTAATAATATGCAAAAAGAATTTGAGATGTCTATGCTTGGAGAATTGTCATTTTTATTAGGATTGCAAATATTTTAGTTAGATAAAGGAATTTTCATATCTCAAAGTAAATATGCCAAGGAAATGTTGAAGAAATTTGGTTTTGAGGATATTTTACCATTTGGCACACCAATGTGTATAGGAAATAAGGTGAGAAAAGATAAATATTCATCTATTGTAGAGCAATCTTTGTATAGATCTATGATTGGTAATATTTTATATTCGATAGCATCAAGGTCAAATATTATGCATGTAGTAGGTATGGTTGTATGATATCAATCATCTCTAAAAGATAGTCATGATTAGTTGGTGAAGAGAATATTCAAATATATCAATGGGACATTAGATTATGGATTGTGGTATTTCACAAGCAAAGATTTCACTTTAGTTACTTATACAAATTTAGATTGGGTAGGTTACTTGGATGATAGAAAGAGTACAAGTGGAGGAGCTTTCTTCCTTGGTGATAGCTTAGTATCATGGCTAAGCAAAAGGAAAAATTTAGTATCACTTTCTATAGCTGAAGTATAATTTATTCTAGTGGTATTGTGTTATACTCATGTGCTTTGGATGAAGTAAACTTTAGAAGATATCAAGCTAAAATATGGTGAACCTATTTCTATTTTTTGTGACAACACAAGTGATATTAATATTTAAAAGAATCTAGTAATGCATTCAAGAACAAAATATATTCTCATTAGATATCACTTTTTAAGAGAGTAGGTTGTATATCAATAGGTTAAGATGGAATATATTAGTATTATAGAGCAGATTGTAGATATTTTCACAAAGGCACTACCACAAGACATATTTGAGTATCAACAAAAGAAGTTGGGAGTAATTTATTTTACTTCTTACCATTGAGGTTCAACATCAATGGAGGGAGAGCTATGCGTTAGCTCTAAGTAGGCCCTTTGTCATTGATGTCAAAGGGGGAAAAGAACAAAAATAAGTATATGTATAGGTACATGTATAGAAATAGGTATAGGTTGCTACAATAAGGGGGAATTACTGTATATTTTTTTTAGATGGTAGTATGTGTAGGTTTTAGGATGTGACAATTGTAGTTTGAGGTTTCCATCAATGACAAAGGGGGAGATTGTTGGAAATATTGTCATTGATGTCAAAGGTCTAGTATTATTGGTGATAAAGGCCCTAATGAATTTAATGGTGTTTTTAATATTCATATCTTGGATAATGTGTGTTAATATTTATTTAATATTAATGAATTTATTTTTAGTTGCATATAAGTCAAAAGAGGGTCCATGGAAAATTCAAATAGTCATGGGGTAAAGACAAAAGAGGAATGGGATGCATTTTCTCATGAAGAGTCATCTTGAGGAATTCCAATAGTCACCATGTGAAGATAAAAGAGGGTATGGCACATTTTTCCATGAAGGGACACTTTGAGGAATATGAAAAGTCACAAATATAAAGATAGAATAGGAAAGGATGCATTTGCTTATAAAGGTTCACCATATGACTTTTCAAATGCAAGGATATGAAGGGTCATGCAAGTTTGGTGCCATTTTCCATGAGGATTGAAGGGTCATAAAGGGTGAATGCCAAAGTTCATTTGGAAAGCTATAAATAAAGGCTTGAGAGTCTATTTGTAATATGCAAGAGAGTGAATAATTTATATTTTTTTTCAAAGAGAGAAAAATAGGAGATATTATAGAGTTATATCATTTGTTGAGTAAGCAACATTGAGAGATATTTGTGTTTTATACACAAGAGGGGTTGGTTCTCCTTTGGGTTGGTGCTCACAAATATTTGTAATGGGTTGGTGCTCCTATAAGTTGGTGCTTGCAAACTTTGTAATTTTAGTTGGTGCTCATTCATATTCTTGAAATTGTTCTTCATGGTTTTTCCCACTTTGTGTTTCCATGTAAAATATTGGTCTCTCTCTCTCTCTCTCTCTCTCTCTCTCTCTCTCTCTCTCTCTCTCTCTCTCTCTCTCTCTCTCTCTCTCTCTCTCTCTCTCTCTCTCTCTCTCTCTCTCTCTCTCTCTTGTGGTGCATATTATTGTTTTAGTTTTATTGCATATCTTGAATGTGTTATTAAGTGGTTAAAAAAAAGAAATCAGATTAAGTAAAAGATATATAATATACTGATTCACCCCCCTCTCACTATATTTCATACTTAACAAGATCCATATTCTTGAGAGATTTTATCGATTTTTTTAGATTCCTCCTTTGTACATTGGTATCTTATTTAGGAACTTTGTTTACCAGAACCCATATGAAAATTTGTATGTCTCACTAGCATTCTTGGTGACTTTTTATGTAGTGACAATAGTGTGGCATCACCACCAGTCTTTGTGCTCACTTCTCACCATTTTTAGTCTACTTATTTATAGACTTTAATTGTTATATTCTCACAGTTTAGAATTGAGGGAGGGTGTTTAAGCCATGCTTCCTCAAGTTAATCATCCTACCTAGTTTTCTAGAGTGAAATATTCATATTTAATGATTTTTATATTCAGCACTATTCTTACTTTGACTTGGTAGTTATATCAACTTGATATCCATGTATTCTGACAAGATAGATTGATATCAATAGAGACACTTGTCTTCACACTACATTTATTTATTTATTTTATTAGTCTCTTATTGGATGGAAGTTCTATTTTTCTATGGGTTTTCTCCCTTTATCCACTTTATGAGAGATTGCTTCATGGATATATTGTACATGAGTACCTAATCAGGCCTTGTTAGGACTCATATTGTGGATGACACTCTATTTTTGGCCCCTATCTTCATTTCAGGGGGGTGCTAGAGTATTTTATTTACCTTAGCTCATGTTCACCTAAGTTTTTATTTATTCCCACGCACTTATATGTGGATATTTCATTTATCTTATTTTATATATTGTGATATATTACATATTTTTCTATTAGATATTATTGGGATAATTTCTAGTTATTTCTATTCTTTAGGGATAGTTATCTCTTAGTCTTAGGTTTGATCTATAACTTGATATCTTAGTTAGGATTGATCACTTAGCTTGATATCTTATTTAGGATTGATCTTCTTTGCCTATATATGCAAGGTCCATTCATTATATTTGTATGGAAGCTATGGAGATGGATCTTTAGATGGAAGCTTTAGATATATAGAGGATTTATCATTGTATGTTTTATTTGTGTATAATATGTAAATATATTATTTGAGTAATGCATTAATTGATTTTACTATGGTAATAGTTTATGGATTTGACCATGGGTGAGAGTTTTATAAACTCTTTCAATAATAAGAGAGATATAAAACTACCTTATTAAAATCCTACCCTTCCTATTTAGTGAGAATCTATGTGCTTGAACTGGTAGCTAGTATATATCTTAGAGTAGATGATATTTAAGTAGTGGCCTTAAAGGATATTATTAGATTTGAGGATATAGATGTTCAATTGAGTCATATAATATGGACTTATTATAATGTGAACTATGCTAATATCTCTAATGTCTAGTCTCTAAGATCATTTCCTTGTTCCACTCCTTCATCTTCTCCTAATATCTTTGTGTGTACATATTCCTCATCATTTATAGTCTCAAATAAATTTATTTCATATTTAGGCTCTTTGTATATTATAGAGACCCATTCATATTTAGTTACCCATATTTTATCTTCTTCATCACTATCCAACACCTATACAACCTCCACTTCTTTTATCCTTTTTCTAGGTCTCTCCTTTCTCTCCTTTGATTTCTCATGCAGAATACCTCCTTTGGTAAGCGTATGCCATTGATGAATTATATCCTTATTTGAGCATGTGAATAAGGCCATCGATGTCTTATAACCTTTTTTATTTGATCCACTATTTTATTCACCTACTCCTTTATGATGGAATAATCATATTAAATGGCTTGGTCAACCACCATAGGCATTGTATGTTGAGTCATCCATCTATATACCTCATAATCATCTACAAAATTCATGAAAATGGGATCATGATCATAAATATTATGGAAATATGTAATATGGACTCCCTTGTAAGGTCACTAAGGTACTACCTCACTCTACCCTTGGGATCACAATCCCTATATTATGTCTAGATCAGCCTATTATGGGATCTGGTCCTCCCAACTAAATTGAGGCACTTTATTAGTGTGTATTACATCTAGATGATGCTCTGAAGAACCCTATAATAATATCCTTGATGTTTGGTAGCCAAATTCCCATCCACATTGTTCTAAATTTAAAAGGTTGTCTCCTTCTCTATAACTTTATCAAGAATAAAATGAAGGAGATTCAAAGGGGCATACCTAGTTCCCTCTATCCTAATTACAATACAATTAGGATAAAGCCAATAGTCTCCCATATTTGTAATATTTCTCATTATGTTCTTTCAAATTTGGTGCATGGACTACTGATAAATATCTTGGTATACCATTGGTTATACCTCTTTTGCAATTCTCTTAATTTTTCTCTTGAACATATAAACATGTAGTACAGAGAAGTCATCATAGACCATGTTGTTTATGTACTATACAAGTGGTTACCGTGGCTTCCCATAACTTGTATGTATTATCCCATGATGGAATCTGTTACATATGACATCATGTAAAAATTACCATCTAATGGCCTTTTATCAAAATTAAGCATATGTGCATTGAGTCTAAAACTGGTGAACTCTCCAAGTTCCATGACTTTACCATAAATTAGAACTATATACAACAAGGGAACCCACTACACATGTACATAAATGATATTATAAAATCTTGTATAACCTATTTAGCAACACCATAGCCATCCTAATACCTATTCTGAATTTGGTTATAGGTATTGTTGATGTGATTTTAATACACATGTGGTCTTGAATAAGGTAGCCTCTAACATTTTAAGATGTCAATGGAGGTAAACTCTATATGCAATCCAAAGTGAAGTTTATTTACACATCATTCCTCATTTGGAGAAGATAAATTAGCTAACCATACCACTAGTAATACTTAGATAATTAGTGTCAACTAATATGGATATATACCTACCTAAGGGATATATTATCATATAATATAGCTAGAAAGGGTTCTAAAGCCTTTGGTAAATCAACACCACATAATAACCCTATCTATTTCTATAATTCAATAATAAAATAAGTCTACTCTAGTGCTCACTAAATTTTATGGCACAAATGGGGGATAATAAAAAATAAACATGCAAAGTAAAAATATAATCAAGTCAATGTAGAAGTAATTCTAAGAATGGAGAGACAATACATTCTGTATGCACCTACATTTTATAATTTTATTTATTGTCACTATTATTATTAGTTGAAACTAATTTTTCTTATCTCACTTATCTCATTTAATTATGTCCTAAAATCAACCCATGTAGTCATTTATCTAACAACCCCTCTCTTCATCCTCTATAAACTAACCTTATTCCTACCCCATAAATCAATCAATTCACTTAATTCTCTATTAACAACTAACTAATCCATCTTGTCCATTATTTGGGAATTTAAAATTCCCATGACCTAGCTATCTACCTATCCTAGCTTATTCCTAGGCTCTCCTACATCCCTAGTCCCTAATCACTTGTCCTAATTCCCTAATAATCTTAGTTATCCCCTAAATAGATTATAGAATTCTCCAATTCTATAATCCTTTCTTTAACATAACCCATTTCTCTCTATAAGCCTCTATTCTAGAGGTTTCCAAGGAATTTTTAATTCCTTGGGTAATCCTCCACCATTGATCCTCTTCATATAAATTTAAACATGCGACATTGATATAACTTCCATGGCCTATTTAAAAAATCCACTCCTCCATAGCCAAGTCAATGAATGAATCCATAAAACCTTCATGAATTCATCAACCAATCTATGAATCCAAGTCATTGAACAAGCCATCACTATGTTAAAATTATATTGGAGATGGTTGGCCACCTTCCTAATGATTTTGAATCCCTAAGCCAAAGCTCACATACCAAGAAATTCCCTCATTAACCCCAGTACCAATCCCATTCTATTCTACCATACACTAGTCCTAGTCCTAGTCATGACCTTCCCAGTCCAAAAATTTCCTTGTTTAATAAGTATATTTCAACAAATAAGGAGGCAGTCCTCTTTTAGATCCTTGAGATTGATGCATAAATTCCTAAAGGTATTGACCCCATAAAACTAACCTTACCCCTAATCTATACCTATCCATAGTCAAATCCTTTATCTACCAATCATAGTCCATCACAAATCACTTGTCTTATAATTAAAGGGAAGCATAACTTGTCAACCTTGTCTAGTTCTTGTTTTTCTCCTAAAAAATATCACACTCTACCATCTCCTTACATCATGAAATCACCATCACATTATTTCAATCCTAAATCCAACACCATATATAAGAAATATACCCATCTCTCAATATCCATGGAAACTCAATTTTGGAAATTGAGGTCTATAGGCATGATTGTCCATCCAAAAAGAAGACCTCTAGATTTGTCTAAACATGTTCCCTCATGGTATCAATCTAGATAATTTTGTATATATCAAAAATTCCTTAGGTATTATATTAATCAATGTCTCCCTTTTATAGATTATATCCAAAATTTAATTGATAATGGTGACACTAAAATTGAGGGAGAATCGAATGTGACCACACCTAGGAGTGTGTAAAAAAGGGTATGATAATAATTTCCTCTTAATCTTGGTCAAGCTTCTTCACTCCTAAATCAAGGTCATAAATCTATTCCTATCCATCCCACAACTATCGTTGATTAAATCATCGCTATGCCCTATCCACAACAATTCCCCATCTTAAAAAATCCATTAAGCCTAAAGTACCCATTTACAAACCCAAGGTGAAGTAGGTACTTGTGGAAAATGATTCTATATAAAATTCCTTCTCTAATGAAATTATCAAAAAATAATCTATTGGTGACATCAAATCACCAACATGTTTGTTGGAGTTGGCATCAAAATGGTCAAGATCTTGTTATATACTAGCATATGAATCAACACCCATGTTAGAAGCATACTCGCTTTTAGAATCCTCATCCATTTCATATAATTAGATTCATGTTGACACCTATCTCTTTGAGGAAATCTCTCATTCTAATGTTGACTAGTCAGAAGGTATGATTCTTGATCCATATTAGGATGATGAAATTATAACACAATTATTGGATGTTTTATCAGTTAAAGATCATCAAGCTAGATATGAATTAGCTATATATGTTAATTATACAAAGAGTCTTATTGATCCTTTTTATATTCTTGAGGACACATTATTTGACATTGATGTTAGGTATCCTAGTGGATTTTATGAGGATTATGTTTCTCATCATCGCCTTAACATACCCCTTTCACCACACATGCCTAATCACCCACTTCCTATCGATTATCTCTCCATCCCACTCCTAAAATGGGACAAACATAAACATAAATAATTGGATTACCATCCACACACAATATCATGTGTTTACCAAATAATTAGATCCAATATAATAATCAAAAAATCCAATCAAACAACTAGGTTAGCTATGATCCAAATATACTCAATTAAAGTCAATAAGAGCTTCATAATCAGCCAAGTCAAAAAACATTGTCCCCTAATACAAATATCCTTGAAGTGATAGGGGACCATCAAACTCAAAATCATCATCATTTATCAAGTCTAGCATCAAATTCCTATGGTGAAGCCTACAATCTAGCACTAGGAGGTTGTTAAAATCCAAGTCAAATATTAGCAAGTCAAAAATCCTTTAAAGGTCATAGTCATGTGGCTAATAATCCTATTAATATTTTTATAAAATAAAAAGAAAATAAAAACGTCTTTGATCCCTTAATCTCACAGAGCATATGGAACCAATCAAAAATGTCCCATCAACCATATCTAATTGTGTATAAAACTATTGAGCCCCATTTCCACTCCCCTTCAAGTTGTATTTCCCATCATAACCATATCACTCCTTAACAACCTTTATCCCACCATAAAAATCAAGACATAATCCCATCCATACCATAGCTTGAATCTCTATGTGGAGTCATCTCTCATAGGGGTTACAAAGATACTTGGTTGAGAGGTCTGGATGATGTTAAATCAAGAATCAATAGAGGTCACAAGGACATAAATAAATATAGCATCAATCACATGATCCTAATATCACACATCTCTATAACATGTTTTGGTTCATTATCATGAAAATGTCTACATCTTTCATCTCACCCAACTCTAATAAATCAAGATGTCATTCAAAAATTAAAAATTAATAGAAATTAAAAAGTAAAAAGCTATGAAATAAAAATCATTCATCTAATGGTGAAAACTAGTTTTTTGGCACCTTAGGCAAGTACTATGGTGAAAAGTGATTTCTAGAATCATGGTAAAATAAATTATTGTCCACATTGTACCTTAATACTTGGGGTAAAATCCATTTCATCCACAAAATCCATTCCTTATCAATCCCATCTATATCATATCCCTCTATCTATTGTTCATATGCATCATCTTCCATTATATCATGCATTCCATTATGTCCATCCTTTATTCTAGTCTTGACCTCATAAAGGATTGGAAGATATATTGAGGTATGTTCTATAATCATCATTGCATATCCTCTAATGAACAATCGGGTCAGTAGAAATCTAATTCCTACACAATGATGCCATCCACCCTTTTTCACCATCATACTCATCCTTTTGTTATCCCATCCATTTTTTTCCTAGTTGATAGGCTTGGTATTCCCTTTACTAGTAACCCCATTTCTATAGTGTACATACATATGTCAAAAAACCCTAAAAATTATGAAATCCACAAAAAACCAAAAACATCTAAGTTGACTTATCATATGTCATATTATCATATCTTAAGTATCCTAGTGATTCTATCTAAGGTCTTATCCATCTTATCATTTTATCATCTTTCCTTTTTTCAACATCTTACTCATCTTATCTTATGTCTTCCACGTCCTTACCCTAATCAAAGTACCTAGTCTACTCCAACTGCATACCCTTATCTAGGTCTATAACCTTAATCCAAATTCACAACATCACAACCAACTTAGTCTAACTCATCACCTAATCAATCATCCCATCAACTACCATCAGGATAATTAGACAAGACATAATGGAATTGCATATAGATAACTATGTGTTTTACTTATCTACTTTGTGGTTTTATTTATTTGTATGTCTTTTATCATGTATATATCTAATTATCTTATGTTTTTTTAGTCTATCTTTTTTCTTTTTAGTATTTTATTATGTCTCTTTTTTTATTAGGAAATGAATGAGGATGATATGATGACACCGACATCTATAATGATGATTTTAGGTACCCTAAATTATACAAAGTTTGTTATTAGCCCATGCACATTAGCGCAATTACCTCCTAGCCATACTTATATCATAAGGTATACTTCCAAATTATACATTTATTGGATTGCTTAGACTATGATGAGCCTTATAAATTATGTATTTATCATACACTCATCAATCCTCTTATCCTTTATCACCTATCATCACATATAACAACCCATATCCAATCAATTATCATCATCCTTTGTCTGATCATCCTAGTATATTCATCTAACATCCAATCATTTCTCTTACAACTTTGATCTACCATCTCATCATTTATCCTAGTCAAACAATTGAGTCACATCCTCTATCTACTCACTAACATGTCTAACATACCTCATCATCCTAATCTTCTAATCAATCATTGACATCCATCTCGAGTCTAAACTACATTACACTAAGGTCTTTTCAGACTATGTAAGTAGTGTTCAACCATATGGTGTGCTTGATGTCATCTCAGTCACTCTCACATTTTTCTCCATCATTTTTCATCACATCTTTGTTGTCCATAATAATACCCAAGTCTTACATCAAATCCTTGAGATATAATATCAATCATCAATGAATTATTCTATCAATCAATCACCATCCCCACAATCATATTCCTAATATTTTCATCAATCACCCACATATGTGGATTGGGACTGAAAAAATCACAACATCCATATTTTATTTCATTAGTCATCAATTATCACTGATTTATCATTTCAAGTTTACAATATCCTCCTTTAATTGGGGCATGACTAGGACTATAACTTTATCACCTCTTGCTCCCTTTCATGTGTCCTTACTATGGACATCATTACTACTAATCATATTGTGGCTCATTAATTTAATGAAATGTAGTTGAATTCTTCTCCTTTGTCTTTTGGTCACTCAATCATATCATTTCTTATCTATCATCACCTTCATCCTATCTCTCAAATTAGATATTGAGTTAGTCTCATCATTTATCTTATCAAATCCTTATCTTATCCTAGCCAATATCTCTCCCTTGCATGCATCCTTGCTTGGGATATGTCAAAAACTTATAGCCTTTTGTCTTATAATAATCATGTTATGGTTGATTCCCCTTTGTGATGTGTTGATAATCATGACACTATCATTTACACTCCTTGTGCATATGTCTTTGTTAGGGGCATCATCACTTTATATCTCACTATCTAGGTTGAGTTCATTTTCTTCATCATTTATCTCACATCTCATATCCCATCCCCTTGTATATTCATCACATCCTACCCCTTATTTATTCTTTTGAGTGGTTATTCATCTCATTCTTCCCTACATGTCCCCTAGAGTGGGCATCATATCCCCTAACATCATCTTCTATCATTCATATATGACATGGTTTTCCATTGAAATACCATTACTCTTTCTAGTTCATCCACTCACAATGCCCTTTCAAATAAGGGGAAATTTTATGCACCTAAATTTTCTCACTTTATTTATCATCACTAATATTATTATTAGTTGACACTAATTTCACTTATCTCATTTAATTCCATCATAAAATCACCCCTTATAGTTATTTATCTAACACCCCCCTCTTCATCCTTCATCAACTAACCTTATTCCTACCCCACAAATAAATTGATTAACTTACTTCTCTATTATCTACTAACTAATCCCACTTGTATATTATTTGGGAATTAAAAATTCCCATGACCCACCTACCCACCTACCCAGGCTTATTCCTAGGCTCTCTTACATCCCTAGTCCCTAATCACCTATGTAATTACCTACCTTAATTCTACACTAATATTACTTAGCCCTTAAATGAATTCTAGAATTATTTAACTCTAGAATGCTCTCTAACTTATCCCCTTTATCTCTAGAAGCCTCTAATCTAGAGGCTTTCCAAGGAATTTTTAATTCCTTAGATAATCCTCCACCCTTGATCCTCTTTATCTAACTTTGAACATGGGCCATTGATCTTCCCTACATGGCCTATTTAAACAAGACACTCCTCTATGGCCAAGTCAATGAATGAATTCATAAAACCTTTGTGAACCCATCAACCAATCTATGAATCCATAGTAATTGATGAAGCCATCACTAGGTTAGAATTTTGAGTCTAATCCTTACAATCCACAAGATAAATCAATTTAAAGATCTTAGAGATAGGATAGGAGGAATAAGGCAATGGTAAGATTCATATTATTATTTATAATATGCTTCCATAATATCTCCCTTTTATGTTATTGTGTTTTGGGTTAAACTTTATATATTTAGTAATTTCAATTCATATCTAAAAATACAATCACACACATTCATTACCCATTATTTATGTAAATTTATCTGCTAAAATAGAAGAGTAAGATTTAGGATTACTTACCTTGAAGATGAACCTATATAGCCTCAACCTATCCCTTCACCAATGGTTCTTCTTAATAGGTTTTTGTGTATTTTTGAAGAATCTAAGGATGGAAAATGGACTATAGTCTAGACAAGGACCTTGTAGTGAATCTTAAACTTTCATACGATAAAGGTTCTCCTCTAAGAAGCATGAAACCCTAATCAATGACTCCTCAAGTAGAATGGTAGAAATAAAGATCATAAAGAAGCCCAAATAAATGATTATTTATATATTAAATGAATTGAAAGATGAGTATATATAGCTTGATCTAACCTTAAGCCATTCTAGAAATTTATTTGATGCAGTCAGCCTAGTCAACCTTTTTAGGAAAAAACTATAAACATTAGGTCTCAAACTAAGTCAACTTAGGATAAATTAGTCATTTAATTTGAATTGTTCATAGAAAGAGATCAACCTAATATATTTCATTTGATAAATGGTTAAAATGGGTTTTGTTTAGATAGGTTCTATTTGAGGTAGTGTGTTTCTTATAAAAGCATGTGAGAAAGGTGTCAAATATTAGGAAAATATATAGGATGGGTTTGTATTGGTTTTAGGTGGTGGTATAGGGAACAATAATCTTTTTAAGAACCAAATATCTTCCCACCACTTTCTTGGGACACCCTTTAAGGCATGTACTCAAAGAGATTAAGATGCAATAGGTTATTGTAAGAGAGAAAGCATCAGTAATTGATAAATTTTTAAAATATTGTGTGTATACATATGATCAACTCATATCTAATCACATGTCATGTAGTTGTAACATTGGATGGTGATTTAGGAAAAGACATAGTAAAAAAAATGTTGAGCAAAATAAATTATAGTATAAAGCAATAAGATAATTAAAATGAAAGAATTGAAAAATAAAAATCTTAGTGTCCTAGAGGATACATGATGTGAGAGAAATGGAGAGGAATCCAATGTAGGTAACATTAAGTGAAACAACAAAATGAGATAAAATTAAAAAATTTTAACTAAAATACATGTGGTATGTAGAAAACTTATCTATCATGTCAAATATTCCAAAGCATCTTTCGATTAGTAAAAAAATCTAGTAAGAACATAGTTATAATAAGAATTTGGAATCTAATGGTAAATAATGTTTTTATTTGATAAGTAAAATAAAACTATTTTTACAAGGCTATAAAAAACATAATTTTAGACAAAACAAGACACAAATTCAAATAATAAAGTCCCATGGTCTACCAAATAGAATACCATCAGAAAAAACTTATGCCAACCAATAAGAAATATATAATAAGACAAAACAAAAAATAGGAAAGACCCAAGAAATAAATTTAAACCTCCTCCAAATTAGATTGCTCCTTTTAAGTGGCTAGATCTATTTCCTTAGTCTTTGCCAGTAACAGTTCTTCACTGGTTCTTCCCCACGTATGTTTGGAAGTTTCTTCTAGAAGGGTCAATTTTGCCTTCAATTGAGGAATTATGATTCTCTTTTTTTCCTTTGGGAAAGGCTAAATGTCTTTAATGAGTTCCTTCCCTGACCCAAGATTATATTCTTTCTCTGGGTGAAGGACTTTCTTGTCTTTTTCCTTATCCAAGTCCTATTTAAGCTTGACATTTTATGCTTTAAGGTCATTCTAATATTTTATTAGTGAGGGAATGGCCCTCCCAATACCTTCTAATTTAGTTAGGAAAACACAAAGTTTCCTACTATGTTTATTTTTTTAATCCACCATTCTACTAAAATCCATACTCCTAATACTATCCTCCCCTTCCTAGGGATTATCCATATCTCTAGGTTTTTACTTGTAGATGCATGGGAGAATTAAGTAAGGTGATTGAAAGGAGATGGCCTGAAAAAGTGGGAGAAGGGTTTTAATAGGGTATGGATAGGGGAACCTTCTTATTTCTCTGGTAGGTCAAACTCTTCATCAAAAGGGTTATCAACTAGGGTGTCTCTAAGAGGAGTGTCTTTAGCAAGGGTGTCTTTAGTCTTAGAGTATTCATCCAAGGGGATGGTTTTCCAATTAATTATTTCACCATGTTGGAAAAGTGTAAGGATGAGGCCATGGTGTATTATATCATTTTTATCACTTACTTTATATGAAAGGGCTATGGCTTCAAGGGACTTTAGAAGGTAGAATGGTAGACTTATTTTATACCCACAAAAGTGATTAAGAAGTAAAAATGGTGGGATAAAATAAGTGTATACTTACCTTATAGGGTTAACTATTTCATAATTTGTAAACATATCTATGGATATAATCAGGGAGGATCCTACCATGGAAAACCCTTCTTGTCAATTTTAAGATTGACATTTATCTAAGAAAATTTTGCATTGGCTCTAACTTGCTTCTTTTGTCTTTGTAAGATTTTACCCCCTCATATGGCATCCCAGTAACTTCACCAATAATTTATTTAGTCACAATGATTTTCACTCCCCTTAGCCTAACTATAAATTTATTCCAAGTTATAGTAAACTCCTTAGAGATATCATCATGTCCTTTAATCCTCAGCATAAATTTATCTAGGCCCCCTTTACACAGTTTCTTTCATACCTTATTATTCCCTCAAACCTTGATGCACAAAATAAGTTCCAAGTAGTCCTGGTCACCCCCATTTGAGTTTGAATACTAATTATCCTATTTTTAAAATGTAATGGAAAATTCTAGAATTTTTATACAATGACCAAAATTGAAGTATGTTATTAATGCCCTAGGTGAAATATTTGTATTCCTTGATATGCCAATTATAAAAATATGAGGGGAGGAAGCTCCACACACCCAAATTTGAAGTTCTCACATGTGATCTAATTTTGGTAAATTGAATACTTATCCACACCATCATTATTAATAATATTTAAATTTTGGGCTGAGATTGAGATGGCATCATCCCATGCGGCCATCCTTTCACTTCTAATACCATAGTTGGCTAGGCAGTCTACAGTGGTGTTACCTTCATGATAGAAATAGATGATAAATGTATCATCAAAGGTGTAAATAATTCCATGAGCATAAACAATTATGAATTAAATATTATGGTAGGGGATTATTTTGATGGTAAATAATTGATAATTAAATACTTTTTAATTTTAAATATAAATAGGGATAAAAATTATTAATTTGTATTTTGAGAAAATAGAGTTATAAGAGGCCTAAAGAAGCATAGAGGGTGATGATGGCGAGGAGATGATAAGTATGAGATGGATGATTCTCAATGATATATACTATTTAATCTCAATTAAGTAATGTAATAAATTCAAAATTTTGGTAATTTTTATTAGAAATTAAGCTAGTTGTGAAAAATTAGACATCAGGGGAAAATTGTGTAGTGAAATTTGACCTAGGAAAATTTTAGGTAAAGTAGGAATTATGTGGGTCAATAGGTAAGAAGTAGTAGGTGACATAAATTCCTAATGCATTAATGATAATAAGTGAAAAAACATTGTATAATTTGAACAAGGTTAGATATGTCGACTTGGGGTTGGTTATTTGGTGTAGTTAGTGCATGATATGTATGGTATATTGTCCTAAGGGTAAAAGATATGAGCCCTATTATTTTACTTAGTAGTTAGATATATAATATGTTCTTTATATAAATATAAATTGGGTTTCCCATGATATGGATGATAGGCTTCTTAATTTAGTTAAGTGGTGATAGGACCATGTTTTATGTGTTGTTTCACTTACCCCACCATTGCAGATAGTTACATATGGTGAGATTATATGGCATCTGTATACTAATATTATGGCCAATTGTCCATCTTGGGATATTGTTGCTATTAGATTGAGGTATGTTCATATTACTAGTCATTATGTATGGTGGGTAAATCCACAACCTATTGCTCATTTTCTTGGATAGTTTAGCTTGCCACATCTAGTAGATCATATAATAATACATGATTATTGGGAATGACATGTTAGGGAGAAAAACCTTAAATTGGATAGTATAAAAAATATAGGTTATCTAGAATTGAGGCTAATGAGGTGACTGAAATAGATGTAGAGATGGTTGTTATATAGGGTGAGGATGTGGGTGTGGCTAATGTTGAGCCATAATAGGGATTAAAGCTACCTCTATGCACACCAAAGAGATGGAGACACCATTGGGTGGTGGTGGAGCCACAAGAGGGAGTAGTTTCACATGGAGATCCCACATCATAGGTCATACATAATTGGTTTACAGAGTGATGGATTTGAAGAGGACCACAACAGGTATGAGTTATTACTCTAGGTTTTGCAGTTACTCAAACATGATTTATTGGAGGTGTTAGGTGGTCATGTTAATGGGGAGACCATTTTGGTGATAATATTATGTTTGGATATTTTAATGATCCAAATTATTATTTTGATTAATATTTCATTCATTTTTAGTTGTACAGGTTATTTTCTTGTTTGTTGGTTTTTTAACCAACTTCTTCTTCTTTCGTAAGCTTTTATAGTTTGCATATGTATAAAAATAAAATATATTTAACAATGAACATTAATTGTTGATTTAATTCCTCCCAAATTGGAATAAATAGTGGTATCAGAGCCACATAGGAAATAGGAGGATTGAAGTGTTTAGACCCTGAATTTGACATCAATGTGTTGAATGACATTTGAGTAGTGATATAAAATTTTTAAAAGTAGAGACACAATGACCATGCAAGTTCAATTCTATTATCATGAATATTCTAAGTTTTTAATTAAATCACACTCTATAGTTCATGGCATGATAAACTTGGAGATGAAAATAGATGAGTCTTTGTAGAAAACCACGAATGGGGGAGAATGCATAACATCTATACGACACCTTAATATAATAACAATGAATATTTTTATTATGGTACAAGTTTAAAATTTCATTTATATACTAAAACCACAATTAGTGTGGCCTACCAAATTGCCAAATTCATGTTTTACATGCATAGATATTTATAGAATGTGAAATATTGGTCAAATATTTATTTTTTAATATTAACAAGTATAGTAGCATCCAAGAAGAACAAATTATAGATAATTAAAGAGAAAATAACCAATACTAAGCAAGAGAAACCATTTTAAACTCTCATATATAACGTAGTTGTATGATGACCCCTGCAAGGAAAAATGGTGAAATAAGTATGGGTCAAACAAAATTTATTACCAAGGCTAGCATATTTATTTTAAATTCAAGGGAAAATTTTACAATGATAGAGTTTTAATTTGGTACAATTACATATATTTAGTTTTTTAAAATATTCTAATCAAAATTAAGGATATATAATGTAGTTTGACATTGTATTGTTAAACTAGTTCATGAGAAGATGGATAGGCTCATTTTGGTAGTTATTTGCAAAAAAGGAGGTCACAAGTTCAATTTCTTTGAAAAATATTTTTTTCAAATTTCTTTTAGACTTTGGTTTGGAATATGTTTGTTTTGATAAATGCATTGTAATGAAGAAAATTATAATGCTATCATGGTGATATAAAGGTGTAATAGGAGTTATACGGTGTATTTTTTTGACAAAATTCAAAAATACTTGTATTCTTGTAATTGGAAGATATTTTGATGGTGAAGGTGAAACCCCAATAGCATTTCCTTTTGAATTTTTTTCATCATGGCAAAAATTGTAATTTTGATTTCAGAAAATGGAAATTTATCACCTAAAAACTACAAAGAATGGATTAGGAACATGGAGAATACACTCATTTTTAATTACTTATAGGACATCATAGAAAATGAGACCATATCACTGATCGAAGCTAGAAAATTGGCTGAGTACCAAAAATGAGATAAGCATGCACTTGCATTGTTAAAATCATCCTACACTAAACATGTTATCATTCATATATAAAAAGTTAAAAATAGTGCATGGAAAGCATTAAAAGATCTGTATGGAAAAAAACCTACCTATAAAAAGATTGATCTAATGCAGTTACTTAATAACAAGCTTAGCGCTAAAAAATATGTATTTGAATATCTCTCCCACATGAAAACATTGAAATAAGAATATTACACAACTAATGGTAAAATTAATGATGACATGTTGATTTCCATTACACTAAATGGTTTTAGTACTACATATACCAATTTTATTTAAATGCTTTAGGTTAGTGATTAGCTTAATAGTGTCACATTTGACTCTATTTGTGAGTTATTAACTCAGCATGAGAGATAGTTTACAAGGAAGAAGAGTACACCTATTGAAGAGACTTACTATAAAAAGAATAGGTCCCATCACAAAGATAGTTTCAAAAACACTCTATGAAACACTTAGAGTCATTATCTGAGGCACTCTCCACACCATTCTAGATGGACTCCACAACATTCACATTGACACTCTCCAGGGTATTCTAAACATAGGAATCACTAAAAGCACTCTTCTCATAGTTCTTCTAGTGATTCAAGTTCTTTTGGATCTCATATACATAATAAAGAACCTAGATGTTTCAAATGTGGTGGTATTGGACATCTTGCAGATGTATGTCCTTCTTGATGACCCTATTCTCTATGCAAAAAGAAAGCTAAATCAAATTATGTAATCATTCTAGTGGTAAATATTTAAATTACTCTAGTTATTTAGGATATTTTTACACTTCATCTAATCAGGAGATGTCCATCATGGCCAAGGTAGATGTTCTTGATGGACCTAACAACATAGTTTGAGTGATCAGTGACAAGAAGTTGGAGGACCAGTTGGAGGCTAGAGGACTATTCCCTTCTTAAATTAGTTATTCACTTAGAGTTTAGGATCATGCTTGAATAGCAATTTTGGTAACATTGGTTTGTTTCTTTTATTTTTTTCTAGTTTCAGATTTCTCTCATTTGTTTTTCATGACATGGAGTAGGCTATATTAGTTGATTTTGATTCTCTTAGTTCACATCTTCTCACCTCTCTCCATATAGGGGTGAAGATATTATATTTATTGGTCTTGGATCAGTCATAATTGATAATATGAGTTTAAATGGTTACTAACACCTTTAATTCTAAGCAAAGGTCATTAGTGTTTGTTAAACATCAAGGAGATGTGCCATACACACTATAAATTTATCACTTGGATGGGTTCCTTTGTGGGACCTTATGTGGATCAATGTAGTTGGATAGGCTTTGATTAGGTTCTAATATATTATGGTATGATGATCATAGGGGATGAGTATGCTTGGATCATGTTCATCATCTTTTTATACAACAAATCACAAGGTAGGCTACTTTACGAAATGTCATTAGTTTTTGGTTAGTACTAGAGGTAAAATGCACCAATTGAAGTTGTGACAGATATCCTTTGATGACTTTAAAGTCATTACTCTAGTTAATTTATCTATACCCCTTTAGATTAAGGGGGAGTTTGTTGGGATAATTTAATGATCTAAAATATTAGTTTGTTCATTTTTAGTTGTATAGGTTATTTTCTTGTTAGTTGATTTTTTAACCAACTTCTTCTTCTACAAGATTTTATAGTTTCCATATGTACAAAAATAAAATATACTTTACATTAAACATTAATTTTTGATTTAATTCCTCCCAGATCAGAGTGAACATAGTGTTGGTTAGTAATGGATTGTGTTTTGAGTATTTGATAAATGACTAGATATATATTTGTATATTTAATCTATGTAGATAGATGCTTTGGAGATTTGGATGTGTGTGTGTGTGTGTGTGTGTGTATGTGTGTGTGTGTGTGTGTGTGTGTGTGTGTGTGTGTGTGTGTGTGTGTGTGTGTGTGTGTGTGTGTGTGTGTGTGTGTGTGTGTGTGTGTGTGTGTGTGTGTGTGTGTGTGTGTGTGTGTGTGTGTGTGTGAGATATAATGTACATTTATTTTTTATTTTTTAAATATTACCAAGGAGGATTTTATATGGGGTGCATTATTTTAAGCCACACACCATGATATTTTTTATGGAGTGTTATTATATCATGATACTACCATGATGGAGAATCCTATTGTACCATTTACACCATATTATGCTCATTAGTTTCAAAAGGTTAGGGAGGTAGAATGAGAGCTATAAACATGAGGATATTATTTATAGCTACCCATTAGAGTTAGATATGGAGAGGAACATTCCTGGTAGGTGTTAGCCTAGGAGTGAGCTACTCATATGCACAATATGATAGAGTTGGGACATGTAGAAGCTTATGTGTCCAATCTACAAGTGCATATTGATGGTATTAGATCCTATACAAACTCAATTGACCAATCTACAGGGCCATATTAATGGTCTTAGATCACGTAAAACATAATTACATCAGATTATTAAGAGGAGATAGTCACATGCATTTATGGGTAGCATGGCTTGTCCACCAAATAGACATGATAGAGTAGAGCTTTAGAGATATTGATATTATACTTATATTTATATTTATATAATTTTTTAATATATTGAAATCTTGATATGTGTGTGTGTGTGTGTGTGGACATTTCTTAATTTATGAATTGTATTTGTATCATGGATGTATGTATTTTATTTTTAGTACATGTGTTTTAGTTTTTATGTATATGCTATGAGAGAATATACGATGTATGATTTATTTTTTATCACTATGTGAAACACATGCATGGTTAAAAATAAAAAAATAGAATTTGGAAGAGTGTATAAATAATCATAAAATTTAAGAGACACTAAATCATGATGGTAAATGTGTAAAACAAAAAGATGAAAATATAACAAATTGAAATGGTAAAATGAATTAAAAATAAAAAAGATTTGTAATAGTATAAATAAAAAGAAAAACACACTAAATCAAAACAAGATAAATCATACTAAGTCAAGATGGGAAGTATGAGAAATTTATAATAAAATGGAAAACATGTTATATTAAATGTTTGAAATTATGTAGAAGATATAAATATGAATCAATCAATCATACTAAATTAGGATGAGAAATATGAAAAAATTGTAATAAAATAAGACATATCAAATGTTTGAAATGTATGAAAAATAAAAGTAATATTCAAATTTTGATAGTTATTAGTTTGATTAATGATATGAAAGTGTTTCAAGAATATTTTATGTTGAAAGTCAGGGCCTATCCATGGTCTTATATTGCAACTCATAAATGGAACACCACTAAGGTGAATAATAATATGGGATGTAATTATATAAAGTAAGGATAAATTTGTGAGGAAGGCCTAGTCCTATCCAAGGTCTTATATTGTAAATCACAAATGGAATTTCTCTAGGAGTATGATCAGTTAAAAAATCATATTCATCAAGGAAGAATATTAAGATTGTTTTAGTAAATGAAAGGAGACAAATAAGCATGACATAGGCATTTATAATGAAATTTTAGTATACTTGAGGAATACTAAGAATATAAGAATGCACTAAAAATTTAGTGACCCTCAAATACAAAATATATTTGTTCACAATAGACACAAAACTTTATGGGAAAAAAGCTGGAGCACTAAGATCAAGTCATGAAGGTTATACATACAATAAAATTAAAATGGACCAACCTTCCCATAACATGTTCCCCATTCCTCAAGACCCCTTATAGAACCATCCATCTACTATGAAGATTGGTAACTTGCATGAAAAAATAGGTAGCACTATAGATGATTTTGAATTCCCCTATCCATATATACTAGACTACCACACTCGAATACACCTTATCTCCATTATGTGGCTAATTGTGGATTTTTATCTTCAATTAGGAATAGGAGATGTGCTATGAATCATGTCTTTTGTTGTAATTTTGACTTTTTGATTTTATTTTTGCCTTTTGATCAATGAATTTTATTTAAAATTATTTGGATTTTTTACTAATTATGGATTTTTTAGATAACCAAACATGAATTAAAAAATTTACCACACAAATGAGATTTAGGTTTTGATTGTAATAAATAATATATCTAGACATATGATTGACTAAAACAATTGGATTTTTTATAAGCTAGTATGTGATCTCAAATCTCAACTATATGTGTGCGTAATATCATAAAGGAAGTAAAGGGAATAAATGGAGATATAAATATATCTATGTATACAATGATACAATGATAATTATGTTTGTTAACTGATCATCTGGTAAAGATAGGATATTATGGGGATGTGGGTTTAATAACAGTGGACCAAATTTTGACCTCAAGTCAAAATTGGTCAACCCCCTAGATTGAAACTTAATAGGGTAATCCAAAGATTGTAATTGTATTAAATGGTCTTAAATGGTCTCAAATAGTTCCATATGGTCATATTTGTTCTTGTCTAGCATTGTCCAAAGTCTGGTCTTATGTTCACTAGTCTAGTCCTATGGGGAAATTACAAGGTCTTGATGTTTTCACACATGGTCAAAGGTTTGGTATGTTTTAAAGTCACTATAAAAGGTTTTTTAGGTGTCATTAAAGTCATATTATCATGCACTAACCTTTTATTTAGCTGTCATATGCAAATAATCACATTTTGGCCACCTTTTAGCCTATTTGGAAGAGTTGCACGTACCATTCCAAGAGGAAAATGTATAAGGAAGATTAAAAACATCCTTGATGTAATAAGTTGGTCATATAATTTTCATGAATAGTCATAAACTAAAAAAATATGTAGTTTAATTCCTAAACTAAGCAAAATGATAATTTACAAAAACTTTTAGGCACTTGTATGGCCTTAAAAGATCACATTTTAGTTATAAATAGTTTGTAAGTGTCCCTTGGGATACTTTAGATCATTTTTCATATTTGTAACAAGTTTTAGGTCAAATTAACACCTCAGGTACTCTTTCTCCTCTATCACTACCTTCACAAGCTTAGGAAGGCAAATTTGAATTGAATGGTACAGACAAAGGAGAGAGAGAGAGTTAGGAGATAAAAATTTATCTATTTTTAGAGGTCATAATAATATTGAAATTAGTGGAATTTTTTTATATATTGATAGCATTTTCTTTATGAATAATCACTAAGAGTGACAATAGGTCACTATGGCCTATCCGTCCTAGAAGGATCTATTTTTGCATTTATTTCTCCAATTCAAAATTTGAAGATGAATGGTTTTGAGGGGTGTTTCTATATGTTAAGGATATTTGTTTCATGTTTATTTCATAATATAACTCATATCCATGAAGTTCCTTTACTTGTAGGGAAAATGTCTTGATGTACAAGGTGTTTCACCCACTCCTACTAAAATTTTTGTTTGTCTTAGGTGTTGGCCACTTTTAAGGTATTCCAAAAATCCATTTTTAATAAAAAAATATCCTCAATCTCACATATTTTCATCTCCTTATTTTTAGTCTTCAATAAATGTCATATACCTTACTCTTGAAATGCATAATAGAGTTCATAAATGGTCTCCCACTGGTCTAAGTACCATGTTTGATCTGGATGGTGATGAGAAACTAATGTCTAATATTTTTGAGGAGAAGTGAAGTTAAAATTATGGAAAGATACAATCAAACCATGGTCTAAGACTACACATGAACCTCATGCATTGGTTGATTATGTGTACAGTATGTATAGACTAATTAAGTGAGTTGAATGTGATATGACACTTGTCATAATCTCTACATTATTTGGAGAGCAATAATGAGGTGTGAAGTGGTTTGATAAGTTTTAAAATTCAAAATATCAAGAAGTGGTTTTGTAGCCCTAAATAATTAAATAGTGACCTATAAGCCCTAAGCCTATAGGTCCTCATTTTAGACCATGATCAATATCAAAGCAATAAAAGAACAAGCCCAAATAGAAGTCTTGACTGCAAGATAAGATGAAACTACCCACAAACAAGATGAAAGCATATAACTATGTTTGAGAGATAATGAAGGTCAAATGGGATTGAATTCACTGTCAAATATCGCCTATAGGACTATGTAAAAAATGGAGAAAGAAAATAGGGTCTAAAATTGTCATAAGAAGCCTAGGAACTCTGCATATATGTGGGATACACTACTTTGGTGTGAATCTTTCAAAACATCATGGAAAGTGAGTGTATATTTCAAACCTAATACACCTTAAAAAACTAACTATAGGCCTATTTGAAAGACTAGTCCATTTTGAAAATAAAGATAGGGGCATAGGTGTTGGAAGTGTTAGATTGTGGAGCCTGATCTTATTATAATGCTTAGTTCTTGTTAGGGGGTGTGGGGTGAAACAACCCCTAACCCCTCTCCCCCCCCCCCCCCCCCCCCCCCCACACTATGGTCACCATGGGGGTTTAATGATGGTGACAACCTACTTGGAGGCCCCCCTAGTGGAATTAGGGGTAGGGCCCTTAAAGCAATTTTTTTTTAAAAATACACTATAAAATATCATAATTTCATAGTAAATCTTTACCTTTCAC
The DNA here is from genome assembly GCA_037957365.1 of Torreya grandis. Taxonomy (NCBI): domain Eukaryota; kingdom Viridiplantae; phylum Streptophyta; class Pinopsida; order Cupressales; family Taxaceae; genus Torreya; species Torreya grandis. The sequence goes on from JARHVA010005294.1 coordinate 628,600, forward strand.
TATTAAGTTGTATATCTAATGGTAGAAAATATGTTTGTGTATTTTTTCTTCAATATGTAACCCTCCTTTGATATGAGGGTATTTTAATTATGTTAGTACATTATATGTGAGTGAAGAGGATATTATAGTGGTTGTATTGTAGGGTTTTCCCTTCATTTGTTAGAATAAATAATAAGGATTGGATGTTTATGTGTGGATGTAACCCATATTGGGTGAACCACATCAAATTTTTGGATCTATTATGTTGTGTTTTTTGATATTTATTTCCATCTTTAATTAATTAATATTAATCTATGTTTTATATTCCTAAAAACTGGTATCAGAGCCAAGAGTCTATTTGATAGATAAACTCATAGGAAAATAGGGTTCCTAGTTTGAGTGGGAGCAATGGTGAAAGAAGGAAAGTTTAAGGTTAAAAAGTTTAGTGGCCAAAACTACTAGCTATGAAAGATGAAAATTGAAGGACTATCAATATCAGAAGGATCTTTTCCTACCGTTGGGTGGAATGGAAAAGAAGGTAACAACTATAAACGATGAAGACTGGGAGCTTCTTGATAGAAAGCCATTAGGAATAATACAATTATGCTTAACAATGTTGATGGACTTGCAATATTTTAAAATAAAAGACAATAGTGGATTTGATAAAGGCATTGAATAGAGTGTATGAGAAACCCTCAACCTCTAACAAGGTATTTCTTATGAAACATTTATTTAATCTATAAATGTTAGAAGGTGGGTCTATTACTCATCATTTAAATGAATTTAATATGGTCACAAATCAATTAACCTCTGTAGGAGTAAATTTTTATGATGAGGTTAGGGAACTTTTTATTTTGTGCTCATTACTAGCAATTTGGAATGGATTAGTCATGGTTGTGAGTAATTTTATCTCTGGTTCAAACACTTTAAAGTTTGATGATGTTATTGGTGTTATTCTTAGTGAGGAAATGAGATAAAAAATCATAAGCGAGACATTAGGTAATGATTTGACTATGGAGAATAGGAGAATACAAAAAGATAGAGGAAAGGGCCTAGGGAATCATGGCAAGTCTAATAAAGTTATATATAAATCTAGAGGAATGTTGGTATGATGGATTTTTAGGAAGAAAGAATGCCTTAAGAAAGATTGTTGGTTTAGAAAAGGAAAACAAGGAGATGGACAACAAGATAAAAATTAAGAAGTAAATATAGTAGGTGATGTGTTATAAGATTATTTAATCCTTTTTTTAGATAATATTAATTATTCTTGGGTGTTATATTTAGGTCTTTCATTTTATGCTACACCCCATCAGAAATAATTTCAAGATTATGTTCAAGGTGATTTTGGATAGGTTTATTTGGGTGATGGTGAACCCTATAAAAATCTAGGAAAGGGTAAGATAAATATAGAATTTTAGAATGGAAACAAATGGTTGCTAAAAGAGGTGAGGCATGTTCGTGAGTTGAGAAGAAATCTAATTTAAGTAGGGTAGTTGGGAAGTGAGGGTTGCACAGTTACATTTGAAAAAATTCATGGAAAGTCACTAAAGGATCATTGGTAATAGAAAAAGGAGAGGAAGTAATTACATTTTATTTATCTAATAATAATATTGACTCTTCTATTGTTTTATATTTTATAGAAGTAGACACAAAATTATGTCACCATAGACTTGGGCACATGAGTGAGAAGGGGATGTCAGTTCTCCACTCAAAGAATTTGTTGCAAGATTTGAATAAGGTGGATTTGGATTTTTGTGAGCACTGTGTGTATGTGAAATAGAAGAGAGTCAAATTTATCATAGTTGGAAAGACAAATAAGGATGAAAAGTTAGATATTGTGTATAAAAATGTATGTGGACTGACTTAAGTATCATCCCTTGGTGTCTCTTATTATTATGTTACTTTTATTGATGATGCAACTAAAAAAACATAGATTTATTACATACCTTTTTGATAATTTTTAGAAATGGAAATATTTGGTTGAGAATAAGACAAAAAAATATGTTGAAGTGTATTAGTTTAGACAATGGAGGTGAATACTATAGTAAGGAATTTGATAATTACTATTCATCCCATGGGATTCATAGAGATAAGATGATTTTAAGAACACCACAACAAAATGGTGTGTCAAAAGGGAATAGCAAGAAAATCATGGAGCATGCAAGGAGGATGATGTTACATGTAGGGTTGACCTTATAATTTTGGGTGTATGGTGTAGATATTGTTGTTTACTTAATAAATAGAGGGCCTTTAATTATTTTGGATGGTTGCATTCCAAAAGAAACATGGATAGGGAAAAAGGTAGATTATTCATTTTAAAGACTTTTGGTTGTGAAGCATTTATCCATATTGGTAAAGAAAATAGAACCAAGCTTAAAGCAAAATCCAAGAAATGTACTTTTATTGGATATGGAGTTAATGATTTTGGTTACCATTTATGGGATTTTGAAAATTTTAAAATAATTATGAGTAGAGATGTGATCTTTAATGATATTTACATGTATAGAGATCAGTTTTTGGGAAAGAAACAAGAAAAAACAAATACTAAAAATGCAATACTTGATGAAATCATTGGAAATGAAATTCCAAAAGTGATAGAAAATTAGAATTTACAATAACTACTACTAAAACAACAAGTACCTCAAACTCTTAAAAGTGTAGTTAGAAGATCTATTAGAGTAAGTAGAGTCCCTAAACGATACTATCCTTCAATTTATTATTTATTATTATCTGATGGTGGTGAGACATAGAGCTATGAAGAAGCAATGTACGTAGAAAAAAAAAGAAGTGGGAGCAAGGCATGAAAGAGGAGATGGGATCATTGGTACATAACCAAACTTGGGATTTAGTTTAGTTTCCTATAGGTAAAAGAGCATTTTAGAATAAATGAGTTTATAGTTTGAAGGAAGAAGATGGAGGAAACAATAGGTACAAGGCCAAACCTATTGTAAAGGGGTTTGCATAAAATAAAGGTATTGATTTTGATAAAATATTTTCTCTAGTTGTAAAAATAACTTCCATAAGAACTATTTTAAGTTTGGTAGTAGTAGAATATTTTCACTTTGAATAGTTAGATGTGAAGACTACTTTCCTTCATGGTGATTTATAGGAGGAAATATCTATGAAGCAGCCATAGGGATACAAAGTAAAAGCTAAGGAGAAAATGGTGTGCAAGTTGAAGAAGAGTTTGTATGGTCTAAATCAAGCTCCAAGGTAGTGGTATTTGAAATTTGACATGTTTATGATAGAACAAAGTTATAGTAGATGTCATTCTGATCACTATTTTTACTTTAAGAGATTAGATAATGGCATCTATATTTCTTATTATTATATGTAGATGATGCACTTGTTTCAAGGTCTAACATGTAGGATATAAATGATCTCAAAATAAAATTATAAAATTCATTTGCAATGAAGGATTTGGGTGCTACAAAGCAAATCCTTGGTATGAGAATAACAAGAGACAGGAAAAATATAAAATTGACATTGTCTCAAAAAGAGTACATCAAGAAGGTGTTATTTAGGTTCAATATGAAAGATGAAAAACTTGTAAGTACAACTTTAGGAGGGAACCTAAAATTAAGAAAGGAAAAGTGTCCTAAAATTTAATAATAAATAAATTACATGTTTAAAGTTCCATATGCTTCAACAGTTGGAAATTTAATGTATGATATGGTGTGCATGAGACTAAATATTGATCATGCAGTGGGAGTTGTTAGCAAGTTTATGAATGGGATGTATTCAAGTGTATTCTCAAGTAATTGATAGGGGCCACTAATAGACAATTGTGTTATGAAATTTTATATGTTACCTTACAAGGATATGTTGATGCAGATATGGATAGAGATTTAGATGGTAGGAGGAGTGCTATAAGTTATGTATTCATTGTTGGTGACATAGTGGTTAGTTGGATTTCAAAATTATAGAATATATTTTCTATGTCAACTACATAGGCATAATATGTTGCAGCTATAGAATCAATTAAGGAGATGATATGGATGCAATGGTTCATGAAAGAGTTAATGAAGAAGTATGAAGATTGCATGTTGTATAGTGATAGTCAAAGTGTGATTCATTTAGAAAATATATTAGAATTCCACTCAAGAACCAAACATATACAACTCAAGTACCACTTCATTCATTTAGTTTTTGAGGATGGTCAACTAAAGATGGAAAATATACATATGATTTTGAATCCTACCGATATGCTAATAAAGGTAGTTAGTAAAGAGAAGATAGAGAGTTTTTCAACTTAAATATGTCTTCAAGGATAAAAAGGAAGATTAGAAAGATGATAGGGTCAAATTTCAAATAAAATTCCAAGGAAGAATTGTCAAGGTGGATTTGTTGCAATTAGTTTCCAAGTGGGAGATTGTTAGATGGTGGACCCTGATCTTATTATAATGCCCAGTTCTCAATAGGGGGTGTGGGGGGAAATGGAACCCCACTATGGTTTTTGTGGAGGTAAAAGGAGGGAAACAACCTACTTAGAATCTTCCATGGTATGGGTTTGTGGGCAACAACCCCAAAGCAAAATTTTGTTTAAAATGTACTGTAAAATATTACACTTTCATAGTAAAACTAGACCATTCACTATTAGGTTGTAGATCTAATGGTAGAAATTATGTTTGTGCATTTTTGCCCTAATACTTAACCCTCCTTTAATATGAGGGAATTGTAATTATGGTGGCATGCTATATGTGAGTGAAGAGGATATTGCAAGTTTTTCCCTTCATTTGTTGGACTAAATAATAAGAAGTAATGGATATTTCTATGTGGATGTAGCCCATATTATGTAAACCACATTAAATTTGTGCCTCTATTAAGTTGTGTTTTCTATATTTTACTTCTATCTTTAATTCATTAATATATATCTATGTTTTGTATTCCTAACAGAAAGGTACTATGAGTCTAACTTAAGACTTAAAACAAGTTTAGGAGCCAAAAGAAGATTAATGACTTTTAAGGTGAAGTCCTAAACACAAAGACATAGTCATGATCCTAAAATAAGCACTTACATGCTACAAGGAGGATAGGTTGGATCTAATATTAAAGGGGGGATAGAGGTGTATGTAAGATATTTGATCATGTTTTGTATTGTCAAAATAAATCCAAAAATCACCAATGAAGTTATTGGTGTGAAATTAAATCTTAAACATTGAAACAATTGTCAAGATATTTCCTAACATCATCTACAGGCCTGCTCAGTCCAAGTAAGGGACCATCTTCAATAGCATAAGGGATAAGAGTTTTGGTAAGTATGAAATAAATTTTTCAAATTGGATAGGTTACCTTAAATTCTCCAAATAAATAAATGTAACTTCATAAAGACATGTTATAATGAAATCCAAGAAGTCCTAAATGGGCTTAAGATCTCTTTTTACATGATAGACCTAATGGGTAGCACCTCAACACTTGATATAAACTAATAGGCTGAAAGAGATTGAAGGATGAGTTGATTTTTGGTACCTTAAAATTTATTGTTGGATTCAATAAAATCTTAAATAGTAAAAACTTTGTCGTATGCCTAATGAGTCTAAGCTCACACACAAGTTTGTTTGCTTAGTTGAGTAGGAGTTTAGGTGTAGTATTAAAAGCTAAAATATGAGGAATAAAATCCATTTGGAAATGGTTTCATAATGAAAAATTGATCTCATTTAACCATTAGACTTGGTGATAGGATATAAATGAAGATAGGTTATGTTTTAGAGTAAACTAGCCTAAGATACACATAAGCAGATCTTATAGCCAATCATGAGAAAGCTTGGAGTTTTGAGGACCATATAGGCATGATAAGACTTTGAGAATTAATAAATAATCTGGTTATGATTAGAAAAATACATATATGGTCACCTTAAATCCACATAAGAATTATATATACACATTATTTTGTCTTAGACTTGCACACTCCATTGGCAAGGGGCAGTCTTGAGACCAAGGGGTCTATTTGAACTCAAAAGACAAAAAAATCGTGTTAAACCCCATGGAGTTTCCTTGAGGAAATGAAAAAAAATAGAAAAGTTTTTAATATAATTTTAGTGCCACCAAAACTTACTTTTCAATCTAAATACCCTTGAGGGCTAGAGGGAAAGTGATAGGCCTATAACCCCAAGGCCCCTAACTAGTGCACTAAATGCATATAGTGGTGTAAAAATCATTACTAAGGTATGTAAAATCATGAGGAAGATTTTTTTGGATGTTTTTGAACCTCTCCCAGTAATGGGATTGAGTTTTTAAGCATAAAACCTAAATTAGACCTTTCTAAAGTTCAAGAGAGCTAAGTCAACTACCTGTGAAACAAATTCGTACACTCACATCATCTCTCACAATTTTCATGGGAAGCTAAGCCATTTGGAATAGGTGGGGGGGGGGGGGGGGGTTATTCAAGATGGTTATCCAAGTGGAATGAGGCCCATTGGTGGTATATGATTTATGAATGATCGTTAAGACACCAAATAGGTCTTAAACCCTCCTAAAACCCTGATAGTGATAGGAAGAATAAATGAACCTTTAAATCACAATTAATGTCAGAGTTTTCTCCTAAAAATATTGGATGTTAATTATGACTCCAAGGAGGTTATCCACATATACTTATTACATATATAAAGTTGTGTAAACTTCCATAAAATGTCCTACTTTACATGATTTTTGGAATTTTGGTGGTTTTCTAAGAAAAGGATAACTTCCCAATCATTGGATGAGGTAATTTGGTATGTTTCTTAACTATTGGAGTTCTAGGTTACACCTAAGCTAAGAAAAGTATTATTCAGGGTGAATACTCAAACCTAGTCCAACATGGGAATGACCCTAAGCTATGGGTTACCTAATGTTGGGCCAAACCTCTAAATTTTTCAAGGGGCTAGCTCCCTTGATTTGATAATTTAGTGTCCTTTTTCTAAGACTTATGCCTATTCCAAAGAAAATGGAAAGAGAAGAAAATTAAAATCAAAACCTAATTTATATGGTGATGCATCAAGTTGTTCAATGATCCACTCTTAGCTTGGCACTTTCATGACTACTAGTGAATCTAATAGAGACAAGAGTTTATCAGATCCTATGACAAGTTTATAAACATGAGTGTTTTGCATGAAATCTAGGTAGAAACATGTAGCTTGAAGGGTATAAAAGACAATGTCTATGCAAGGCATTAGAAGCTTTCTAACACTTCAAGGGAAATATCCTTAAATAACACTTCCTAAAACCTATAAGGAACTAGGAAAATGAAATCAATAAACATGAAATACATGTATATGATGAAAGAAAACACACATTGTGCAGATCAACTTCAATGAGATACACTTGACCTTCACTCAGAATCTATACTTATACTAATTCAAAGAGTTTTACATAGTGATTTTGGCAAAGCTTTTCTATACCCAGTGAAGGGATGTAAATCTAGGGCTTAATGCCTACAATTATAGGAATAAAGGAAGGTAGGAGAGAGGAAACATGGTAAATAAGGGGTCATCAATGAGCCAAATGTGGCTTAGAGCAATTACAACAATATTTCCTTCTTTTGTGAGCATTGACATTCCCTCGATGAGGCCATTTTAGTGTAGAGGTGGATATAAATCCCTTAGCTAAACTAAATTTTTATTTGACCTACCTCAAAATAGATTCATACTCCTCCCTTTAGTAGTTAATATATGAATTAGGCCACCATAGTTATGTAACAACCCATACTTCTCTAAGATAGGTTGACAAAGTGAAGGAAACTATATGATTTCTCCATCATAGCCATGAAATGTGTGTTTAATGTTACTCAAGGGTCAACTACCTAGCGTGAAACCTTGCATTGACTCATGAAATTAGTTTGCCAATGCCAAATTGATCCTCTTTGATGATCAATTAGGCCAATTAAGCCTATTAAGCCTAATTTCTTAAGTGTTGAAACTTGGTAGCCATGAAACCTATAGAAAAGATTTTTAGCCTATGTGTTAATATTATCCATGCCTAAAATAACATTTCCAAAAATTACATGGGTTCATAATAACATTATGATTTTGAAACTCCGCTCTTTTAGTCTTACTAGTCAACTTATATGGCATTTCCTTGCCACGTTTTTTATTTAATTTTAAAAAATATGACCATTTTTACTTCAAACATTAGTCTTCATCTTGTGACCCATATAAAATTGATAAAATTAACTTTATTTATCTCATAAGGAGTCTCATAGCCTTGAATTTTAACATTGGCCATTACTATTTGGTCTGGGCTTCCAATTTTGTGACACTTGGTAGCCTTGCATGCCTTATGTGTACCCAATTATCAGTTTCCATTTAGTTAATGATCTTATGCCATGTGGTTGCCTTGCATGTAATCTAGGATTATTGACTCAATTTTCACCATTGATATCCTTTTTCATGGTTGAAAATACACCATCAATATTTGATCTAGATGATCAAATGCACATTGTTGATCTTCTACTAATTTGTCATGATTGTGACACATGTCACCAACACATTTAATCTTAGGATCCTTTGACCTATTGAATTTATGTTCATTATTATGTCTCAATTTTCATGATTAAAAATGTACCATCGATCCTTGATCTAGATGATCAAACATAATTTTTACACTTGGCCTTTGGAAGGCTTGTGGTTATAGTTTTTGAATCCAAACAACTAGTTCATGTGGCTTTAATTTTACATCCACTAGTATGTGCCACACTATTAGATCATCTTTGGAGGCCTATATCATGGGACAAGAGACACAAAAATACATCAAACTTATAGTGGGTATTCATGGCATAAAATACATCATATTCATTGGATACCAAATTAAACACTTTAGATACCATGACAATACTTGATTCGAGCTTAACATGGGGAATAAAGACCTTCACAAACTACTCAGGAAAGTTTGAAGTATGAATATATAGTAGCTTGACTAGACATGCCTTAAGGACCTACAACATGAATAACAAGAAAATTTAAAACATGAGTCATGACCCTAGGCTATAGGGTTGGCCAATTTCTAATTCTAGGGCTAGAAATTAACTAACATTTATGATGACTCCACTAGTTTGACCAGCCTACTAGTCATGTAAACCAGAAATTTGATCATAACTTACTCATGATAACTATAAAAATGAAGTATGACTAAGATATGGATCTTGAAAACACTTTGAAGCAATGAAACACACACACACAAGCAATAGGAAATAAATAATAAAATATCAAATAACTACCTAAATGGCATAAATAAATGGCAAACATAATAATGTGCAAGAGCACTTGGAGGTAAAGATAAGCCTATCTAACTATGTACAAAGATCATGAAATAAGACTAGTAGCAAAATTTGAGATACCTCCCATTGACAGGGATAGGAAGGCTTTCTCCATTCAACTTATCAATCTCAAAGGCATTGATCTCCTTACAACATGTGATGACATAAGGTCCATGCTAAAGACTATCAAATTTGGAGTGCTTTCCTAGATTTGCATAGTCCTCATCCCATTTGAGGACTATATCACCTTATTGAAATGTTTTAAATGAGGATATATTTTCAAATGACCTTTTCACCTTGTGTTATTGGACCACATGATGTGCATAAAATTGTACCTTATCTTCTCCAACTATTTTAATTCATTTAATATTACTTTAATAACATCATCCTCTAGGAGCTCAAGTTGGTGGGAAAACTCTAATGCGAGATGTTCAAGAGAGATAATAAGTTTGGCTTATTTCCCAAAGACAAGGAGGTATGGGTAGTATCCATTATCCTTCTTAGGTGTCACTCTATCTGGCCATAGGGCAATCCTCAATTTGGTATGCCACTCCCTTTGACTATCTTCCATATTCCTCAACAAGTTCTTATTTGTGGACTTTGATAGTCCATTGTCTTATGGGTAATAGTTTGAGGATGTTTTGAGATAAATTCCATATGAAAAATCCCACTCACATACCTTAATGATACTGAAGGCCAATGCATTTTTAGAAATGATTGTAGAGGGCAAACCAAATCTAGTTACAAGGCTATCATAAAATTTTAAGATAGAACCTTCATTAACTTCTTTGAGGGTAGCTACTTCAACCCACATTGTGAAGTATTTTTTATCTATAATGATCCATTTATTCCCTTTACTTGAAGTGGGGTGTACGATACCTATGAAATGTAATCCCCATTACATGAATGGTTTTTCTACTTGTATGGGTTGCAAGGGAAGGGCAACTAGTTTCTATTTTCCAATAAACATTGCACAATTTAGACACTTTCTTACCCAAGAGTGTTCATATCTAAATAATGTGGGCCAAAAGTACCCACCCCAAATGATCTTGGAGGCTATGGTCTTGGCAAGAAAGTTCCCACCAGTTGGACCATAATGGAACTGTTCAAGTAACTTGTCTATTTGACATGATTACACACACCTCAAAATCAACCTCCTATGCCTCTCTTGAAAATAAATCCATTAATAATAACATAAGGTATGTTTTGAAATCTAAAATGCCTTCTCTTGTCTCTATTTAACCCCATGGGACATTATCCTGACTCAAGAAATCTGATTATATCATGTGTCCAACTAGAAGGGATGTTGTTTATAGCTACTTATTGGATGCCATGGGCTATCAACACTTGGCCTCTATCCTCCTTTACATCTATTTCAAGGTGCTCACATAACCCTATACCCATTACAAGATTTTAAACTCTAATCTTAAGGTCATAATTCATACATTTTGTCACCCACCCAACCCTTTTCTCATTGAGGTATCTACTAGGTATAAACTTCTTAATTCCTGGGTGTGATACCATTAATATGATATTAATATTGGGGACCATGTCCCTAAATTTTTTCAAAATTATCTCTACTACAATTACATGTTTCTCCACAAATTTGTACCTCTCCTCATACCATTATAAGGCCTAACTAAAGAAGGAAATGGGCTATTCTAAATATTGCTCATTTTATTGCATCAACATGGTAAAGATTGAATCCAATGTAAAGAAGGCATACAAGTAGAATTATTTGTTAAAATATGGGTTAAAAAGTGTAAGATGATTATATATGGTCTCCTTAAAGGCCTCAAATATAATCTTACCTTATTTGTTCCATGTAAACTCCTTGTGCTTCTTCAACATGTGAGTGAGAGGCTTGACTAGCTCTGTAAATCTTGGGATAAACCTTCTTATAAAATTAAACTTCCCTAAGAAACTTTGCAAACCTTTCCTATGATTTGGTAGGGGTAAAGATAGTATGGACTCAACTCTTTCAGGTTATGTGGAAAGACCATCTTTGGACACTACATGGCCCAATATCTTGCCCTCATGAACACAAAATTATGCACTTTTTAGGATTCAATGATAATCCAATTTCCCTACATCTTTAAAAGACTAAATTCAAGTGAGCAATGTGATTAGTTAGGTCCTTTAAGAAAATATTGATGTCATCTAGGTAGATGAGAACCATGTCATTGATTAAACCTTCAAAGGCAACATCTATTTCCCTTTGGAAAATTTCCCCAAATTTAGACAATCTAAAGGGCATTTTAGTGTATTCATAAGTGCCCCACTTTTTGGTGAAGGTAGTCTTATGCCTATCCTCTTCCTTGACCATGATCTAATTATAACTAGAGTATCCATCAAGTAATGACAACCTCTAAAATCCTACCACTTTTTAAAGAATTTGATTAATTAAGGGCAATGGGTAATGGTATTTTATAGATACCTTACTGAGGTCCCTAAATTCAACACACAAATGTATTTGCCCATTATTCTTCCTCATTGGCACAAGGTTTTCCACCCATGAGGATTGTTTAATGGGGAATATTATCCTTGATTCAATTAGTTTAAATAACTTCCTTCTCATTAACTCTTCCACTTTTGGATTGATAAGCCTTTGTTTCTACCTAATTGGTTTTGCATTGCTCTCTAGTTCTAAGGTATGTTGTGCAAGTTTGGGGTTAAATATATTAAAATATTTTTAATCCCATGCAAATATATCAAAGTATTCTTGTCATAAAGTAACAAAGGTAGCTATATCATCTATTGTGTTTATCTTTCCTAACTTCAATAACTTGTCTTTGAAGATTTCTACCCTTTCATAATTTCCTCCTTGGTTGAGATGCATGTTTTATCTATTATAACTTGGTCATATTAGTTAAATATGATTTATAATGTTACAATACCTTTAGGTAGATTTTTATATATTGGCTACACTATCTGATCATCATATTGGTATTGGTACTTGTTTTGATTCTTGTGGTATAATTTTGCCTCTTACATCAAAAGACACATAATTTGATCCTCACTATCAAACACCTACCAACTCACCTCATTATCAAGTATATTTGGCCTACATATGACATTTATCTTGGATTGACCTTGGATACCTTTGATTCCTTATATAATCTCATACTGAGCTTTAATGCCTGCAAGCCTATCTGCATGTTGGTTTGCCTCTTTTGGTATGGACTGTATGTTGAATGCCAAGAAGTCCTCCATGAGATACCATACATGGTGATTTTAATATTTCAAATGATGTTTCTTTATATCACCTATACCTCTCACTTATTGCAAAACAATATCAATTTAACCCTTGACTTGAAGGAGTTTGACACCTCTCCTTCTCACCTCTTACAAACCATGTAGAAGGGCCTCATATTTAGCTGTGTTTGAAGTGTAACTGAATTGAAATATTATAGATAAATAATAATTATAATTTGAGAGTGAAATAAACATGAATATATCTCTACTACCATTATTTCACCTTGAGTCATCAAAGAATAAAGTCGATAAACCATCTTCCTCTTGAGTGGTGTTAGTTAGGCAAGGTATAACAACACCCTCCTCATGCATATAATACACCTATAAAATTGCCTCTTCAATGTTTCTATAGGGATCAAACCCATGATTTTCAACTACCCATTCATCCATGTAAAGTTTTTGAATGCATTTAAGATAGTCATGAGATTCTTGTTCACAAGCATTCTCATCATAATCAAGTATGGTGCAGTTGACATTTTCAAGGTTAGGCATATAGGGATCTAGATGGAACCTAGAGATAGGTTTTAACCTAACAGTGACCCTAGTCCCATATCTAGTCCTAAATTCCATGTATAATCAGTCAAAGGACAAATAGACCTCAATTTTTATAGTAAGGCCCCTAGATAGGCATAGGGAAAATTATGGGGGTAGGATCCTGAGTGATGACATAATTTTGGAAATCTACCAATATAATATTAAGGTTTTTCTAGACACCTACTATTTTAATGGGAGAACCATCCAACTGAAGAACACCCTTCTCATTAGGTACATATTCAAGCTCAAGTTTTTTTACTATAGGTTTAGGCATGATTAAGGTTGAAGCTCTTAAATATATCATAAAATTGTGAACAAAACAATCCATTATGATGATTTAAAAATATAATGGAGGGGTATTGACAACCTTAGGGGGATGAAAAATATTATGAACTTGATCTTGACTAGGAACTTGGACTTGACTAGGTTGATTACTATTGGCAATAATAGTGTTCACCTTATCAGCTCCCTTATTCATAGGAGAGATCTTATTGAAGGATCTCTTTATACCCTAGAATAGAAAGAGCATCATAAATTGACATAGTGACATTAAACCTTTTCATATAATCCATAATATTGAAAGGAAGACTAGTGCCTTTGAAATGCACCTTGAAATAATAAGTATCACTTGGCACTTGAGTGACATGAGGAATAAGTGGAGACCTCTACTACTAACCATAATTCTAAGGTATTTGTTGAGTTTTAGGGGCCTTAATGGTTGTGTTTTAAGTGATAGGTTATTGACTAACTTGTGTAGGTGTTGAATAAACCTTAGGTTTCCCCAAATTGTCTTCCACCATTATCCTCTTAGCCCTTATATGGGTTACAACTAACTCATCTATCTTTTATGCAGTCTTCCCTATGTTGGTTGATATATGTACAAACACATGTTCTCCTTCTTGAAAATTCATGCAAGTAGTATCATTTGGTGCCTTACACATGATTCCTTGTTGTTGAATTGGATCCTTTGATGGTGTTAAGGTAAGCATATCACTTTGATTGACTATATGACATTGTGGTTGAGGTAGAATTATGTCATGACCTTGATAGAGAAGAGAATGCTACCAAATAGGATCTTGATATATCTCTCTACTTGTATAAGGTTATTTTTAGTAGACACTAAGGCTCTTGAACTACTTACAACTATGGGATTGTTACTATTATAAGGTCTAGATTGAGTAATTTAGCCTTGGGCTTGTTGATTTGATGGATAAGGGGGTATTTTATAGGAATAATAAGGGTATTAGGCTTGTAAAGGACCTTGGTATGGCTTATATAAAGTCTATTTCTAGCTCTCTAGATCCACTAAATTATTGTTTTATGCCTTCAACAATCTCTCAATCTTTCCAAGTCTTTCCATTTGACTATCATTAGGTTGTGCTTGATTATTTAGAGTGGTCAAGGGAGAAATGGGAGGTGGATTTGGATGGAGCTCGGGAAAGAGGGGCATAAGAGGTCTTGGCATGAGTTTCCCTACTTGTATCAAATAATTTTATTCCCTTATGGATATATCATATGGTTCAAATAGAGTTGTCCCACCCATAGATTGGATCATGACTATAATGTCTGAATTCAAACTCTCAAGTACTAAAGAAAAGTGTAATTAGGTTTTTGATTAATGATGACAAGGAATCTATCCCAATATTTTTGGAATCTATATCTAAAATCAACCATATATTCTTAGGGTGCCCTCTTAATTGAGGTAATCTACTCAACTAGTGACATATAGTCACTCTTATCCTTAAAATGCTTGCATAAACACTCACCAAACTCATCCTAGGTATTGCTTGAATTAAAAATCTAGAACCCTATACTATTGCATGGCTTTTCCTTTTAAAGATGTGGCTAGTAGTCTCATGGATACATTCTCCTAAGTGATGTTATGTACTAAGTAGAGGTTTACAATATCAGCTATGTCATCTACAAGAGTGGTGGAGTTTTCTCTTGTAAAGTATGGTAAAATATTCAAAGAGGTAGTAGGGTTATCATCATGTTTCTAAAGGTTAATAGGGATACCATCATTTAAGTATATAAAATCTTGCAAACTATTCCTTACCATTTGTACTAGTATACTTTTAGTGGATTATGGGTAAAATTTATAGAATTTGGAGAATTAGGAGAGTTAGGGGGTGATAGGTTGGGGTTTGAAATAGGTACCATATTCCTCCTTGTAATATCCAATGGAAATTCAATGAATTTAACTTGCTTACCTTTGGAGGTAGACCTAATGGATATTTGGTGCATGAACTTGATCTCTAATCTATTGATCACTACTTCAAGACTTCCAAGTGTCATTCCACATCGCTAATCTATCATAATCTAATGTATAAATTCCTTGATTTTAGTCCCATTGGGTGTGATAGAAACTATTATAATTCTATGTTGTACCCAAGCTAAGAAAAGGATTGTTTAGGTCCTCTGCTTAAACCTAGTCCAATATGCAAATGACCCTAGGCTATGGGTTACCTAATCTTGGGATAAACCTCTAAAATTTTTAATGGGATAACTACCCTAATTTGATAATTCAATGTTATTTATATAAGACTTATTCCTATTCCAATGAAAAGGGAAAGAGAAGAAAACTAAAATTAGAACCTAATTTATATGGTGATGCACCGAGTTATTCAATGATCCACTCTTAGCTTGGCACTTTCATGACTACTAGTGAATAAAATAGAGACAAGATTTGATCATATTATATGACAAGGTTTAAAACATGAGTGTTTTACATGAAGGATAGGTATAAAATTGTATCTTGAAGCAAATAAAAGACAAGGTCTATGAAAGGCACTATAAGCTTTCTGACACTTCAAGGGAAATCTCCTTAAGCAAAAATTCATACAACCTATAAGGAAATACAAAAATGAAAGTAATGAACATGAAATACATGTATATGATGAAATAAAACACACATTATGTATATCAATTTTAATGAGATACACTTAACATTCATTTAGAATCTGGACTTGTCTTATATTACTTTAAAGAGTTTTACATAATGATTTTGGCAGAGTTTTTCTATACCAAATTGAGGGATGCAAATCAAGGGCTCAATGGCTACATTTATGGTAAGAAAGGAAGGTAGAAGAGAGGAAACGTGGTGTATAAGGGATCATCAATGAGGTAAATGTGGCCTAGAGTAGTTACAACATCATTTCCTTCCATTGTGAGCATTGACATTCCCTCAATGAGGCCATTTGGCATAGAGGTGGTTGTAACTCCCTTAGCTAACCTCAATTATAATTTGACTTATCTAAAAATAAACCCACACTCCTTTCAATATTTAATAGATGAATTAGGCCACTATATTTATGTAGCAACCCATACATCTTCAAGGTAGGTTGACAAAGTCAAGGAGAATATCTCATTTCTCCATTAAAACTATGAAATGTGCATTTAATGATCCTCAAAGGTTAGTTACCCAATATGACACCTTGCATTGACTAATTCAATTAGTCTTACAATACCAAATTGATCCTTTTTTATTATCAATTAGGCCTATTAGGCCTAATTGCCTAAGTTTTAAAACTTGGTAGCCATGAAACATGCAAAAATGCTTTTCAATGTGTGCATTAATGTGCTCCATGCCTAAACAACATTTCCAACATGAAATGGGCTAAGAAAAGCATTATGAATTTGAATTTCCACTCCTTAAATATAATTAGTCTAATTATGTGGCATTTCCTTGCCATTTTTTTAATTTAATTTTAAAAAATATGAATATTATTGCTTTGGTCATGTGTCTTCATCTCATGTTCCATGGAGACTTAATCAAATTCACTATGTCGATCTCCTTGGGAATCTCCTAACCTTGAATTTTAACATTGGCCATTGATCTTTGATGAAAGCTTATAATATTGTGATACTTGGTATCCCTACATGCCTTTTATGTACCCAAATATTAATCTCCATTTAGTTAATGCTCTTAACCCTTGTAGTGGCCTTGCATCCAATCTAGGATTATTGACTTATTAACTCAATTTGCACCATCAATCTCCATCTAAATGATTAAATGCATGCCATTGATCCTTTATCTAGATAGTAAAATGTGCACCATTGATCTGTAGAGTAATTTGTAATCTACGTCATTTTATTTTCTTTCGATCGAGTACTGCAATTTTGGTTCCTACATACCCTAGACGTAGTGACAGAGTTTTGGAATAGAGGGTAGGTTAATTTTTGCCTAAGTGTCATAAAGAAGCTGAAGTTACCAAGTGTCACCCTCTAGTCACAGGTCCCTTTTTCCCCTTTTGTTTCTTTCGTCTCATTTTTGGCCTAAGTATTGAATTTGGGTGGAAGTTGCCAAGTGTCACCTTTTGAAACATAAAGTCGGCTAGTTGGCATCTTTTGAGCCCCATTTTGTGACTTTCAAGAAGATAATAGAATGTGAAACGTATCCACTAGTAGCTGAGTAGAATGCACCATGTGTCAACATCCGCATCTCATTTTGGCAACCCACGTTCATTCTATTTTTTTAGTAAAGACTTTTAACAAGCTAAGCAACAGAGCTGAAAGTGCCAGGTGGCAGTTGCAGAGGCCTCAAACTACTTTTTAAAGAAGTAGCAAAGTCACCATATGTCAGCATCTGAAATACTTTGGTTCAATGCCTAGGTTTAATGCTTTGGTTCAACACAGAAAGGTGTCATTTCATTTTGCTTAAGTGTTGAAGTGCAGCGAAGGCTGCCAAGTGTCACTCTTTGGGTCCCTTCTACTCCATCCCCAGAAGTAGCAGAAGATGCCACATACCCCTAGAAGGAGAAGTGGAAGATGCCATATATCTCCCCAGGAGTAGCATAAGTCACCACGCGTTGAATTTTGAGAGACCATCTTTGAGCCTCATTACCGAATAAAGGTTGTGGTGGGCCCCATGTGTTACTTCAAAGAACCATGGAAGCACTGAGTGTTGACAAGTGAAGACTACCACATGCATCCATCCCCTCTTGAAGAGTTACTTGAGAAAGGGATGCGATGAGTTTTATTGTGTTAAAATTGTTAGGTATCGAGGAAGCGGATTAAAATAGGTATCGAAGGCAGAGCCTTCCTGAGCAGAATATAGAGAAAGAAAAAGCGGCCAAGTGTCATTCTCCAGTGCCTCTTAGACAATAAAGAGGATTTTCATGAATTGACTAAGTGTCCTCTTCTGTTCCAACATAACAGAGTGTTCATCTATTTGTTAGAGCAAATATGGAGGGAAACTCGGTGAAAGTTATTCCTGGTAGATAAAACAGTGCATCAAGTTTATTTTTGGGGCTTATAAGAATTAAAGGGCCATCTATTTTTCCCTCATAGGTGGAGGCAGAGTAGATAGTTGAGCAGCAAAATAGGTGATGGAATGAGAAATTTAGGCATGAAAAGAGGTACTAGACATGAACCACCATGCCGCAGTCAGGGCAGTTCTTGATAAGACTAGGATGCATTCGAGGCATTCAAAGCACCGTCTATTTTGTCCTTTGTGAGTTAAGAGTAGAGTATAATTACATGGGAAAGGGAGAGATTAAAGGAGACATCTGAGGGTATAAAAGAAGAAGAATTGTAATTAAAAAGGGGAGGAGTTTTCTATAGTTTTAGACTTCTAAATTTTCTGACCATTAATATCATTTGCTCTTGTCTCAATTTTCTTGAGTTGTAAGGTTGATGTAACTGTGCATGTTTTTGTACCTTTCATGTGGCTAAATAAATTAAGAAGATTTGAGCTCCATGCCTTTATTGGTGTTATCTATGTCATTTGAAAAGTAGTCTATGCTATAGATTCTCTGGATTTGTGATTAGAAATGTCATTTGTTTTTATCTCATTTTCTTGAGTTGGAAGGTTTACATAATTATACATGACTTTTGCACCTCTTATGTGATTGGAAGATTTTGTTAATAATATTGAACACTATGCCTTTTTTGACATTCCCTGTATCTCATCAAAAGACCTCCCTATTGTGAGTCTCTATTTTTGTTATTCTAATCGTTTACATTGATCATGCACTTGTCAGCTCTTAAATGCAATTGAATCTTATAATAGTCTCACTATGCTCAGGTTAGGATTAGGATTACACTCAGGCGCATTGCCATAGTTAGATTTCATTTCCTGCACTTGTGTTTCTATTTAAGTTTCATATCCCTTTTCCCCAACACCCAATACAAAGAAGAGACTAGCTTCTCTAAATCTGGAGGTTGTTTCATGTCACATTGTCCCACAGCTCAAAACTTCCCATTGTTGATTGATTAAGGTCAAGCACAATTTTAAATCATCAACAGTTTTTGGCACACTCGATGGGATCAATCTTTCAAGGAGTTGAAGAATTTTGGTGTGTTCTTCAGCCAATTAACCTTTGGAGGTTTTATCAACACCAACAATGACTCTAAGTCATTATCCAATAAAGCAATATCATTAAGAAATCGCCTTTTGGTATGTATAATTCTATTACACATAGCTATGGGTCTTATCCTCCATATATTTTTAATCAAGAACAAGCTTCTCCTAGAATCATGTCAAGTAACAAGGATGTAGATGGTCATGAGCTATACTGATCTTATGCCCAGTCTCCCCAATATGTCACATCCCATGCTCAACCTGACCTTATTTTCACCTTCCAAAAAACATTATTGGGATTTAAAAAATATGTGTTAGAGCTTGACAACAGAAGGGGATATGGCCAAGAAATTCCTTGTCATTTCATTCATCAAGTAAGGGATGCGGTAGATCTAATTAAAAGTGAGTGGGATCACATTGAAAGGGAAAATTAGCAAGAGCTTACATATGAGATGCTAGATGTGTGTGGATTGATTGCATTTCTAGAAGAGAAGCTAAGCATTCATGAGAGACAACCTCACCAAGTCTATCAAAATGCCTATCCACCACCACAAAATCTAGATCAGGCATACGCCACCCTTGCTCATGAGCAAGGTCAAACCTATCAAGATCAATTCCCCAATAATGCAGAGTCTACGATAGCAGTAAGGGAAGAGGACTCTGAACCCTCACTTTCCCCTCAAGTCCCTTCCACCATTCCTCAAGAAGCTTCTTATTTTTCATCACAGTCTTCCTCCTTATCCCTTTTCAAATAAGAATATGTTTTGGAGGATGCAAATAAGTATGCAGAGGAATATGCTCAGTTTATGGCTAGTTAAGAGGATTACATAAGTACAAATGATGAGGAAATCATCATAGGTACCCCCTTCGATGAACAAGAGGACAAGTCACAAGTTTTTGTCTTAACCTTTGATGAGGAAGACATCATTTCTGACTTTTTTCTCACTTTGAAAGATGATATGGAGGAGCATGGACACTCCCTTGATCAAGTCATTGAGATAGGTGACATTATTCTTAGCCATGAATTGGATAAATATGGAGAAGATAGCTTTGAGACTCAAATCAGTATGCAGAGGAAATGCCAGCTTTCAGATTTATCCTTCCAAGAGAATGAAGTCATCACAAAGCATGATGATGAAATGAGGCTGGAATCTAAAGAAGATAATTTGAAAGATAATGGATATCAGAAGGCACAGAGTGAAGAACCAATAGCCAATGATTTCTTGATGACACACGATAGCATGAAGAGACAGTGTTTGATGGGCTTTCAAGGACAAGAAGAACTTATGGATGTTGAAGGCATGTTCGACTCAGACTTATTCAAGTGCAAGCAAATTCGTGTGGCCAGTACAGAGGACATTTCATCAAAGATATACCCATTGTAATCACTGGTATGGAAACATAAGTTGGCTTGTCATAAAGAAGACATTGGAAAGTTTGTTTTTGATCCCAGAGGGAAGTATGGATATTTAATTAATGTAGTTAGGTAGTTTCCCATTCCTACATTATTCATTTTTTGTTGTGGTTTTCTCATTTTTCTTTTAAAATAAGCATTTTAAATGCAGAGTTGGCATCTTAAAAGTTTTAAATTTTTCCACATTAAATTCTTCCCCAAATCTTTCGAGATCTCCAAGCTACCTTACACTTCATAACATGTCCACCTTGTTGTTTCCCAAAGATTGAGTAGGATTTGCTAATAGTCATCCGAAATTAAGGCTATTTGGGACTTGATAGGCCCATAAATATCCCTTAGCAAATTTTAAAGTTTACAAACTCTCAAGCATTAATATGAAAATATCTTGCTCATTGCGATTGTAGTGCCTAGTAAATTTTTTTTTAGCAAGCGTATTTCCATCTTGCACAAGGCTCATATACTAGGTATCATATGAGAGATTGAGAGATGGCAGGAATGTCAGCTTCAAAACAAGGAATAGGGACACCTGGATATCCTGATAGGCTGCTGGCTAGCAAATCATATGTTGTAGCTCCTATGCAACCACCAAGAAGCTATCCAAGAACCAGAGTCCTGGGAGTCGGTCAAACTAGTGACCCTTCAAAGGTAAGGGACTATGCAGATGGAATCATGGACCAGATTCTACAAAGAGCCAGTAGCAAGAACCTCAGAGAAGGGGCACACCAGATGTGTCTTCAAAGGCCCAAAGCAAGGCAATATGAGACATTTGAAATGAGGATATGGACCTCACAATTAGCTCAATTCATTGTCCTAGCCGTGCATCCTTGCCTTGATGTGATTGAATTATGCACAAAATTGCTCG
Source organism: Torreya grandis (assembly GCA_037957365.1). Lineage (NCBI taxonomy): Eukaryota > Viridiplantae > Streptophyta > Pinopsida > Cupressales > Taxaceae > Torreya > Torreya grandis. The sequence continues at coordinate 650,174 of JARHVA010005294.1, forward strand.
ATGCATAATCTTCCACCATCCAACAAGGCCCCTTCATACTACAGATCACCCCATCGACTACAGGGACATGATTGCCCTGCAATACAATGGTACCACCACCTTCCCCACTATTGATAGGATGTAAAGGACGTGGGTGAACGTCAACACTCAGATCAGGTTTTTGAGGTCTAAATTACAAATGACCGATGGGGATATAATGGCACCCACACTCCCTATACCAATAACTCAGTTCACACCCGCTAGCCAAGACACACTGTCAATGATGGCTCTCATCTTTGGTATGAAAGATGATGCGGTGGTATATGTGTAGCAAATGGCCATCCTTTTCTAGTTGAAGACAGTTGACAAAATGTAGGAGTATCAACTTGACTTCTCTAAGCACATCAGCTTCTCAATAGTGGAGCAGCTAACCCAGTACAGGTCAAAAGGGGTATTCAGGATTCCTCCTTTTTGTTCCATCTAATACTACATTAGAACCCTGACCTTTTCACCTAGTTTATGAATCTGAACCTGTATGACCCAACTTTTAACCCCCAAAGGACCATCCCTATGTCTACATGGACACATGTTTTATTAAGAACCAGTGACCCATATGATTTTTGGAAACTATTTGGTACCCATATTCTTCATTGCCTTAGCCTTGAGCTTGTTATAAATAGGTTATTCCCAAGTGTCACAAACCTCCTAGTTAGCTGTCCAATCTCGTGTGACTTTTATTTTGGATCCTGTCACATGATCATAAGAGTCCATGGATTTTGTGGAGAACCAGTGTTGCTACCAAAGACCTTAACTCTTAGGTTGTCATTCTTAGAAGTCACCAGGTAGGTGTTGGTAGTTGATAATGAGTATGGCTTTGGGAAGAAGAAAAGGAAAATGTACAATCTTCCATGGATGGTAGGCAATGTAAGCCTGGAAGCTAGAGAAGTTGAAATTGTGCTATTGAAGAAGCTAGCCTTCCTAGGGTTCCTGTTAGTCAAGGACATATGGTTTTATGACCCAACTGATTACATAGCCTCTGTGGTGAGGACAAATAGAATTGGATCCAAGCTTGTGCATGAAGGCCACCCTTTTTGGGAGACTAAGAAAAACCCTGCTGAAGATGCTCCTAGTCTCTATGTTGAACTAACAGAACTACCCCTAATACAAAATAGGCCATGGGAAACCTTCTATGACAAGCATAGGGATTATTATCCCAAATTTAGGATGACTTCTAGTTTGAGAAGGATGCTAAGGAACAAAGGTTGGGATGCAGAGAAAATTGAGGCCTATTAGAAATATAGGCAAGAAAGTTCCCAAACCACCCATGCTTTTGGGGGCATGGAATCAGATGAAATTTGGGAAGAAATCTAGCATGAGTGGCATCCATCCCCTACATCTAGCCCAAAAACAAGTCAATTTCTGACACTTGGGGCAGAGCAGGAAGCTAGAGCGGGACCAAGCCAACAACTGTAGACTTTAGAGCAAGCTACAACTGCCATAGAACAACAAAGAAGCATGGTGCCATCACCACCAAGATCTTCCCCATCATTAGGAGTGATTGAAGTCCTTGGTTTTCCACATGCCCCACTGATAATAGTAGAGGCAAAAGGGAAACAAACGTAGCTAGAGGCAGAGACACCCAGGAAGAGAAGGAGGGTGCAGTTCCATTTGGATTCAGAGGAGGAAGAGGAGCCTTTGTAGTACCCAGTGTAGAGCACTACAACTTTCCCTCAAGTAAGTATTACTCCCCCTCCTCCCTCTCAGTCTATTCCTCACCTTGTTGGCATAATGCCTCCACCCAATTAGATGACACCTCCTGCCACTGCTGCCATTCCCATTTCACAAGTCACCCCATCATCAGTGCCTCAGACCATAACATTACCCCATTTCTCCCCTTCTATTCCCAGGAAGATGCCCCTATAGCTCACGCCTAGCCAACTAATGGCTATCTAATATAACCTACCATAAGGGTATCCTTTTGTAAGAGGGTATATTGCATCCCCTTCCACCTTATAGACACAGGTTGATGCTGCTAGGAAGGCAAGGGAAGCCCAAATGGAGAAAAAGAGGATAAAAAAGAACAAAGCACCGACCATCCCACATTTGATGTCATAATTTGACCCCATCCAAAAATAGCTGATGGTGACCCATTTGTCACCCAATGTTGCTAAGCTGAGCGAGCAAATGCAGCTGGAAGACTACACGATGAATGCAGTGGCCATTGACATGTCCCTGTTCAGGCCCCAAGATAAATTTGAGCTACTAACCAAATCCACTTCTATGGTCATAGAATATTATTTAAAGAAATGAAAAATTTTGTAGAAGATGGAGGCTGATTTGGCAATAGAAAAGGCAAATTATAGCAGTTTGACCAAAGAAATAAACAAGAAAGATAATGAAATAGCTAGTCTACACAAATAGTTGCAAGATATTATTTCCCTTTAGACTCAATGGGTAGTCCAAGCCCAGAATGATTCATTGAAGGTAGAGATCACACTTGAAAAAGATGCAGCAATAGCTCTAAGGTGGGAGAATGCAACATTTTAGGGAAGAGTCAAAGGACTTCAACTGCAGGTTACCTAATCATAGTAAAGACTACTAGAGGATTAAAACAATATTGTAGCTTTTCAAGCCCAGTTCCAAGTAGAGCAATAGAGGATGGCGTAGCTAATAATTAAGCTAGGTAATAGGCCAAGAGGTGTCAGAGTAATGCAACTAGTGAAGGAGCTCTATGAATCAGCATGGGAGAGAATCTCTTCAGAGATTATCTAGCTCAGGCCATTTTTCACCTTCCTCAACACACAGCAACTATGTGAGAGGGTGGAGAATTCAATATAAAACACTCTAGCCACATTATCTAGAAGAGTCACAAACTCCAATTCATTACTATAGAAGCTCTATGACATGATGGATATGACATTGATAGCCTCAAGGATCCCTGACAGAATGGCCACCACAAAATGGGTCAATGAGGATCTCAGTCACAATGCCATGGCCAATAGTTGCAGAGAACATCTCAAAGTTGTGAAAGAAGGAATTGGTGAAATGAAATAGCATATTGAAGATCTGGTGCAACTGGGCCTTCCTTCCCCATTTCTAGACATAAAGACGGTGCTAATGGTTGATCAAATTGAACCATTTCTACTGGCCAAACAAAGGGATCAAATAGTTTTTCAGAGCTTGCAGGATGATTCCTCAACCTTAGAGGTTAAAACTATTTTGGTTCCTATTTTTTGGCTAGAATTCAAGATGAAAGCTATGGTCTAGATCCTACACACCTTTTCACACAAGGATATCATTCACCTTTATCTGGCTTTCATCAAATTGCAGAGCAAGCAAGGGTTGTCTGACCATGAGTGGTCTATCTACCAGATGGCTCTTTTGAAGCTATAATTTTGAAATTTTGACAGAGGGAGAGTCAGGTTCTTTTTGAGCAAGCTCGAAAGTCTTGGGGGTCACCAATAACTGTATAATAATTTTTACTCTATGTCATTTTATTTTCTTTCAATCGAGCGCTGCAATTTTGGTTCCTACATACCCTAGACATAGCAGTAGAGTTTTGGAGTAGAGGGCAGGTTCATTTTTGCCTAAGTGTCATAAAGTAGCAGAAGCTGCCAAGTGTCACCCTCTAGTTATAGGTCCATTTTTCCCCTTTTGTTTCTTTCATCTCATTTTTGGCCTAAGTATCAAATTTGGGTGGAAGCTACCAAGTGTCACCTTCTAAAACATAAAGCCAACTAGCTGGTGTCTTCTGAGCCCCCTTTTGTGACTTTCAAGAAGACTGCAAAATGTGACACGTATCTAGTAGCAGCTGAGCAAAATGCAGCACATGTAAACATTTGTGTCTGATTTTGGTAACCCATGTTCATTCTATATTTTTTGCAAAGACTTTCAATGAGCTAAGTAGCAGAGCAGAAAGCACTAGGTGGCAGTTTTGGAGGCTCTAAACTACTTTTTAAAGAAGTAGCAAAGTTACCACGTGTCGGCATCTAAAATACTTTGGTTTAATGCCAAGGTTTAATGCTTTGGTTTAACATAAAAAGGTGTCATTTCATTTTGCTTAAGTGCCGAATTGCAATGGAGGCTACCAAGTGTCACTCTTTGGGTCCCTTCTACTCCATCCCCAGAAGCAGTAGAAGATGCCACATACCCCTAGAAGGAGAATCAGAAGATGCCACATATCTCCCCAAGAGTAATGGAAGTCACCACGCATTGAATTCTTAGAGACCATTTTTGAGCCTCATTGCCGAATAAAGGTTATGGTGGGCCCCAAGTGTTACTTCAAAGGACCATGGAAGCACTGAGTGTTGACAAGCAAAGACTGCCACGTGCATCCATCCCCTCTTGAAGAATTTCTCGAGCAAGGGATGTGATGAGTTTTATTGTGTTAAAACTGCTAGGTATCGAGGAAGCAGATTATGACAGGTGTCGAAGGTAGAGCCTTCTTAAGTAGAATATAGAGAAATTGGAAGTGTCCAAGTGTCATTCTCTGGTGCCTCCTAGACAATAAAGAGGATTTTCATAAATTGACTAAGTGTCCTCTTTTATTCCAATAGAATAGAGTGTCTATCTATCTGTTACAACAAAGATGAAGGGAAACTCAGTGAAAGTTATTCTTGGTAGATAGAACAGTGCATCGAGTAGATTTTTGGGGATTATAAGCATTAAAGGGCCATCTATTTGTCCCCTATAAGCAGAGGTAGAGTAGACAGTTGAGCAGCCAAATAGGTGATGGAATGAGAAATTTAGGTGCGAAAGGAGGTACTAGCATGAACCGCCATGCCACAGTCAGGGTAGTTCTTGATAAGACCAAGATGCATCCGAGGCATTCAAAGCACCGTCTATTTTGTCCCTTGTGAGTTAAGAGTAGAGTAGAATTGCATGGGAAAGGGAGAGATTGAAGGAGACATCTAAGGCTATAAAAGAAGAAGAATTGTAATCAAAAGGGGGGGAATTTTCTATAGTTTTAGACTTCTAAAGTTTCTAACTAGTAATATCATTTGCTCTTGTCTCAATTTTCTTGAATTGTAAAGTTGATGTAACTGTGCATGTTATTGTGCCTTTTATGTGGCTAAATTAATTAAGAAGATTTGAGGTCCATGCCTTGGTTGGTGTTATTTGTGTCATTTGCAAAGTAGCCTATGTTGTAGATTCTCTGGAGTTGTGATTAGAAATGTCATTTGCTTTTGTCTCATTTTCTTGAGTTGGAAGGTTTACATAACTGTACATGACTTATACACCTCTTATGTGATTGGAAGATTATGTTAAGAAGATTGAACACTATGACTTTGTTGACATTCCTTGTATCTCAGCAAAAGACCTCCCTGTTGTGAGTCTCTATTTCTGTTATTCCAATCTTTTACATTGATCATGCACTTGTCTGCTCTTAAATGTAATTGAATCCTATAATAATCTCACTATGATTAGTTTAGGATTAGGATTACACTTAGGCACATCACCATAGTTAGGTTTCATTTCCTACACTTGAATTTTTGTTTAAGTTTCCTATCCCTTTTCCCCAACACCCAATACAAAGAAGAGACTAGCTTCTCTCAAATCTAGAGGTTGTTTCAAGCCGCATTGTCCCACAGCTCAAAACTTCCCATTGTTGATTGATTAAGGTCAAACACAATTTTAAATCATCAACATGATCTTCTACCAAGTTTCCATGATTATGACATGTCATTATCATGTTTAATCTTAGGATCCTTTGGCCTATTGACTTTGTGTTTGCCATTAGATCTCCATCTATAAGATTAAACGTACATCATCAATCTTTGATCTAGATGATCAAACGTAGTTTTGACACTTGGCCTTTGGAAGGATCATGGTTTTATGTTTTGAATCCAAATGGCTAGTTCCTATCTCTTTAATTTGACATTCCCTAGCACGTCCCACACTGTTAGATTTTTTTTGGAGGCTTACTTCTTGGGACAAGAGACACATCAAGACACCAAACTTGTGGGGTATTCATGGAATAAACTACATCATTTTCAAGGGATGAAAAATTAAAAACTTTATACATCATGATAATACTTGATTATATCCTAACATTGGGAATAAATACCTTCAAAGACTACCTAAACAAGTTTAAAGTATGACTAGATAGTAGCTTGACTAGACATGCCTTAAGGACTTACAACATGATTAACAATCAAATTTCAAATATGATTCATGAACCTAGGATATAGGGTTGGCCAATTTATAAGCATATAGATATAAATTGACCAATACTAACTATTCAATTCCAAAAATATGCAAAGGAGATTCTAGAGATGGTCAAACAAGGCTCATTTTCCAAGGCAATCTCAAATAAGCCTAAAATGAGACTAGGTGGTAAGGTCATTTCTTGGTTCTCATACTTTCATACGGTCTCAAGACCTCAAAATTAGAATGGACATTGGTGATAACCTATGTAAATTTAATCATAAAATTTTGGGTGATTTCACACTTGTGGGAGATATATGGAGCAATAAAATATGGTTATAGCCAAGGAGGCCTAATTGAAGAGAGAGAAAGGTAGAAGAAATGGATTTCCTTTGAGATTTAGGAAATGAAACTTGACATGGATATATAAGGGCATAATAGGACCTAAAATATTCCCTTGGTTTATCAATACCCTCTTCTCATTATCCTACACAAGGAGGTTTATATATTTTTAGGGGTACAAGAAAAATAGGCTTAATGAGGGCTTGAGGAGAAAAATGGAGTTCTCAAAGTTATTCAAATAACCAAAATGGTTTTTTTCAAGTTTTATATCAATTTTAAACACCATCCATGGAGATAGAGTGACTTTAATAAGATGAACATGAGTTTTGCGCCACTTGAGCCAAACTAGGCATGGGAAATGAAGAGTTTTGAGCCACTTAGGCCAAACTATAGACAACCCATAGGTCTATGGGTAATCCCATTATTTCACTCAATTATATTAGGCTTTAAATACCTCTTTAAGGATGCCTAATTGAGTGATAATAGTTTTGGCATGCCCAACTAGACCATTATCTCAAGCACTTCTTGTCAAGGTGAATGTGATAAGATCACAACTGCATAAGTGTTTCCTACTTAGCATTTAGTAACTCCACTTAAGGTAATCAACTAGTTGTAGACAAATTTCTCATTTTTTATTCTTCATGGTCTCTACTAGATCAACTATTGGTAGAGGTAATCATCTTTTGAACCCACTCCTTCATCTTGAGCTTCCACTTGAAGTTAAATACCCTAATCCTTTCTAGACGCTTGAGAACCTTGAAGGATATATTGAAGAACAATATGGTTTTAAAATTCAATAAGAGTAAGAGAGTGAAGAAGAGGTTGAATGTAATATGGCTAAGCAACATGCTTTCCCACATTTCAATCTCAAAAATCCCATAAACCTTATTGCTTATGATGATATCCCTCCCAATTCTACCAGGAGTATTCCTTATTTCAATGGGGAAGGTATTATCACCCCAACTAAAAACATTAGATACATATCTAACTTATTAAATTTCCATAATATCATAGATATCAATATAGCAGTTAGATTGCTAGCTATGTCCCTTAGGGGAAAATCCCTTTATTGGTATATAACCCTGCTAGGAGGATGCATTATTATGTGGGATGAATTTAGGGAGTTCTTAATCAAGTATTTGAAGACAAGAGTGATCATACATCATTGATAAATTAGTTTAATTTCATCCAAAGAGTACCTAATGAATCTATGCGTGATTTTAATGAAAGGTTCTAAATAACATGAAATAGCCTTCTACCTCCCATGAGACCCCCTGCAATTTTTGTTTTCCTAACCTACCTCAATTTTATTGGGAATAAAATAGCTATCATGTTGCATTACATGGGAGGATATACTTTTCCTAAAGTCTATGATGTGGATATTATAACTAAAAATGGTTTGATCCAAGTTGGTAAAATCCCTCCAAAGGTATCAATTCCTATCTTACTTAACATACCTACTACCCATCCAATCCTTACTCCATTTACAAATCCAAATAACAAGTCTAAATATTCTCCAAAAAAATTAGATGATATCATTGATTGGAAAGCAAAGTATAAAGACTTAGAAGATTCAACTAGGCAATCAAATCAACATGTTGGAGCTTACCAAAACTCCTAATTATAACCCTCCATAGTAAAATAGATTTACACCTCAATATAATGGTCAAAGAAGGGGAAAATGTCAACATAATTTCCATGGGTTACCTACAATCCAAATTCTATTCTTACCTCAAGAGCCATGGTTCCAATCTATAGTAACCTAGTTCAAAGAGAGGAATAACCAAATTATTGAGGGTAGTCTCAATGATAGTACATGAATGATAATTATGGATATTTTCAAGCCTTAGTGGCTCAATGAGGGCCTACTCCTTACTTGACATCAAAATATTATAGCTCCATGAAAGTAGAACCAAGTGAAGAGTGTAGTACTCAAGGAGGAAGGTTTATGAATTTTCAAATGGAGGAAAATTTTGTCTTAAATAAGAACACCTTAGTTTCAGCCAACAAAAGGTCAAAGAGGAGAGATTATGGAGATTTTCAATATGTGGATACAACTCTAAACAATCCCCCTTCAAGGCAACAAGGTATGAATACAAATGTGGTAGACTTTACAAGTCTTGTACCTCTTCAAAATCAGAACTTGGGAAAGATGGTCAAGCCTTCATTGCCTTAATCTTAAGGTAATTCATTGAATATAAGGATGAAATAAAAGGTTATTGTCTCTCCTTTGAAGATCATTGAATATTTTAATAACACAAAAAAATCATATAACTTTAGGAGGTACTCCACATGCCTGGTCAAAACTAGATACTCCAAGAGCAAATGTCCCCACTCCATATCAATCCCCAACCATCAAATCATATTATTATAGCCTTCATAAATGCACCTAATCATATTTTTTTACCTTATACCAAGTATGAAAATCCCCCACATTTCTATCATACCCTCATTATGGGAGATAAGCTAGTCCATGATCTCATTGTGGATAGTGGGGCAAGTACTTTAGTCATGCCTAAACTAGTTGAAGATAAGATGGGATTGAATTATGAACCTTATAGAAAAGGACTGTTGTAGCTTGATATAAAACCAACCAATTCAGTAGGGATCATCAAAGGTTTTAAATTGTTCTTCCATGATAGACCAAGTTTTCCAATTCTACAAGACCTAGTGGTGGTGGATCTACTTGCGCACTTTACCATTTGCCTATCAAGAGACTTCACTAATAAGATAAGAGGGTATGTTTATATTGATTGGTATTTATTGTATTCCAAAATGAGTTATGGATCTAAATTGATAATAATAACACATCCATTAGATAATTTCCACATTGAACCATATGTGGAAACTAGTTCCAATCTGAATTATACTATCAATGAATAAGAGGACCATACCATAAATGATAGAGCATCTTCCAAAATTGAAGGTATTTTTGATCTCTTCTTAGATAAATATGGTGATGAGACTTATAAGCATGATACATATGCTTTCATTGAATATATAGGTCTTGGCATATACATCATTCATGATTAGGGCGATGAACATTCTAAGGTAAGTCTTGATGGTCCACTTCAACTAGCTGAAGAAGGTAACTAATATATTCATATAGATGATGATTATGAGTTTCAAAGTGTAATAAAATATGGTGATGAATATGGTGTAATTCTACTTTCCCAAGATGAAAAATATCATTAGTGTGATAATCATGAAAATTGTGATAATCTATGGCAACAATTTCATGCCATAGTTTAAGAGTTTGAACAAGTAAATGGTACAACTCTTTCTCCTAAAGAACATGATCTTGATATTAAAGTCATTGGTAGACATAATGAGCATGAGAAGAAGTGTCAAAAAATAGTCAAGAAAGCTGAAATATTGAAGGAATGTAATCAAGCCAAGGTAGAAGTTTGTGTGGTTAAAGAGCAACCTAATCCTACATCTGATATTGAGTCACTTGCAAACATGTGTGACCAGAAAGAAGGCAAGCATGAAGGCTCTAGACATTAAGTACATCATAGTCTAGATGAAGGTGAAGTTCAAAAAAATATCATGACTCTAAAAAATTATAATGACAATCACCAAATGATCATGAAGGATATCAAGTAGGATGCACTATCAAGCAAAACCCAATGAGAGATAGAAGGACCATTCAATTGAGCTTTAATTGATTCATTTGAAAATAGTAGAGGTCTCATGAGTGATAAGTCCTTTGATCACATTCACAAGAAAATTTTATTTTATAAGAATCCATCATATGGTGACTTATTTTCATGGAATAGATGTGACTCATATCCTGATTGAAGCAAGAGGAAGTGTTTCATCACCTCAAACATGTTTTAAGGTCTATATGTAGTAGGTTAGGTATGTTTTTTGAGCCTTTTGTGTGTGGTTTTCCATAAATTCTTTGAGTATAATGCGTGTTTATTTATTTTTGTGGGTTTAGTGTGAGTTTAAAGTATTTATAAGGCATATTAGTTTTAGATTTTAGCATAATAGTGATGCCATTACTCAATTAAAGGACAAGGCTATTGGTCCATTAGCATTGCAAGCATGCTACCCCTATGAATCACCAATAATGTTGACCAAATTTTGACCTCAAGTAAAAAATGATTAACCCCCCAGGATCAAAATTCATAAGTTTATCCAAATCTTTTCATGGTCTTATTATGGTCTTAAATGGTCTCAAATAGTTCTATATGGTCATATTTGTTCTTGTCTAGCATTGTCCAAAGTTTGCTTGTATGTTCACTTGTCTAGTCCTATGGGTTGATTATAGGGTCTTGATGTTGTCACATATCATCAAAGGTTTGGTATGTTTTAAATTAACTATAAAATTTTATTTAGGTGTCATTAAAGTCATATTATCATGCACTAACCTTTTACTTAGCTCTCATATGCAAAAATCACATTTTGGCCACCTTTTGGCCTATTTAGAAGAGTTGCGCATACCATTCCAAGAAGAAAATGTTTTATGAAGATTCCTAACATACTGGATCTCATAAATTGGTTAGATAATGTTCAAGGATAGTCAAATACTGGTAACATTTGTAGTTCAATACCTAAACTAAGAAAAATTACACTTTACAAGCACTTTTTGGCACTTATACGACCTTGCAAGAACATAATTTAGTTGGAAATAGTTTTTAAGTGTCCCTTGGGATACCTCAGATAATTTTACATCTTTTGAACAAGTTTTATATCTAACTAACATTTTAGGCACTCTTTCTCCTTTATTTCTACTTTCACAAGCTCAAGAAGGAAAATTTGAATTGAATGGTACAACTAGGAGAGAGAGAGAGAGTTATGAGATAAATTTTTTCCATAGTTAGGATTCCTATTAATATTGAAATAAGTGGAATTGTTTAATATTTTTTTATGCTTTTTCGATATGATCTAATTAGCTACTAAAAATAAGGTAAAAGTAGGGTTTTAAGATTACTTGGAGATATGGATGGGGTTATGCACTATTGATCAAGCTTTATGGGAAAACCTATTTGGCTAGGGAAGAATGACCTATAAATAACACAAACTCACAAAAAATGGATTACTACCTAGTAAGACACTAGTCCCAAGATGCAATACGCTTCCTTAAATGGATGTCAGCCCACATTTAACATTCAAGTTTATAAATAAACATGAAATTACAAAGATATATATGGATAAGATATAAATAGAAAATACCAAAGATATATAATATATAGAAATATTAGTATGATCAAATTAATTATCCTAGAATTTAGTAGCAATATCAACATCTTCTTGAATTATAGCTAATTGTTCATTAATGTTTTCCTGATTAGGTATGAAAACCATAGTAAAAAGACCCAATTCGAATGCAATGTCACTTTGATCAATGAAAAATGGTTGTTGAATAATGGGAAGATCAAATATGCTAACAATATCATGTGTTAATCCAGGCAGAGTCATCTACATGTAAAAGATAGATTTTCATAAAATAGAATGCAAGTTTTGACAAGTTTTTAAGACTAAAAATGTTATGAAAATAGATTACAAGAATGTTTTGAAAATTTAGTAGGGATCAATGATGATCATATAAGATCAATGTCGATTAAAATGGATCAACATTGATTTTGTGTAAAATTCTAAACTAAAAAATAGACTATAATAATGACTTATATTATTGATAAAATAATTAGAACTAAATATAAAATAGTGACAAATAGACATAGAAGAATGTAGATTTAAAATGTGAAATAATTGAAGTACAATACTAACCTTTATGGCTAAAAACAAACTTGATAAGATGAGTTAAAGAACCTTCAAAAATCCTTTGATAATATCTCAAGCAGAGGTTCCACAAGATAGCAAGATGTTGACAACATCCGTATGTAGGTTACAATGAGATTTTGGTAGAGTTTCAAAGTCCAAAAACATAATCACCATTCCTCTAAAGCCATGGAGGATTTTTTGTGTATTTATGGATCAATGTCGATCCTAGAGAATCATTTTTTATCTCAAAGGATTGACATTGATCAACCCAATTTGGTTAAAAGTTGGCTTGGGTTATTTTGAGTCACATGCCAAACTAAGTGAATGTAACACTAAGTTGTTTGTATGGGTTTTTAATGAGGGTAAGTTGTTAGAAGGGTTGTTGGGATATTAAATAGGTTTTGTTTTTATTTTTTTTAGGATTTTATTGTTAGGAATGGTAAAAGTGGGGGTTAATTACTATTTAACTATAATAATTAAGTCTAATTAACCTATGTGATAAAGGTAAATGGGTGAGGTGAATGTAATTATTTTAAATAATTACAAATGGGAGGACATTATGTTAGAAATAACATAATAATGTGATGACACACCAAGTTAATATACAAGGGTGTATAAAAATAGCTTCTAAATTTGCCCCTTTTTGTGGAGTGGTATGTAATAGTAGGCCGTGAGACAAAAACTATAAGGTGTCTAATGCCCCAAGTTTATTATGAGAAGGTATCCCCCCTCAAACTGGGTAGTGAGAAGTAAGATGAAATGGATGATGGGTTTGAAAAAAGATTAAAGGTAAAAACACAATGGGGTGAGTGGAAATAGACAAATGGGTGATAGAAAAAGATAGTCAAAAGTGTGGATAGTGCAAGGAAGCTCCAAAATTGCACTTAATAGGATAAAAAGTAATGGAGGTGGTAATACCCCAAAGACCAAATCAAGTAAAAAAATGCCACAACTAAAATAGGTGTGCAAAAGTAAAGGCTAGAAAGAGAATAAAAGATAGGAATAGAAAACCATAGCATCTAATGTGCGTATGGTATATACGTTACCTATAGATGAATGTTCACAAGATAAAATATACCCTTAGAATCTTATAATAGGAAGATGCTAAAAAAAGTGGTACACCTTTAAGGAGATTATGGAACTAACAATGAGTCAAAATCCTCAAATATAAAGTGTAATAAAAGACAAAATTGGGTTAGCTAAAGTGAAGGCAACAAGATAGGGTTTGGAAGTGAAACTGGAAGCATGTGAAATGTTTTATAAGTACAAAAAAATTCAGTAGGCCAAGATAACAAACATCGATCTACAATGGATGAATGTCAATTTAGGGGATTGACATCGATTAAGGTGATTGACATTGATTACAAGAAAGGTTATATATAGGCATCTGATGTGGCATAAGGCTCATTTAGATATCAATGTGAACAAGACTTTGAGAGCAAAATTTGACATGCGACAACCTTACAAGTGGACATGAGAGACTATGGAGGTGAGTGGGAGTAGACGATGATGATGACCACTATAATAAAAGGTAGGTGTTATGTATTTTTTCTAGATTTAGTAATTTTTTTTTTGTTTTTTACTTTGGCATAAGAAATTTGGTTTTTTAGGAAAATTATGGGGAGAAAGGGAGGGTAGGTAGATTTTTCATTATTTTTTATATTTTAGGAATGTATAGCCTAGGGAATTTTTTGTAAGTAAATAAAAATTGATCTATGAGGATCGATGCATAATCAAATGGATCAACCATGATCCATAAGGATCATTATTGATCGGGGTCCAATTGGCATCGATCCTGAGAGGATTGATAAAAGCAAAAAAAAATTAGGATTTTGATTAATTAAAAAGATGTTTTTGACATGCATAAGAGATACTAACGATGAGGGATAGGGTCCCTCCACTATTGGAAAAACTAAAAGAGTTTATGAGTGATGAGGACTAGGCTCATCAAGAGGTAGTTATATTTGAAGGGATTCACCATTATCACTATTTCCATCAGGATATCAGTATGATAGTGGCATTGCTAGAGTGGTGGGATTATACCACCAACACTTTTTGGTTACCGATGAGTGAGATCATGATTAATATAGAGGACATCCACTGTATTCTCCAAGTACTAATTCTAGGCACTCATATATATACAATGGAAAGAGTGGGGTGAGTCGTAGCACTAGCATGATTATATGATGAGGATGTATTAGACATCAAATTCTTTGTTGGGGGGTTCTCCTTCCAGTCATTATATGATTAAGATCTTGTGGAGTACCTAGTACTAACTATGATGATGGTGACACTGACCTATTATGCACCACCTAATTCTAGGGGAGGACATCTACCGTGGAGTTTTACTAGTGTTATAATAGACATGGTAGAGTTTTAAATAGTTTTTGCTTGGGTGTCCACACTATTGGGGTAGATATATAGGTAGTTGTGGATCTAACATATTGGACATCGATCAAGTATGGACATCATATTTATATTACATTGTTGGGTATGAGCACATCCATGTGATTCACCCAATAGGGAACCTTTGGACTAGATTTGGAGAGATGATATACAACATAGGATTTTTTCAATGGAAGGAAGACCTTATTATTCCACATGCAGATAGGGTAGTGCAAAATCTAACACACTATAGATAGGTATTCAATGGATTATAGATAGATTTTATTTGGAGGCCTTTGTAGACTTCGTATCATGGCCTAGTTTAATGGTAGAGACTAGTGATGTTGCCTGAGAGATATGGGTATAGGGACGATCACTAGAGCACCTTGAATATTTTATTTTGATAGAGTCTATCATCAATTCAAATTTTTATAGGATGTTTCATAGGCCCCATTAATGTATAGGTGGGAGGATATAGAGATGGACTAGCCTACACTTGACACTATAATTATTTTGATGGGGCCATAGGAGAAGCTTGCAATGAGTGACCTAGATGACATCAGGTATATTGATGATTATGCAATGTGGTTTATATCTAAGATGGTGAGGAGGTAGGAGAGAGTAATTAGACCATGATATGGGGTGTTTATTGAGGAGGTGAGGGAGGCTGAATAAGAGGTGGAATAGGAGGACTTACATACACATATGGAGGAATAAAAGGCCCTTGATGCACACATGGAGGATTTACCACTCTAGGATGCACCTTAATATGATCATATGGATATGACTTTAGTTATTTCAAAGAGGGATAGTCTAAAGGTTGAGCTATAGGAGGAGCATGAAGCCCATGTTACATTATAGGACTACATTGCCACACTATAGAGTGATTTAGAGAGCATGAGAGGTCAGAATGACTAGGACATATAGGAGTGAAATATATACTTAGTTGATTTAGAGAATATGAGGTCTAATTTGGTAGAGAGACCTACTCCAGACATTACAAGATCTAGCACTACACTTCTAAATATGGTACCACTCTAGAGGTATAGCGATTTACTTACAAAGATGTCCTATTATGAGAGGATTGTACAAAGGTGATTATTAGATGTGGCTCAGTTGCTTCATACGTGGCTATCTAGATAAAATCACAGATGATTCTTGGGGGGTCTACTGGTAGAGGGAGTGTGACGAGTTGAGGAGGGGATGATGAGGGAGGTGATCGCATTCTCCCCAATATGATTGATTTTATTGAGTAGATTATAATGTATAGGCTGAGAGACCCATTGTATTCATCTTATGACATTTTTAAAGACCTTTGATATATATATATATATATACACACATATACATATATATACATTATATACATATATATACATATACATATATATATATATATATATATATGTATATACACATATACATACATACACACACACACACATATATATGTATATATATGTACATATATATACATATATATATGTATATATATGTATACATATGTATACATATGTATACAAAAATATACATATATATACAAATATATACATACATACATACATACATATATATATATATATATATATATATACAAACATTTTATGTTTATGGATGGATCATGTGTATTTATCTATGGATTTATTGATGTCTATGGATATGTAGATTTAGATGTTTATGTTTTTAATTTTGATTATTGCTATCATGTATGTTATGGATGAATTATCAATTTTACATGTTATATCATGAGATGAGATTTTATTAATGGATTATGGTTATGGATTATGCTAATTTTTGATATAGATCATTATTATCCTTATAAATGTTTTTGGTTTTAGATGATTGAATGTAAATAAATTATGGATTCTAGATTTATGCTTATTGATGATTATGGATTATAGATATCTTTTAATGCTTTGTTGTGATGGATTTATGTATTTTAGTGTTTATATATTATGTATTTGCATGTCATTAACTTGGACCATAACCAAAAGAGAACCTCTCATATCCATGGTCTATGCATCCTTAGCTAGATGATAAAAGATATGAACTCAACCTTGGTTAGCTAGAGGGTTAACCTTAGGCAAGGATAGTATGATTTTTGGTAGGATGGGGGATGGATTTTTTTTATAGATAACATTATTCACCTCATATATCAAAATCAGGATTTATCTTTTAGAAATCAATTTTATGCTAATGATTAGACCGATCAATATGGGAAGCCTACAATTAGAAAGTTGATCAATGTGGGAAGATTTTGTGGGATATTGATTTTGACAATTTATTTTATTGCTTTTATTAATTTTTGGGGGATTTTAAATGACATAATTTTAAAAACTAATCATTACGAGAAATTTTCTACTTGGTAGCCATTCCTCAAAGGAGTGGTCTAAATTTTGACATTTTTGCACAACTATCCTTCAAGGGATCAGTATGTTATTTACTATTATATTTGATTATAGTTGTCCTTTGAGGGATTAGTCTATTTGTTTATCCCATTTTTATACTTTGGATTTTCACTAATTACTTGATTTTGGATCCCATAGATAATAATGTAAGGTTTGGCATAAAAGATACCTTAGGATAGTTTCCATGAATTCAAGACATGAGATGATTGTGTTATCTTTGGAAATTAATGGTCTTTAAGAAATAAGGGACATTAATGGTCTCTAAGAAATAAGGGAAATAATGATCTGGGATTTCTCCCATTATAGGTGAAACTTATCCATGAGATAATGTTATGTATAGAGCTAGGGTATACATATTCAAGGTCGAAGGTATAGTGACAACCAGATAACCACATAAATCTCATATTATTATTTGGTATTTTAGGGTAAAGGGATATGATAGTATTTGAGATAGAATAACCAAAATGAGACAATATTAATTAAATATAGAAAGGATGTAGATGCAATGCATTAAGAGGTTCTCATTTTGGTTTACCATTAATAGAGGCCAAATGATATACTCCAAATCCATATTTGTGAGTTATGATGTATGGTCTAAGCCAATTAGGAGCAAATTTACCCCTTTTAGTTCATTCCATATTAGTGATATGTTGATTTTACTTAAGTATAAGGTCTCTAATATTCAATTCTTGTTCTCTTATATGTTGATTATATGCTCATTTTAGTCATTCTTGATATATACAAATGTGATCAAGGGCTTCCACATGATGCTCATCTAAGAGTTTAAGATGGGATAAATGCTCCTGATGAAAATCCTCATCAAAAATTGTATTTAAGAGAGACACAAAGAGAGGTAATTTGGACTTCTAGAGGAAGTACAACTTCCATACCATAGACTAAGGAAAAAAGAGTAGCACTTATAGGGGTTCAAATACTAGTTTAATATGCCCATAAGGTGAAAGGGATGTGAATATGCCAATATTTTATATCTTAATTGACAAATTTGGTTAGGATTTTGACTTGGGTTTTATTATATGCTTCTACTTCACCATTGGCCTGAGGATAGTTAGGTGAGGAAAAGCTTAATTTGATTTTAAATGAGTCACATAGTGTCTAGACTTTCTTATTCTTAAAATACTTCCCATTATATGTTATTATTCTATATGGTATTCTAAATGACAAATAATGTGATGGTGGATAAAATCCATAATCTTTTCTACCTTGGTCAAGATAATCAACATAGCTTCTACCTACTTGGTGAAGTATTTCGTAATGGTAAGGATGATACTATGACACTGAGAGGACTTAGGGTTGATTTGCCCTATAAGATCAATTCCCCATCAGGAGAATGGCTATAAGTCCCTTGTTTATTACAACTATTTATGAGGTACATGGGATAATTTTTCATTCTATTGAAATTTTACACAATTCTTAACATATGTGCAATAATCTTGATTTAGAGTGGGTCAATAGTAGCATAGACGTAAGATTTTTTAGCGATTACATGGCCACTAAAGTGTCCACTACATGAACCATTATGTACTTATTAAATAGATAAGGTAGCTTCATATTTCTAAATATAATGAACAAGAATACCATCAAAACCATGCTTATAAATAACACCCCCAGTATAGTATAGTGGGCAGATTTCTATTGGAAGACACGCCTAACACCTTTAGATAGAAGGGGAGGAGATAGTCATGTAGACAAATAACGAAATATTTGTGAATACCATGGCTCCTCTAGGTTTTCCTCAATATTATTGATAGATGGAAGATTAGTTCTTATGTAATAAGGTTGGTTAACTCAATGGATAAGGATAAATAGCTTAGACTCTTGAGATGAGGATGGGATAAAAGAGGAAAGAAATGTCATTGTATCAATAAACTTATTAGTTGATCTAGGAGTAGTTTGGATGGCATAACATTCAAAAGTAGAAAAGAGTTGATCAGCTAAAGTCTTATATCTCTAGAGAATATCATTCTTGCATTGATATACACCAATAATTTGATTGACCACCAATTGAGAATCACCATCGATATTAAGAGATCTAACTCCTAATTCAAGAGTAGTTTGAAGGCCTATGATTAATGTTTCATATTCAACCATGTTATTGGTTCAATCAAAGTCTAATTTTAAAGATAAATGCATAGGAATGCCTTGAGGGGGGATTAATATAATTCATGTGCTACATTGTCGCTCACATTTGGATCCATCAAAGAATAGTGTCATTTAATATTATAGGACTAATTAGGAAGTGGAGGTGATAGATTCATCAATAAACTCATAATTAATTGGTCAGTTATCACTAAGAGGTGCTTCGGCTAGTTTATCAACAATAATTTGACCTTTAATAGATTTTTGATGGATAAATTTAAGATCAAACTTAGCTAGAAGCATAATCCATTAGGCCATTCATTGATTTTGATAAGGTTTAGAATACATGAAATTAAGGGGGTCAGTAGTTATAATTATGTATGTCATGTGGTTATGCAGGTAATGATGAAGCTTACAAGCTATAAGGACCAATGTTAGGCATAGTTTTTTTGGAATGTGGATAATGTGTTTCATATTATATAAGGGTATAACTTATCTAATAAATAGCTTATTCTTTATGATTCTCATCTCTATGAGAAAGCATAACACCAAGATCATGGTCTGTGGCTAAGATATAAAGGAAGAAAAGTTTCCCTTCCTTATGTGGAGTGAGGATTGGAAGTGATAGAAGATAGTTTTTAAGTGTGTTAAAGGCTTCTTGAAAATTAAGATCCCACACAAAGCAAATATCCTTATTTAATAAATGGTGGAAAAGTTGACACTGATAAAAAAGATGGAAGATAAAATGATGGATAGAGTGGAGCTTGCACTATAAACTACATAGTTTCTTAAGGTTGGATAGAGGAGGCATTTCTAAAATAGCCTTGATTTTATTAGGATCAATTTTTATTCTATGAATAAAAACAATAAAACCTAGGAGTTTACCCATTAAGACACCAAAAATGCACTTTTTTGGATTTAGATGCACATGATAGTGAAGTAGATGATCAAAAATAACCTTAAGTATAGATAGGTGGTCTTTATGGAATTTTGACTTCCCAAGGAGGTTATCTACATAGTCTTTGATGATTCTTTGGATTATGTAATGAAATATATAATTCATGGCCCATAGATAGGTGGCTCATGTATTGTTTAGGTCAAAGGGCATAACATGGTAATAGAAGGTCCCCTAAGGAGTAATGAATGTAGTCTTATGTTGATCACCTGGTGCTATAAGTATTTGATTATAACTAGAAAAACCATCCATAAGGATAACATTTCATGGCCAACCATCAGGTCCAATAATTGGTTAATGTTAGAGAGAGGGAAATCATCTTTTAGATAGGCAAGATTTAAATCATAAAAGTCAGTACATATATGAAGTCCCCCTATAGGCTTAGTGACCAACATGATGTTGGACATCTATTGATGATAATCAATGGGTTAAATAAAGTTAGTAGATAAAAGGCATTATAGTTCCTCTTTTACTAGGAGTGTGACATGAGGATTCATTTTACAAACATTTTATTTTATCAGCTTAGCATTAGGCAAAGTGACAATATTATGGATAACAATTGTAGGATCAATACCAAGCATATCACTATAAGACTAGGCAAATGCCTCGCTATGATTTGATAAAAAGTAGTAAAATCCTAGTTTTCTTGAGGAGTTAAGGCTTTGCTAATTTTAATAATTATTGGGGCTTCCTTAGATCTAATATTAGTATCAACAGTGGCTTCATTTAAAAGGCTAGATGTTTTAGATGGAAGGGAATTACATAAATAAGAGTTTTGAACACCCAAATGTGTCAAGATTGACTCATCATCTTGACACTGAAGAATAGGAATAGTTGGTGTATGAATTCCTATTAAGTTAAAATATGCTAAAGGGATGGTTTGGGTCTTGCCATTATGATGAAATATGAAGGGGTTATATGGAGATCATATTGACTAAAAAAAGTTAGGAAGGATGGATACAATGCCATTAGTTGAGGAAGAGGTATTGGATGATGAAGATGGAACTTCTTCTTCCAAGAATGGTAGAGGAATGGGTTAAAGAAAAGATTTACAATCTTTTTCAAATCCTAAGCCATGCTCTTAATGTTATTTTTTCAAATATCCTAATGTGACATCATGGGGACCTTGCTCATATCTACCCATGTCGAAGCCTTTCCAAACACAATGATAAAGGTAGGGTTGTGCAAACTAGGGTTTATTGAGAAATGAGAAATTATATGTGAAGGGTTTAGCATGGGTGTGATTATCGAGTACTAGGGTAATTTTATTGATCACACCATATTTAAATGATTATGTAAGAAAGGTGGCCCCAATGGGATGATCTCACCTAGGCTAGGTGAATACAAGGGTTATTTTTCAGATGACCATATTCCCTAGGAGTGGGTAATGTGTTAAGGTGTAATAAATGGCAATCCCCTATTAAAAAATGATACATCATGGAATCAATGGACTCCTAAGCTAGTAGTTTTGAAGCAAGAATAGTTTTTCTAGTCAATGATTTATTAGAAGATAAAGATGGGTTTATATCAGGTGAGGGTATTATGACATCATTTGGTCAAAAAGTTAAGTTGCATGATTTGAAGGGATGAGGATTGATAGGGATGATGTGTACATGGCCTCATGTTCATACTTAAAGCATTAATGGACTATGTAGGGGACACATTGCATTATACAAATGTATAAATGTCCCAATAAAATATTATATTGGAAAGTTCCCTCTATTACATAAAATAATTCATAGAGGGTATGAGAACCTATTCTATGGGAATGATGACTGTTCCTACTGTGGGTGCTACCATGTCATTGAATGCATGAAAAATTGTTGAGGATTGGGAAACAATGGTTTTTAGTAGTTATAATTATTGGAAAGCATGTGAAGAAATGATATCAATACTATCCCCATTATCAATCATAACTCTTTTAATTCATGCTTGATTTATTTTATCTATGATGAAAAGTGGGGGATCTTGATCTTCAAGTGATAAAGGAGTGACCTCATAATAGTGAAACTAATATCAAACACCATTTGAAGGGACCTTATAAATGTTGATAATGGTTCAGGCTCATCTATCTAGACCTTAATAGCCTAAACATATTCTATCATTACTTGTGGATGGTGTGGAGAGTTTTTGATAAGTTCATACAATGACATTTTTACAGGTGTTTGGTGGAGTTGTTTAATATGGAGATTTGTACCAACTCCTTGGCTTCGACTGGGGTAATCACTGTAATAGAGACTTTAGGATTTTATCTAGATGGTTTAGGCATATTATGGGTAGAGGATCATGTAATTGAAACCTTGGATTTATTAATATTTTGATTTTGAGAATGAATTGTTACATGGACAACATCAATGTGTAATAATGGATGGTCTAAAGAAGCTACCAACTCTTTATCACTTATAGGACTAACATAATTATGGATGGGTGGAAAATTTGGGATAGTGATTTTTTACTTAGGAGTATTATCACCTAGATCATCAATTAATATATCATCATCTTGGACTAATTATTAGACTATGGCCTTAAGAGATTTACAATTTTTTGTATCATGTCTAGGTACTCTATGATATGCACATATTTACTAATTTCTATACCAACTAGGTCTTTGGGTGTGAATGTTAACAAATATTATAGGTGGTATAATAATGGGGGATGTATCAAATAATTATTTTAAGATTACAACATAAGATCCTTTTAAAGGGTCATGTTGTGGTTTTAGATTAGGATGTGCAATCTCTTTTACCAAAGTATTGATTGTTTGGTTTTATCATTTAGATTTTATAGTAGGGATGACCTTAGGAACCTTTTCTTCAAATGGGACCTTAGAGAAAGATGTTGGATACCAAGATAGAGGCGTGGCTGAAAATGGAGGGAGACTTTGCATTTTCCATGTGTTTGAATGGAAGAACTTATGACAGGGATAGAAGATGGATGGGGACCTAAAATAGATTATGGAGATGATACAAAAGGTATAGGCCCTTTGTTATTTCATATGTTGAGAAAGAGGGGGTATTTAGATTAAGGTTTTTGTATTTTGATGTTTGAAAAAGATTTATTTTAACTTGAGGATGAGCTAAGGCTTTCTTTGGTGACATACCAAGACAATTGTCCTTGTTATCAATGATAAGAGCTTTACCCTTTCCTTTAGTATTTTTGGGGTAAGGAGGTGTTATTATAGATGATGGTTTTAAAGGGTCATGATTTTGGGAAAAATGATAGGATCCTATTATATTGTGATTTAGGTGCATACCATAAATAGGTTTGCTAGGGATCAAAGGGGTGGAATGTTCAACTCTAAAAGTACCAAGATGTTTGTTTATGACATCTCAAGGAGTAGTTTCATTTTACAATTTAGGAGATTCAATGCAAGAATGGGATGGTTCATGTGAATGATCCCATGTAATGAGATTAGGGAGCTCTATAAAGGTTTTGGTAGTTGTTTTTAGAGTTTCAAATTGACTTATATCAAGATCATCTCCTGTGAGGAGATCCAAGACCAGAGATTTCTCTAGAACTTCTTTAGGTAATAAATAATCATAGATTGTATCAATCATATTTGTAGCTTGATTTTGTGTTTCTCTAGGTTTAGCTTGGACTGTGTTTGATTTGGATGGATGGTTTGGAAATGGTTGTCTAAAAATATCTAAATATTGATTGGGAAGGGCATTTGGATTTTCCAAATGGAGGTCCCCCTTGTCAATGAGGTTTTGTACCAACTATTTAAAGGATTGGAATCATTTTATGTCATGTCCTATTACCTTGTGATAAGTACAAAACTCATCCTCATTATACAAAGTGGGTTTAGGACACATATCATTGACTAGTTTAATTAAAGGGAGCTCAATAACATTTTATTGTAGGAGTTTATCCAATATAGAAGTGTAAAGTTATCCTAAAGGGGTATATTTCCTAGGGGTAAAATGAGTAAGGCCCCTAGGTGGCTATGTTTGTGAAGTAGATGGTCTTGATTGATTGGGTGTTGGAGAGGTAAACATTTTTTAAATAATAGCATTTTTTACACCTTTTTATTTAGAATTATTTTTATTGCTTTTTGATGGGTCGAGTTTGAAGTTTTTATTGCGTAACTTAACTTTTCCCTCTTTAATGACATTAATTTTGAGTTTTCCTTCCATGGTGAAAGCTTCGTAAAAAGTATTAAAGGTTTGAACTTGTAACGTGGATGAGATATGTTTTACATAGGAGCATGAAAACAATTTGATTAATTTAGGCTGTGGAAAGGAAAAAGTTAACTAGTTGATTATGCTATGCCAATGAGCCACAAAGTTTGATATGGATTCATATTCAAATTGTCAAATGGCATATAAATCCCTCATAGTCACTTTTTGAGAAATGTTAATAAAAAAGTGTTATATGAAAATTTGGGCTAATTGCCCAAAGGAAAAGAGAGAATGCTGTGGGATGGAGCTATACCAATCTAATGCCACCCCTACTAGTGACCTAGGAAATGTCATAAGTAATAATGTATTTTCATCTAATATAAGGTAAAATGTGTGTCAAAAGGCTCTAAGATGTTGTTTGGGATATTCATTATTAGGAAACCTAGTAAACTTGGGAATTTCCCATTGTGGGGGATATCATCAAATAGGAATAGATGGGCGGATAGGTTCATTATAAATTTGCTCATATGTGAGCATATTGTTGTGTTAAAAGGTGGCAACTTCCAAATTATCTATTCTATTCATAATGATGTTTATGAGGTCTACTTAGGTGTTATTTTGAGGTACATTCCCTAAGATACCTTGATGAAGAGTTTGAAAATTTGGCAAGGGAGAATACATGGGTTATGAAGAAAGGCATCCAACCACAATGGACATAATGGATTGGGATGTCATCATGTATTGTGGTATTTGTAGTGGAATATTCTATTGCATATAAGATTATAAGTAAGTAGTTACCAATGGTTGTGATGAGGCCATGCATTAGATAGTCGAGGAGACATATTGTTAGGGAGGTTGTGTTAAAGGGATTTGTTGTGTGTGAGGAGTTTGTTGCATGTGTGGTAGAGCTTGAGAAATATATGCTAGATTCATTCTGATGGGTGGGAGACTTTCAAGAATTGATGCTACTAATGTTTGAGGAGGAATAGTGGATGTAGGTTGAGTAGTATAAGTATTTTGAGTCTAAGTAATAGAGGTTGGAGAATTGATAGATACTATGGGTGGTTGGTTTTATAAAGGTTGCATCATCTAGGTATTATAACTAAATGGAAGAGATTTAGTGGAAAATTTTACCATGGCCATGGTAAATTCTTTAGTTTTCTCAGTTCCCTCTAAAGGCATCTTGTATTTATATTGAGAATGGGGGGAAGGAGAAATATGTATTACTTGATTATTAAGATAGTAATTTAGAGAAATGGGGTTATTGTCCAATATTTATACAAATAAAGCATCTCCTTTAGAATAAAAGTGTGGGAACATAGGATTCTCAAAGGACTCATGGGTAGAAGAAGGATTGGGTGTATGTTCCATAGGAGAGTATGTGACACCCTCCTTGGATTCTTTCATTGACTATTGTCTAGTTAAAATCATGATACAAAAAAAGAAAAAAAGAAAAATAAAACAATAATTTATTTTTTTTGAATTATCTCACTTTTAATTGTGGATGAAAGATACACAAACTAAATTCATTCCAAATTTTTTTTTTAAAATCTCTTTTAACTTTAATATGTGAGAATAAATAAAGAAAAAGGACAATGAAGGTCCTAAAAAATGGTAATATAAGGATAGTTTCAAGTGTTTTATTTTAGCACTCAAAGGAAATATGTATTGGGACTAGTACATGGCTTGATACCTAGGGCTTTCTTTCCTCACGTCACAATCCCATAACAAGTATAGGTGATTAACCAATATATACCGATGATCTAGAGATTATACTCAGCCAAAGAACTTAGTTGGTCCTCCCCTTAGTAGTTAAATCCAAGTGAAATAACTGGAAAAAAGGTTGTCATGACGTGATGAAATCCCTGTCAGTTTCCTTATGTCAAGTTTTTAGATGTGTTAATTTATGATAGTGATTTGGCTTGTGTTTGGATAAAGTAATGACTATGATAGATTACTACCTAGATTATTCTATGTAGGAAAGATTAATGCAATGTATTTTAACCTTAAAATAAAAAATGCAAATTTAATATTCTTTGGATGAATACATCATACAAAGAAAGGGAAAGAGACTAAAATTCAAAATTTTAATTTTAAAAAGAAAAATGAGACTTTAAGGGTCCCACCAAGTGTGCTAGAATGTTTTAGTATTTTTTTTTCACTTTTTACTATGATCTAATTAGCTACTAAAAATAAAGTGAAGGTAGGGTTTTTAAGATTATCTAGAGATATGGATGGGGTTACACACTATTGAACAAGATTTGTGGGAACTCCTCTTTGGCTGGGGAGGAATGACCTGCAAATCACACTAACTCACAAAAAATGGATTAATAAAAAAATGACTGGGCTCCTTGCTAATAAACTAGTCCCAAAAAGTGATATGCTTCCTTAGATGGATGTCATCCCATGCTTAACATTAAAGTTTATAAATAAACATGAAATTATAAAGATATATATAGATAAGATATACATAGATAATGATAAATATATATAACCTATACAAATATTAATATGATCAAATTAATTATCCCAAAATTCAGTATAAATATCAACATCTTCTTGAATTATAGCCAATTTTTCATCAATGCTTTCCTGATTAGGTGTGAAAACCATAGTACAAAGACCTAATTCAAATGCAATGCCACTTTGATCAATGAAAAATGGTTGTTGAACAATGGGAAGATAAAATATGCTAACAATATCATGCGCTAATCTAGGTAGAGTAATTTACATGTAAAAGATAGTTTTTTAGAAAATAGAATGCAAGTTTTGACAGGTTTTTAAGACAAAATGTTATTAAAATAGATTGCAAGAATGTTTTGAAAATGTAGCAGGGATCGATGATGATTGTGTAGGATTGACATTTATTCAGATGGATTTATGTCGATTCTATGTAAAATGTTAAACTTTAAAAATAGACTATAATTATGATCTGTATTATTGATAAAATAATTTGAACTAAATATAAAATAGTGACAGACAGACAGACATAGAAGACTATAGATTTAAAATGTGAAATAATTGAAGTACAGTACTAACCTTTATGTCTGAAAACAAACTTGACAAGATGAGTTAAATAACCTTAAAAAATCCTTTGATAATTTCTCAAGTAGAGGTTGCACAAGATAACAAGATGTTGGCAATGTCCATACACAAGTTACAATGAGATTTTGACAAAGTTTTAAAGTCCAAAAGTATAATCACTATTCTTCTCAAGCCATGGAGGTTTTCTATGTATTTATAGATCGATGTCAATCCTAGAGAATTGGTGTAGATCATGGAGGATCAACATCGATTAGCCCAATTTGGTTAAAATTTGGCTTGGGTTATTTTGAACCATGTGCCAAACTAAGTGAATGCAACACTAAGTTTTTTGCATGGGTTTTTAAAGAGGGTAAGTTGTTGGGATATTAAGTAGGTTTTTTTAATTTATTTTCAGGATTTTATGGTTAAGAATGGTAAAAAAAGGGGTTAATTACTATTTAACTATAGTAATTAATTCTAATTAACATATGTGGTAAAGGTAAATGGGTGAGGTGAATGTAATTATTTTAAATAATTACAAATAGGGGGACATTATGTTATAAATAACATAATAATGTGATGACACACCAATTTAATACATAAGGGTGTATAAAACTATCATCTACAAATATATTTATGGCCTCTGATTTATGAACAATCACTAAGAGTGATAGTAGGACACTATGGCCTATCCATTTGAGAAGGATCTATTCTTTCATCTATTTATCCACTTCATAATTTGATGAAGATGAATTTTTTAGGGGTGTTTTTACATTTCAAGGATATCCTTTTCATTGTGGTTTCATTAGCTAACTCATCTCTATGAAGTTATTTCACTTGGAGAAAAAATATCTTGATGTACAAAGTGTTTCACCCACTCCTGATAAAAGTTTTATTTGTTTGAGGTGTTGGCATCTTTTAAGGGCTTCCATTAATCCATTTTAAAAAAAAAATATCCTCACTCTCCCATATTTCATTTTCCATCTATTGATAAGCATCTCCTTATTGTTAGTCTTCAAGAAATGTCATATGACTTGCTCTTAAAATGCATAGTATAGTTCATAAATGGTATCCCATTAATCTGAGTAACATGTTTGATCTGAATGGTGATGAGAAACTAATTTTTGATATTTTTGATGAGAAATAGATTTCTAATTATGGAAAGATGAAATCAAACCATGCTCTAAGACTACACATAGACCTCATGCATTGGTTGACTATGTGTATAGTCTGTATAGTCCAGTTAAGTGAGTTGAAGGTGATATGATGCTTGTCATAATATATGTAGTATTGAAGAAGTGATAAGGAGGAGTGAAGTGGTTTGAAAAGTTTGAAAATTCAAAAGGTCAAGAAGTATATTTGTATCCCTAAATAAGTATGTAGTGATCTATAGGCTCTAAGCCTATAGGTCCTCATTTTGGACCATGATCAACATTAAAAAACTAAAAGAACAAGCCAAAATAGAAGACTTTAATAAAATATAAGATGAAATTTCAAAAAAATAAGATGAAATAATCTAAGTGTGTGTGAGAGCCAATGAAGGCCAAATGGGACTGAGTTCATAGTCAAATATCACCTACATGACTGTGTACATAATGGAGAAAGCAAATAGGGTCTCAAATTTATTAGAGGTAAAATCAATGAGAGGGGGTGAATCAGTGATGCAAGTAATTCAATTTCATTTACAAAGTTTCAAACTCTTATCCACTCAATAAAATCATTCATGAAGCACATAAACCAATTATTACAAAGAACAAAAGAAACTATGTAAGATCACCACACATACACATGGATAATGTGGAAAACCCTCATGGGGAATAAAACCCACTCTCAAGTTTTTTAAAAAGTGGACTATATTCCTATAAGATATTTAAAAACAATACAATTTACTGATGCATCCACTTCACAAGGAGAACCAAACACTAATCATGAACAAACGCACACTTTTCCTAGATGTTAAGAACCCACATAACAACTTATGATATCAACACCTATAGATCTCTGATTTCCTTTAAATATGTGGAAAAATAGTAAATATAAACTCTCTTCAACCTTTCAACCTTCCTCAAGCCTTCACACACAAGTAATGCATCCAAAACAACCTTTTGGATCACTCCACCTCTTCACTCAACGTCAATCTTCAACCCTACAAGAACATTATTAAAACAGCTTCAAACACATATTCCTCACATTACTATACTCTTCAATCCATCCACCAAGCACTCTCACACTTCTCTTTTCTTCACTAGTCATCTCTATAAACCTTCATATTTGTTTATGCTCTCCATAGAGCCTTCATGATCACCATTTTCTTGATTGGATATAAGACATACCTTAACTCTTAATTAATCTATAACACTTAGAATAATCTTAATTTCACCTATAGCTTTGAAAGATCACCCATAATAAATAACATCAATCAATTCAACCTAAGAAGCCCTTATATGTCCATGGAGACCTATTCATCCTTTTAACACTTCATCGAGCAAAACTAGGAACATTATGTGAACTAGGAATTTGACTAAGTAGAGGAGATTAATATTGTGTTAGTGACAAAATGGACAAAAAAAATTCATAAACAACACACTAAACTAACACTTTTATGCCTATTTACTAGGGTGATCTTAATAACAAAAAAATGACAAACACAACTAAAAGGTAAGGAAAAATAAGAATCTTTCACCTTCCTTAGATGCTCCAAATGTTTTTGTAGTATTGGCTTTCTCGGCTTGTGCTCATGGAGTCTTCATCAAAGGAGGCTTGGCTATCTCTTCTTCTCCTTGGCACCTTTAGATTTGGATTATCTTGGCTTTGAATCAATTTAGCATGGTAACACTAATTGCAATATCTTTTGGAATCATTTTTGCATTATAACTTTTCACCAAAAAAGCTTAAAATTCATGTGGTAAGGCCTCCTATTTATATATTTTTGTAAATGGGTAAAATCAACCTAAATTATCCATCTCAGGATTGAGATGTATGACTAAGGATTAATCTAATTTTGAAATTAAAATTCATAAATAGTCTCATCAATATTTGGGATAGAGGAGCAATTAAGAGGCAAGGAGGACATTAATTAGGCATGGGAGGGTCTTAATGAGGCATGGGAGGCATGAATCATGATATTTGTGGCATTTATGGCCCAGGGATGTCTTCTCAAGAAATGATGTCACTTGATGATGCATATATATTTGATATTCATTTCTTAAAACAAGTATTCAACAAGTTTCAATGTAATTCTTAATTAGGTTATAATTTGGTTTAATTAGCTCTTAAGCATGATTAAGTACTTTATGCAAAAATTACTCAAATTGATCAGAATACCTTGTTATTGGTCTAAAATTTAAATAGATTGGAATTGGAAGTCAATTTTAGATTTGTTGGATCCATTATCCCATTTATGATGTTATTAACACAAAATAACAAAGGCACATGTCACATGTAAGAGATTTTATAGAAAAGAACAATCTAGAGCACCTAGGTGCAAAATTAGCATTTTGACTCAAAATGAACTAATCAAAGTTAACTAGCCCATAAATTGCATTGTCCCATTTAATGATACTCTAGCCAAAATCAGAAGTTTAATATGTCAATTTCACATCATTTATCATGTTTTAGTGTTTTTAAGCCAAATTGTGCACTTTGGTAGAAATTGGTCAAAATCTTTTTACCCCTGTTTGGGAAGGTGTTCAAGTTATAAACATAGTAACATCTTATAAAAGAATGAAAAGGTCCTATATTCCTACAACTACAATGATGATAAACTAAATGTATGGTGCCCCCTTGAGGGAATAGTTGGCACAAGTAGGTCGACAAACAGTCCCTCGATAAGAAGCAAAAAGAGGGGACAAAAGAAAGGAAAGATAATGGGGTGAAAATATAATGATTTTTGAAAAGTAGTGAAAATCACTAAGAATGCAATTGAGATAGTGTTCAAAGGTTTTCCTAA
This sequence comes from Torreya grandis, assembly GCA_037957365.1. Classification (NCBI taxonomy): domain Eukaryota; kingdom Viridiplantae; phylum Streptophyta; class Pinopsida; order Cupressales; family Taxaceae; genus Torreya; species Torreya grandis. The sequence continues at coordinate 681,311 of JARHVA010005294.1, forward strand.
AGGTAGTTATAAGCATTATACCTTGATAGTGGCAATGTGGGATGATAAGAAAATGATTTGTCTAAAGGTAGTTATAATCATTGAGAAGATGGAGATGCCCTAATTAAGATAGACAAAAAAGATAATAACATGCCCCTATATGGGAAGAAAAATTAAAGTGGTGAAAACATAATGATTTGCCTAAAGGTGGTTATAATCATTGAGAAATGTAGGTGGGATGGTGTGTAATGATTTACCCATAGGTAGTTATAATCATTGGACCCTAACTATAGAAAACATGATTGATTGGTTGATTGATGATGTTAACTTAACATAGAGGGTAATGATAAATTGGAACAACCTACTAGTAGGGAGATGCTCATCTAAACTAATAAAGGTTTAAATTCTTTTGTGGTTAATTGCTCTATTTTAGATATGATTGGGATTGAATCAGGATGTCGATGCTGAAGAGATGTTGATGACACCATTATTAAATATACTTATTGAAGCTAAGGTTTGTTGTAGTACATATTGGTAGGCATCATGGTATAAATTCATGAGGACTTGTCCAAAATATGTATAAGGACTAACTCCTACAATCTAATACTCAATATAAAATAATGTACCAATGATAGAAAACATGATGACAATGTAAACATATGAATATGGATGGATTTGAGTATAAGTGTGGGCATGTAATCACCCAATGAATACACATAGACTAAATGAAGTAAATAATTATGAAAGCAAACAAACAGGCATACAAATAAACAAAATAAGAATAGACAAACAAACAAACAATGCAATAGAAACCATATAAACATTTCCATTAGAAAATAGGTGATAACTTAACAAATGGACAAAATAGGGGAATAGAAGAAAAGGGAAGGGGGTGGAAGAGATATTTTCATATGCACTAGGTAAGTGGACACTACCTACATAGTTCCATGGATGTAATATCTAATAAAAACTTTAGTCCAAATGTAGTTCTCCCAAGGAATGGGAAGAATGTGATAACTAATGAAAATAAACAAAATGGATGTGATATAAGAATAAGAATGGTCTTGAAAAATGACAAGTGAATGAGAGAAAAAGGCCAAAAAGGATGGGGAAACTAAGAAACAAGTGATTTTATTGCAACTTAGTAAGGTTTCCTATAATCTTTAAGGTAAATAAGTGGTCAATGTTTTTTTGGTTTTTTCTAACAATTTTTCAAATGTTTTTGGAAATTTTTGAAGTATCTCAACTTGATCAAGAATGGTGAGACACTAAATGGTTCAATCTCACAAAATGGTGAGAGAGTTAAAACTTAGGTTTCTTGAAAAATGATGAGTGCATTCAAACTTAGGTTTCTCATAAAATGGTGAGAACATTCAAACTTAATTTTCTCACAAAATTGTGAGAGCATGGATTAAGTTGCTCATAAAGCAGCAAGAGCGTGGCTTAGGTGTGACTAAGATAACCTTAATAAGTATTGAGCATTACCTACATAATCCTAAAGTAGGACCTCACGTCACTTTAGTTTCACCCTACAGTGGAGGAATTCGATGAGGGTAGTAGTCAAATCAAATAAAATAGGCATAGTTGGTAAAAAGGCATGGTATGGCATAAGAAGTGGCAAGTTGGTATGTCAAGGCTCAATAAACAAATGTTGCCCCTAGTTTTCCCATAGGTGGTTATAACTAGGACACAATGGCATATATGAATGGTAATAATTTTCTCAAAGGTAGTTATAATTAGTAGTAAGATTAGTGATAAGAAAATAATAACAAAGGATTTAACTATCAAAACTTCTATCATACTGCTCCAAAATATGATCTCTGCCTGAAGTAATTGAAATAAATAATGAAAATGATTGGATTCATTAGTGCTAAAAATGAATAACAAATGGCAAAAAACCAAGGTCAAACTAGTTAGGATTTAGAACACATTTGGTCAATAGATCAAAATGGTAAAGTAGATGGAATGGGCTAAAAGGAATGATAAGCATGTTATTTGTATAAAGAAGAATAATGATAAAATGGCACAACTAAAATGGTCCTTACAAAAATTAAACCATAGCACTCAAGCATAGTATCACTTGAGGTGAGTAATATTCATTAGCTCAGGATGATCATCTCTATTTGGTGTGGCAAGCCTATATGCTCATGATCCATAATCTGTAGTAATGATGAAAGGCCCTATCTAGTTTGGTTTAAATTTACCTTTATGCTTCTTCTTAGCCATTGTATTCTTTTGGTTTTCTTTAAGAATAAGATCACCAAGTTTAAATGTTCTATACTTAACACATTGATTATAGTGGCCTTTAAGTTGGTTCTGATATGCTTGAAGATTGTTGAGTGTAGTTATGCACTTTTCATCAAGTAGGTCTAGTTCCTTTAGGTGAGCTACTCGATAGTCATGATAATTTAGGACATGCTTGAAAGATATGTGTAGTGAAGGCAACTCAACCTCAATGAGAAGGATGGATTCTATACCACAAACAAGTGAATATGGAGTGGCTCTCATGGGGATATGGTGATTGGTATGATATACCCAAAGGGTAGGGAATATCTGAAGGTGCCAATCATGACCAACATCATTGACAACATTTTTGAGAATATTCACAATGGTTTTGTTCAATGCTTTGGATTGGCCATTACCTTGAGGGTAATATGTTGTAGAAAAATGTTGTCTAATGTTATATTCAATACATAGCTTGTCAACATATTTGTTCTTGAATGACCCTCCATTATTAGATATAATGTTGAATGGGATACTATAGTGGCAAATGAGATTGTTGAAGATTAACTTGGAAATTTTCTTTGCAGTCACGTAAGTGAGGGGTATAGAATTAACCCACTTAGTGAAATATTCAGTGGTGGTAAGGATATATTTATGGGCATTAGATGAAGTGGGGTTGATTTTCCCAATGAGGTCGATTGCCTATGTAGCAAATGGCCATGGTTTCAACATCAATTTTAGAGTTTATGTTGGGGAATGAATTAGATTATCATGTCATTGACATTTGTCACACTTATTTACATATGTAGTTGCATCTGCATCCATCGTGGGCCAATAATAACTAGTACACTAGAGCTTTTTAGATAGGACTGCCCTACTAGAATGAGCTCCACATACTCCATGAACTTTTCTTAATGATAGTGTATACTCTACTGAATTTAAACAATGAATCATAGTTCCATCAAAACTATGGCGATAAAGGGTGGATCCAAGTAAAGTATAATGAGTAGAGTGATGGATAAAGGATTTTGTTTGTTTTTGAGATAGGTTAGGTGGCATAACTTGGTCATGAAGGTAGTTTTAAAGGTCTAAGTACCAGATAGAATTAGGATCAACAATATCACAAATCATTTCAATGGTTAAAGGTTCATGAGATGGTGCAAAAAAATTATCAACAAAGAATTGATATTCTCTAGCTTTATCTATTTGACAAATCAGAGAGCTGATAGTAGCCATGGCATCTATAGTTCTATTACTATCCCTTTGTCCCACTAGGCATGCCATTATGTGAACTAGGAATTTGACTAAGAAGAAGAGATTAGTATTATGGTAGTGACAAAATGGACAAAGCAAATTGATAAACAACACACTAAACTAACACTTTCATTCCTAGTTACTAGGGTGAGATTAATTAAAAAAAACAAATAACAAACACAACCAAAAATTAAGGAAAAATAAGAATCCTTCACCTTCCTTGGATGCTCCAAATGCTTTTTTAGTATTGGCTTACTTGGCTTGTGCTCATGAAGTCTTCATCAAAGGAGGCTTGTATATCTTGTCTTCTCCTTGGTAACTTTGGCTTTGGCTTGGCTTGGCTTGGCTTGGAATAAATTTGGAATGGTAACACTAATTGTAATATATTTTGCAAATGGGTAGAATCAACATGAATCATCCATCTCAAGATTGAGATGTGTGGATTAGGATTAATATAATTTTTTAATTAAAAATCACAAATAGGCTCATCAATATTTGGGATAGAGGAGAAATTAAGAGTCATGGAGGGAATTAATGAGGCATGAGAGTGTCTTAATGAGGTATGGGAAGCATGAATCTTAATATTTGTGGTATTTATGACCTAGGGATGTCTTTCTAAGAAATGATGTCACTTAATGATGTAGATATTAAATATTCATTTATGAAAAAAAGTATTCAAAAAGTTTCCATGGAATTATTAATTAGGCTCTATTTTTTTTAATTATCTCTTAAGCATGATTAAGCACTCTGTGCATAAATTACTCAAATTGATCAGAATGCCTTGTTATTGGTCCAAAATTTGAATGGATTGGAATTAAAAGTTAATGCTAGATGAATTAGATCCATTATCCCATTTAGGATGTTTTCAACACAAAATAACAAAGGCACATGTCTCATGTAAGAGATTTTACAATAAATAACAATCCAGAGCTCCCAAGTGTAAAATTGGCATTTTGACTCAGAATGAACTGATCAAATTTAGCTTGTTGATAAATTATACTAACCCATTTAATGATAATCTAGCCAAAATCATCACTTAAATATGTCAATTTCACAACATTTATCATGTTTTAGTGTTTTAAAGCCAAATCGTGCACTTTAGTGAAAATTGGTGAAAACCCTAATTGGAGGTTATCAGTGGCCATATTTAGGTGTCTACACATAAGACCACTTAAAATTATATGGGTCCTCACCATATGACCAATAATACATCCTCAAGTGATTAAATTAATCACTACACACATTTGTATATGCAAAACCTATCAATCAAATGCCTTGTACATGAAAACACCATGAATGAACCAAAAGTCAACTTGTAAACAATTGTTCATACTGAAGATGGAGTGGCTAAACCTCCAAAATATATATAGATGATATTTAGGGAGTATAAAAAACTATAAAATAGATAATTCACCTTGAAACATAAAAAACATCAATAAAAACTCAAACATCCTTCTCAGGTCACTTGTAGAAGAAAGTCAAACCCTTAATCAAATTTGGATGGCAATAAATGCAAGTGTATGACCATTCAAACCTCCAAGTCATTTTTCTTAGATATCCATTTAATTTATCTAAAAAAATTATTTTTATACCACCATAAAATTCATCCATCATCAAAAGTTATTACCAAAACATTTCACATTGGTTTTCCTTTGTAAATTCAAATATTTGAATTCCAATGGTCACTTTTTAATGCAAATTTGACTATGGAAACTAGTGAAATCTGCCTATGAGACCAAATTTGTACTACCACAAATTATTCTATACATAATTTCAATACCTAAAATTTTAAACACATGATCTAGGAATAAATTTGAACAAACTCATGGGACCACTTTCTTCTGACACCTTCATACATACAAATTCAGATGTCATCAATCTGTTTACTCAAGAAGTTTTGCCAAGATGACTCGGATAACCTAAACCTTCACAAGACTATTCCAATGGATTAATTTAACTTCCAAAATTATATCAAGCACTTTTAACCCCTCATATTACCCCTCAAACATAGTCAATTAAAACACCAACATCCAACACCTTACCTATCAAAGCCAACACAGTAAGGTCCATGAATGATCACTAAGGCACACTTTATCATTGAGAACCATGCATACATATCAACTCATGGAAATTTTTTTCCACCTTAGGTATGTCATTGAGAACACCTCAACAATATCACCCTTTTTAATTGATTTCAACACTTGTAAATGTTTTCAAATCTAACAACAAAATTGTGCACATACTCTTTCTCCCTTTACAAACACTTTCTCCCCCTTTGACACAATAACAAAGTAGGATTACCTACTGATATTGAGGACCTAAAAATTTTTTCAAAGAAAAAATCAAGAATTTATCTCCTCTGAGAGATGATAAAAACTCCCCTATCACTATGCATACCATTCTTTATCACGACTATGTCAAGCCTACTCATTGACAACACTCTTTTTTTACCATGCACTATTGTATGAACAAGAAATGAAAAATATGAATTAGATAGGAGTGATCACACCTTGAGAATACTAAGAGGTACCCCCATTTATTAATTTAAACTTGGGCACCCCTTGAGCACCTTTTGACCATATCTAACCATGATGAAATTTTATAGTTGCCTTCAGATTTTATCTCGCAAGCCACCCATAAAATGAAGAGTGGTCATTAAATATCTTTATAAAGAATATATGATGTACAAATCCAACTAAGAAACATATTCAAGGACAAACATACCTTTTTTTTTTAAGAAAATGACCAAAAATCACTCTTCTTCACACTAGCCTTACCTAAAGGACTAGTAGCCCTACTTAAACCTTGCATAACACATAAATTTATATGTATTAACCCTCGTAACTTTAAATTTAATACTTGATTCAAACTCATATTCTCCCTCATGATTTCCAAGAATAATCATCCAAATCTTGTTTTGTACCATAGATCCTTCATAAACTAACTTACCAATTATCCCTCTGTTTACACAAAATCTCAACCATAGGTAAAAATATACACTTAAAAATGATTTTAAATAACCTTTTTAGCACCCTTTTGGCCATTTCATCATATTACTAAGCATAAAACTCAAAATCCTTTGGGAAAGTCACTAACCCATATGGTGTAAAACCTAGGGCATCAAAAATAGATAAGGTCAAATTACCACCTTCCAATCAATGATAGCTCTTAAAAATTATCTCACACCTATAGATTAATAAAACACAGTTTTTTACCAATTTTTTAGGTTTTAATCCTTTAGGAACCCATATAAATATGAAATGAGTTTTGACCTGTTAGCCCTTAAGCAAGGATTGTCATACCTGAGAGCCTTAAAAAATATTCACTTACCCTCAAAAGACATTAAAACCTTAAAAAACCCTAAATCATACCTTCATTAGTTCAACACACCTTTATATTCCAAAACATCATCTTGAACACTCACCAATCTTCATTTGACACCTAGAACCAATCATACTATGCATTCGTACCTTGCGTACACAACAATCACTATGCTAAAACACATTAGAATGATCATGGAATCCTTTTGACATCTCCTCAACATCTTTTTCACATGGAAACATCAAATCAAACTATCATATAACATTGGCTAGCTTCATATACCTCAAATGCATCTATTTTGTAAAATGACTACACACTAGGTAGTGAACACTGAATAAAATGGTCAAATTGAACAAATGGTCATGAATAAATCTTTTGAATAGATAAGAACATATGAACCCATGGAATACACTTTGATAATTCCTCTCCACACTCCATATCAAAATTACCTTCATTATTCATGATTTGACCTTCTAAACAAAGTATCAAAATTTGACTGAAATTTGCTTTTAGGACAAATGTCCCTGCATAGATTTATTGAAGCTTTTCATCACAAATTTATGGAGAAAACTCATTAACTTCTTTCTCCCCCTTAAATAATTACCTTATAATTATCAACACAAGGATTGGTAACATAATATCATCTATTCTATACCAAAATGGCATTGGTCTTAAAGACCAATCAACAACTTTGTATACCTTCATACATCATTCATCACCTAAAACACACACACTTGCTTCTACATATTAAATATGTATCCTAAGAAGCATAGGTAGAGAAACCCACTTGTCATACAGGGACTAATGGTCCAAAAAATCAAGAGACCCCCACATCTCCATGCTCTCACTTGACTTGAAGTACTACCTCATCATCAAATTAACTTTGACTAGGTTCTTAACTTTATTCATTCCTTTTGACTTAGAATCCTACTTGATATTTTTATCCCATTGGGTAGATAAGGTTTAATATTTGACACTTTAACTTGTAACTTATTCTATCATGAAAAATATTCCATTTTCAACCTATTCTTCATTCACCTCCTTAGGTCTCCATTCATTATGTATCATTTTCTTCATGTTATGATGGTTATTCTTAGAAGTAGAATTCTGACCATTCCTATAAAACTTTGCTATGTGACCTCTCTCTTTACACTTGAAACAAATGAAGTTTATTTGATTATACATACATTGTGTATGGGCCATATTATGACTCCTTTGAGTTTCATTATCCCATTCATAAACCTGATCATATGATTTCCTAATGAAGGCATTGTAAGACCTTGAAATATGACCAATCCCTTGACCCCTGTAACATAAGATGTCATGATGTCTTGTGGATTAGTTGACTATCCTGAGTGATGATATTTTTCATGATTTTCATTATTTTTCTCATAATTCCATGTAGATCTCTTACTAGGAGCTTTTGTCTTATAATAAATGATCCTATGTCCAAACTGATGACAAGAATAATAATAACCATTAAAAGAGTTATCATACCTTAATATATTGGGTTGATTTATTTGATTTTAGATTTTATATCTTTTAAAGTTATCCTTCTTATTCATATTTTCATTCTTATTATCTTTATTATCACTCTCCTTAACATGATTAGTATCCTAATCTATCATCATTGTCTTCTCAATCTTCTTCTCCTTTTGAACATCTTCATGGAACCCTATGCCTAACTTGTCATTTGAGACTTTTTGACTACTCAATAGGTCATTAAGATCAACTGTAATTTTCTCAAATTTTTGATATGTTTCAATCTTTCTCATAGATTGATCTAGTTTCATCTACAAAGACTCCATCTCTGATTTGTATTTATCCCATTCTTCATCCTTACTATTTACCTCTTTATCAAGGGTAAAAAATTGAGTTTTAAGATGTTGAGTGATCTCATCATGCTCTTTGAATTTATTGCTTAACCTTTATCTAAAGAACCCAATTTTCTCCTCATAGGTCTTGATCAAGGATGCTTGTTGTCTTTTTTTTCATTGTAGAAGATTCAACTCTTCCAAGGTATTCATATATTTATCTTCAAGAGTGAATTAATCATCTTCTTCCTTTTAGATATATCCACCAAAGAAATATCTACCTAAATAACATTCACTTTCATCATCCCTAAGAGCCATGAATAGTCTCCTTATCCTCATCATGTGATGAATCATCACTGTCTAATGTTTTTCCTTCTTCTTCAGTAGATGAGTTATTATCTTCTTCATGGTAAAGGCTATTAATACCTTTGTATGACTCCTTGTTATTTCTCTTATTGAATAATTTTTTGTACTTTTTAGGACCCTCATATTTCTTGTGCTCATCCTTATGAGATTCCTTATCAGTGTCTTTATGTTTAGACCTACCTCTATCTAGGCACTTAGCTACAAAATTAAAAACTTTAACTCATGAAAACCATTTAAAAGGAATATTCCCTTCATATTTACTTGATCTACATTCAATTTTCTTACAATCATGGCTTCAAGTTGATCTTCATTAAGATCAAAGTCTTCAAGGCTTAACTTTCTCTTATTATTTTTTGTCTCCTTGATCACCTTGAAGGTTGCTTCCTTATTTGGTGGTTTGTCCTCATTGAATCTCATCTCATAGGTAGAAAGGATGCCATGTAATTCATTCATCTTCATCTTGGTGAGATCATGACTTTCTTCCATAGATTTTTTTTTTGAATCAAACTTTAAGGTGAGAGACCTTAATACTTTATTTACTACAGTAGCTTCTTCAATATCCTCTCTAAGAACTTTGATCATGTTCACCACCTCATCAACCCTTAGAAGATATTATGCCATAATATCTTCATCCTTAATTTTGAGGCCCTCAAATTGTCTTTGACAGGTCTATAATTTATCTAGTTAACCTTTGAATCCCCTTCATAGATAATCTAAAATTTATTCTAAATTTACTTGGCAGACTTGCAATGGATTAACTTAGTAAAATCATCCTCAAATAGGCCATAAATTATAGCATTCATATCTTTATAACTATTTTCACTCAACTTCTTGTTAGCAACACTAGTTGGAGGAGTAGGAAGTGTAGAATACCCATCCATAATAGATTTCTAGATATCAAAACCTAGATACATGAGGTATGTCTTCATCCTTGCCCTCTAAAAAGCATAATTTGAACCATTGAATAGTGGTGCTTTCTTAATAGAGAAACCACCTTACATTTGATGACTACCCATTATACCTTTAATTACCTTTAAATGGTTAAAATTGTAAAGAAGGTGTGGCTCTGATACTAATTTTTAGAGGTGAAATCACTGAGGGGGGAGGGGGTAAATCAATGACATAATCAATTCAATTTCAATTTTAAAATTTCAAACTCTTAACCACTCAACAAAATCATTCATGAAGCACATAAATCAATTATTACAAATAATAAAAGAAACTATGCAAGATCAACACACATACATAGATTATGTGGGAAACCCTCATGTGGAATAAGATCCACTCTTAAGATTGAAAATAAGTGGGATATAGTCATATAATATATTTACAAATAAGAGACTTTAGTTAAGTACCCACTTCACAAAGAGCACTAACTCCTAAGCATGAACAAGCACCCACTTGTCCTAAATTTTGAGCACCCGCATAACACATTCTAATATCAACACCTATAGAGGTATAATTGCCTCTAAATATAACGTATAAATAGTGAATATAAAGTCTCTTTAACCCTTAAAGCTTCCTCAATCCTTCACACATAAATAACGTATCCAAAACAACTTTTTGGATCACTCTACACCTCTTCGCTCATCCTCAATATTCAACCCTATAACAACACTATTAAAACATAATAAATATTACCTATAGGTTAAAACCATATTCCTCATATTTATCTACTCTTCAATCCATCCACTAAGCACTCCCACACTTCTCTTTTCTTGGCTAGTCAACTATAGAAACCCTCATCTTTGTTTATGCTCTTTATAGAGCCTTCATGATCACCACCTTCTTGGTTGGATATAAGACATACCTTAACTCTTAAATATTTTATCACTCTTATAATTATATAAATTTCACATACTTAGGTCATCCATAAATTTTATAGATCACCCTTAAGTAATAACATCTTTTAACTAGGCCTAATAAGTCCTTACAAGTCCATGGAGACCTAGTCATCCTTTTAACACTTCACCAAAAAAAAAAAAGAACATAAGACCACTTCAAAGCATATATTTAATCTCCATATAACCCATAAGACATCCTAAAGTTATTAAATTTATCACTACACACGTATGCATATTCAAAACCTATCAATCATTTTCCTTGTACTTGAAAACACCATGAATGAACCAAAAGTCAACTTGTAAGCAATTGTTCATACTGAAGATGGATTGGAAAAACCTCCAAAATTCATATAGATTATCATTAGTGAGTATAAAACACTATATAATAGATAATTCACCTTTAAAAATCTAAACACCATCAATAAAAACTTAAACATCCTTCTTGGGTCACTTGTAGAGGAAAGTCAAACCCTTAGTCAACTTTAGACTGCAATAAATGCAAGTGTACAACTATTCAAAGATCCAAGTAAATTTTCATAGATTTCACTTGAAGTTATATACAAATTTTATTTTTATACCACCATCAAATTCATCCATAATCAAATTTTTTTAACAAAACATTGCATATTGGTTTTCCTATGTAAATTCAAATATTTGAATTCCAATAGTCACATTTTAATTCAAGTTTGACTATGGAAACTAGTGAAATCTGCTTGGGAGATAAACTTTGCACTAACATAGATTTTTATAGACATAATATCAATAACATAAATTTAAAACACATGATCTAGTCATAAATCTAAACAAACCCATGTGACCACTTTCATATGACACCTTCATACATGTGAATGTTGATGTCATTAATATGATTACTCACATTTTACTAAGATGACTTGGATAACCTATACCTTCACAAGACTATTCCAATTTATTAATTTCACTTTCAAAAGTATAAAAAGTAATCTTTACCCCTCATATGAACCCTTAAACATGGTCAACCTCATCACCATCATACATCACCTTGCTTATCAAAGCCAACACAATAGGGTCCATGCATGATCACTAAGGAACACTTTGTCATTAAGAACCATGCATCCATATCAAATCATGGACAATCTTGGACACCTTAGGGACATCATTGACAAGACCTCAAAAAAAATTCAAAATAATCATAGTTACTCTGCATATATATTTGGATAAACTCTTTTGGTGTGAATCATATAAAACATCAAGGCAAGTGAGGATTGTAGCTTTAAAACCTAATACAATCATGAACCTAAACAACTAACTATAGGCCTATTTTAAATACTAGTCAATTTTCAAGATAAATAAATGGGAAAAAGTGTTAAAAAAAGCTTTGATTCTAACTTGATACTTCAAACAAATTTAGGATCATAAATAAGATTAATGACTTTCAAAATGAGTTCCCAAACACAAATACATAGTCATGATCCTAAAATAATCACCCAGAGGATACGATGGGGATAGGTTGGATCTAATAATAAAAGGAAGACAGGTATATGTAAGATTTCTAAGGATATTTTTTATTATCAAAACAAATACAAAAATCATTGATGAGTTTATTGGTGTGAAATGAAATCCTAAACATAGAAATAATTGTCAATCTCTCTCCTAACATCACCTACAGGCCTGCTCAGTCTAGGTAAGGGACCATCTTTAGTATCATAAGGGATACAAGGTTTGGTAAGTATGCAATAAAATTTTAAAATGGGAGAGGTTACCTTAACATCCCAAAAAGAATAAATGGACCTTCACAGTGATATCTCATAATGAAAGCCAAGAAATCCTAAATGGGCTTAAGAGCTATTTTTGTATGATAGACCTAATAGGCAACACCTCAGCACTTGATGCAAACTAGTAGGTTGAAAGAGAATGAAGGATGAGTTGGTTTTTTTTACCCTCAAAGTTATAATTAGATTCACTAAAATCTTACATAATAAAAAATTTGGCCTATGCCTAATGAGTATAAGCTCACACACAAGATTGTTTACTTGCTAGAGTGGGAGTCTAAGCCTAGTATGAAAAGAGAAAATATGAGTAATAAAATCCACTTATAAATGATTTAAAAATTCAAAACATATATCATCTAACCCTCATACCTAGTGATATGGGATAAATGAAGACAGACTATGTTTAAGAGTAAACATACCAAAGATACACATAGGCAAATCCTACAGCTAATCATGAGGGAGATTGTAGTTTTGAGGAATCTATAAGCATAATCATACTTTTATTACTGATACATAATATGTTTATGAGTATAAAAATGCATTCATGGTCACCTCAAATCCACATAGGTAACATATATAATCATTGTTTTGTCTTAGACCTAGCTCACTCCATTGGCAAGGGGTAGTCTTGAGACCAAGGGGTATATTTGAATTCAAAGCACAAAATAATAATTTGAAACCCCATGGATGGTCCTTGAGGTAATGAAAATACATAAAAAATATTTTATTTACTTTTATGTGGTACCAAAACTTAGTTTTCAATCTAAATGACCTTGAGGGCTAGTAAGAAAGTGAAAGGCCTATAACCCCAAGCCCCTTGACCAACACACTAAATACATAAAGTGGGGTAATAATAATTTAAAATTCATTAATTGTTTTGGATGTGTTTGAAACTCTCCTAGTAATGGGATTAGTTTTTAAACCCAAAACCTAAATTAGACCTCACTCAAGTTCAAGAGAGCTAAATCTACCACCCAAAGAACAACTTCATACACTCACATCATATATAAAACTTTTCATGGGAATATATTTTTAAAATTTTTGTAACTGATGTCAATTTTGATGTAATTTTATGTGAATGTTCATGTCATTGATGTGAAGGTGCATCTGGTGAAGATGTATGGTGAATAGTCTATGAGGTATGAACTTGTGTACCTGATGTGACAAGAAAACCATGTGTCTCTATATTAAGAACTAATTTTATGGAATCCTAATGATTCTTTTGAGGTTGATGTCAAGATTCAGGTCAAGGTAAACATGATTGATTGCTACTCCTTGAATATGGGTGTCTTGAGAAGCCTAGTCATAATAAGAATAATCATATCATGAACATGTACATGATGAGCATAAATAAGTATGTATAGAGGTATGATATTGTCTAAACAGAATTAAAGGTATGATATCAAGTTATATAATCATTAATAAGTGTTTCAAGGTTAGTTTTCAAGCTTCAAAAGCTTGAGAATCCTAGTCATGGCATTGTTCATTACATGAAGAAACCTTGTGAGAAGGTATGAGCTTGGTTTCCTAGTGAGATGGATGCATAAAGGTATAAAAGTCTATATGAGGTTATTTCATCATGAATATGAGGCATGCATCACTCATGGGATTCTTATAATGAGCCTAAAGGGGTAGGACCTATAGACCTAACATGTAACTAGACTAGTCCTAGATCATGCCTGACCTAATGAGGTTATATGAGGTGTTGTCAAGGCCTATGAAGAATGAATAAAAGTTTTTGATAATTTAAATAGGTTTTATGACATGTATATGAGGTATTTATATCTTGGAAAGTGGCTACAAGGTAAATTTCAATGCCTAATGTGACTTATAAATCAAGGCCTAAAGAGAAAAGAGAGAGATGGTGAATAGATGAGGTATCAAGATCAAATTCCAAAGCATGTGTGACTAGGTGAGAAATTATAAATGTTATTAAAGTTTGTTTAATCATGTTCATGAATTTTCAAGTCAAAATTTGAAGGTTAAGGAAATAAAAAGTGTTTAGAGGTCTCTCATGTGCACAGAATGAAAGGTTTTCAACCTGAGAAGGAATTTTAAGTGTTCATTGGCATGTGTATCCTTTTAATGATAACATAAAATGTTCATGGTATATTGGTAATTTTCCTATATAAATTTTTCAAGCATTGGTTTTTAGATTTATGGGATAAGATTTATGAATTATCGTTAAGATTAGAAGATGGTTTAAACCCTCAAAGAACCCTAATAGTGACTTGATATGAAATATCTTTCTATAAAGTGATTAAAATGGATTTAAATGTATATTTAAGTGATTTTAATATTTATTCAACTCTCCTATTCACCTATAAGTGTGATTGGTTTGTCAAGTAAGTGAGTGGACCCTATAAGAAAGTATTTGTTTCTTAGAGATTTATTGTAGTAGTTAGAGTTGACCAAGTAAAAGTTGATAAATGGATGGAGGAAAAAGTTAGAGAATTTAATTTGATTTCCATGGTGGTTTTTAATCAATTTATATCCTTTAGGTGGGCTAAAATTGTCTTACAAGTTAACCAGTCACTAATAGACCTAATGATGCATACAATGAGAAAACTAGGTGGAAGTAAGAAGGTGATTAGGGATGTGTTATCATGGATTAGGAATGAATCCAAGTAAAATGATATTTTATTCAAGAATTTTAATAAATTTTAATTTTTTATATATATTTTTTAGTTAATTGGATATGATGAATTTTTTCTCATAATTTGACCTATCAAGTGCAGTTGAGATAGTGAAAGTGTATGTTTGTGAGAATGGTCACAAGACCAATATTGATAATAGACCATATTATCATTTTATCTATTTTTTTTTAAATCTCGTAATATAATCCACATGCATCAGGAGTATTTATAAAATTTCATACATGTGTTTTAAGTTATTATCACCATGATTGGTCTTCAAGTCAAATAGGTAGTTCTAGGTAAGTAAGTTGTAGAGATAAGTTTTAGAATCTATGCTATCAATTTATATAAATAATGCAATTTTTTTTTAAATTTCAGAATTTTATTTCCTATAATTTTTTTTTAATAAGGTTTAAATTTAGTTTAATAGGTTAAAACATTGAATCTAAAATGGCTTGTCTGGCGGAGTAAGGTCTATGAGAAAAAATGTCAACAAATTAGTTTGAAAGATCAATAATTGATGATAGATATTATGATATTTTTATTGAAATTTTGTATAAGGATGTTTTAGTATCATATTACATAATTATAAATTTTAAATTGTTTTTTTAAGTGTCATAAGTTCATGTTTCCATGACTATGTTTTGAGGCTGGTTCACAGTTTAGTGTGAGATTTTTGTAGAGAAGGGTTTAAGTCCTTTTTCCCTAAGTTGTGAAGTATAAATCACATGGTGATGACACTAAGGTAATTTATCTTACATATATATGTTATTTTATCTATTATTTTTTTCAAAATTATGTTTATGCTTCAATTTTTCAAGATATACTTTCTGGATATACACATGTCTAATTGAGAATAATGATAATGGTGTGTTTCAAGTGGTAGTTGAAAACTAAAAAGTGTTATGAAGCCTATATGAGATCATAAAGGGTATATTTAATTTTAATATGATATTTTCCTACCATGTGAAGTGTTTGAAATTTATACAATAAATGAAAAGTGTAATGTGGCCTAAACAGACCTAATAGGATTAGGTCTCCATGAGACCTAAAGGTGAGATAAGGCCTAATTGAGGTAGACCAGATCAAAAGGAAATTAAATAATTTTTTATCCATTTATATGATATTTACTAATATCCATTTCATGTCTAACCTAATAGGGTAATTATTTTTGGCCAACTAATAAGGATATGAATAAGAGACTTGTATAAATACTAGCTAATTTTAGGCCTATTGGTGAGAGTTGAGTCTAATAAAATAAGATAGTACATTGAAGAGTAAAAAGAGGTATTGTATACCATAATAAGAAGATAAAT
This sequence comes from Torreya grandis, assembly GCA_037957365.1. Taxonomy (NCBI): domain Eukaryota; kingdom Viridiplantae; phylum Streptophyta; class Pinopsida; order Cupressales; family Taxaceae; genus Torreya; species Torreya grandis. Next base: position 697,815 of record JARHVA010005294.1, read on the forward strand.
TATCAATTATTAACATTTGATATAGGTTTTTTTATATGAGGATCAAGGTCATATGACCTAATCATGTCAAGAAGAGGCCTAGTTGAGCAAAGAAGGATATAGGCCAATTTGAGAGGGATAGAAGTGTGTGAAGAGATAAAGAAAGATATTATCATTTTTTGTATGAATTTTTTTTATTAAATTAATCAATGGTTTTAGGATTATTATTTGATTTTGATTCATCTAGGGGATTGGTGCTTCCTTGAAAGTGAGTGCTTAGTAAAGCATAGTTGAGTTGGTGTTCCATGTGAAGTTGGTGCTTCACTAAAGCTTGTGTTTATTTTATATGAATATAGTAAATTTGTATATATCAGTGGGTTTTCATCCCCTTGAGGGTTTCCCACATATAATTTATGTTATCTTGTGTTCTTATGTTTCACATATATGTGGATAGTTACTTAGTGATTATTTGATCTAGATGATTGAATGAATGTTCATGAATGATTAAGTAAGAATTGAATAAAAGGTTTTAAATACTAATTCATCACCCTCTCATTCATATTTATTATAATATTTGGTATCATATCCTATTCCTTTGAATTATATCTAAAAAACTAAAGGAGATCCTAGAAACAAGGATGGTTAGTCAACAAGGTCGAGGTGGTTTCTCTACTAGCAAGGATCCATTATTCAATGGATCAAATTATGCCTTCTAGAACATCAGGATGAAAATATATTTGATGTCTCAAGGTAATGATATATGGGAGTTAGTGATTAATTTGACTTAAATATTGAAACAACCTTATAATAATCATTAGGTTTCCTTCAAATTCTTTCTCAACAAATATACACATGGCTTCCTTGTCACATTAGGCACACAAGTTCATACCTCATAGACCATTCACCATGCATCTTCACTAGATACACCTTGACATCAATGGTAACACTTCTCAGCAAACTCCCCCTTTGTCATTGATGGTAAAACAATCTTCAAATTGATCACTCTCATCTCCCCTAGTCTGGTTAATCTCCCTTTTTAGACTTTCTCTCCCTTTAACATTAATGACAAAATTCTTCCATAACTAACATATAGAACCAAAAAGAATATAAAGGATTAAGGCAACATGTTACCCATTACTCCATGCATACTTACTTAAAATTAACTTAGATTATAAGACCACTTCTCAACATATATCAAGCTCAATCAATAACCTGAATAACTCTCCCTCAAACTATGTATCCATTATGCTTTTGCTAACTAAAGAATGTCTTCATAAAGCCTAATGAAGTCACCACTTTCCATAGGGAACTAAAACAACACTGATTTAGGAGATTCCTAGATTTCCATTCTCTCAAAATATTGAATGTCCTTCAATATACTTTTGGGCTTTATTGGCACTATAGGCTTGATCTCTTCATCAACCATTTGATCATCAATGTGAGATAACAATAGACATTCCTAACTTGTTTTCACAGTTGAGGTATGTTCTATCACAAAAAAATATACACTTGATATTGTAGAATAATCATGACTCATCTTTATTATCTTTGGTTTCCATACATTCATTTTCCTTATTTCTTACATTCTAGGAGATTCAAACCTCCGTTTTGACTTGATGACCTTCTAACTTTATATGGACAAAATATTGAAATGTGTCCTACATTATGACAACTATAGAGAACCACCTTATACATACAATTTGAATGTTGTGAACTATGACTCCATACATAGTCCCATGAGTAATCATTCTTGGAGGGTCTTTTACACTTTCTTTCTCTATGACCAAACTAATTGCATACAAAATAATAACCTTTGAATGAACTAGCATACCTCATAGCATTAAGATATTTGATAGGTTTTTTCATGTTGACCTTCTTGTCTTTAATAGACTTCTCCTTGACTTGAGATACCACCTTTTGATCTTCTTTGAAACTAAGACCTATTTTATCACTTTTAGACTTTTGACTGATCAAGATGTCATCAAGAGCCTCAATGCTCTTTTCAAACTTCACAAATCTCTTTACCTTGATATATGATTGATCCAACTAAGCTTTTGGGGATTCTACTTTAGTTTTATACCTACTGTATTCTTCCTCTTTAGCCTTTTAGGATTTCATTTACTTCCTCCATCTGTACCATAACTTGATTTATGATCTCATCATACTCCTTGGAACTAATACTCAGCCTTTCCTCAAATAAGCTATTTTTCTCCTCATAATCTTTAACTAGTGATCTTAGTTTATGATTATTTCTTCTTTGTAAATTCAAATCCTCTAGTTCACTCACAAATTATTCCTCAAGATTCACTTCACCTTCTTCTTCATCTGATTCTACATCAACCATAAGGCCTTTTCCCATTTGAACAACCCTTGTTATCTAATTTTATGGCCATGAACAATATTTAATTATTATCATATTCAAGTTCATTACTACCACCATCATTATTAGATTCACTTGAGTCACTTACATCAAAATAGTTATCTTATTTTGTATATAATCTTCTCTTATTCTTTAAATTTACTTTCCTACCTTCATACTTCCTAAACTCCTTGTTTTTATCAGGTCTATATGATTTCATGTCATTTCCATGATGTTCACCACGTTATTAATTATGCTCAATTTTATACGTATTAGGATATTTGGATTCAAGGTGATAAATCTTATCATAATTGAAACATTTGAAGGGAAACTTACCCTTGTACTTACCTAAGCCAAACCTCAATTTACTTACAAACATGGATATTAGTTGATCAACATCTAAACATTCCTCATCCTTGACCTTCTTGTATTTTGACTTATTCTCAATTTTGAAAGTTACTTATTTATTGGGAGGTATTCCTTCATTTTTTCTCATCTCATAGGTAGTCAAACTGCCATGAATCCCATCCATCTCTAGCTTATCCAAATCTTGCATCTTTACTACTATAGAAACCTTAGAATCAAACTTAGGAGCTAGTGATCTTAATACATTTTGAACAAATATATATTCTTTCAATTCTTCTCCCAATCCTCTAATGACTTGACAACTTCATGAAAATTCAATAGCTAAGATGCAATGGTTTCATCTTCATTCATCTTTAGAATTTCAAACTATCTCCCATGGATCTAAAAATTTCCCATCTTTACCTTGGTGTCTTCTTAAATAGTCTTAAATTTGTCTCATATCTCTTTGGCTAATACAAAATGCATTAATTTCACAAGTTCTACCTTTGATAGGCCACAAATAATGGCATTCATTGCCTTGGATTTATTTTCACTAGCCTTATTACCTATTGCATCAATTGGGGAAATAGGAGGAACATTATAGTCATCCAAAACTAACTCCCATATATCATTACCTTGAGACATCAAATATATTTTCATCCTGATGTTCTAGAAGGCATAATTTGATCCATTGAATAATGGATCCTTGCTAGTAGAGAAACCACCTCGACCTTGTTGACTAACCATCATGAGTTAGGTAAGGTAATGATATTGATGTCTTAAGTACAATGTGTATTGAGTAGCCTAGTCATAACAAACATAGTGATATCATGAATATGTGTATGATGAGAATAAAAAGGTATGTATATAGGTATTATATTGTCAAATGATCATGAAAGGAATGAGATAAACTTGTAGAAGCATGAACAAGTGTTTCAAGGTCAATTGTCAAGTTTCAAGAGCTTGAGAAGCCTAGTCATGACATTGGTCATTGCATGAAGAGATTTTATGAGAAGGTATGAGATTGATGTCCTAGTGAGATGGATGTAAAAATTTATAATATTATTTATTAGGTTATTTGAGAATGCATATGTGGTACTGGAGTACTCATGAGAGTCTTAGAGTGAGCCTAAATTGGTAGGACCGATAGACCTAACATGCAACTAGACTAGTTATAGACCCTACCTGGCCTATTATGGTGCCATAAGGTGTTGTCAAGGCCTATAAATAATGTATGTTATGTTTGAGAATGGTAATAGGTTTTATGACATGTATATGAGGTATTTATATCCTATATAGTGGCTACAAGGACAGTTTCAAGGCCTAATGTGATTTACAAATCAAGGCCTAAAGAGCAAAGAGAGAGATGGTAACTAGATGAGGTATTAGGATCAATTTACAAGGCATGTGTGAATAGGTGAGAATTTAAAAATGTGAGTCAATTTTATTTAATCATGTTCATGAATTTTTAGGTCAAAATGTGAAGGTTAAGGTAAGAAAAAGTGTTTTGAGGTCTCTCATGTGCACATAATGAAGGGTTCTCAACCTGAAAAGGACTTTCAAGTGTTCATTGGCATGTTTAAACATTGAATTATAACCTAAGATATTAATGGTATATGGGGGAAGGGTCCTATCTAAAATTTCTAAGAATTGATTTTTGGATTAAGGGGCTAAGCTTTATGAATGATCATTAAGACTAGAAGATGGTTTAAACCCTCAAAGAACCCTAATAATGACCTAATATAAAAGATATTATTCCAAATTGATCATAATAGATTGGAATGTATAATTAAGTGATTGGATATTTTATTAAACTCTCTTAGGCACCTTCAAGTGTGATTAGTTTTTTAGGTGAGTGAGTGAACCCTATAGGAAAGGCCTTATTTCTCAAAAATTTGTTGTAGTAATCAAAGTTGACAAAGTCAAAGTTACTAAATGAATAGCGGACAAAGCTTGAGACTTTTTTTTCATTTCCATTTTGGTTTATAAAAATTTAATATCTTTCAAGTGTGATAAATTGGTCTTACAAGTTGAGCAATTGCTAATAGACCTAATGATGCAGATAGTGAAAAAACCATGTAAAAGTGAAAAAGGTGATTAGGGATGTGTTATCATGGATTACGGATGAATACAAGTGCATTTATAAAATTTTAAATAATTTTAATTAATTTTAATGTTATATAGATACATTATAAGTTAGTGGATATGATGAAAATGTTGCTCATAAGTTGACTTGTTTAGTGCAGTTGAGACAATGAAGGTGCAAGTTTATGAGATTAGTCTGCAAGACCAATATTGATAATAAACCATATTATCATTATATATTTATATGTTATATTAATATAATAATATAATCCACATGTATTATTATTCTTTTTAAATGTTCATATAGGTGTTTGAAGGTCATTATCATCTTGACTGGTCTTTAAGTCAAACAGGTTGTCTTAGGTAAGTAAGTTGTAGTGATAAGTTTGAGACTCTATGCCATGAGTTAATGTAATCAAATTAATATATTTCAATGGTAATACCCTCCTAAGGTTATCCTAAATATATTTGATTGTTCACACAAGCTATAAAACACTATAAATACATGACTTCTAGACCTCTATCTATTAGATGGAAATTGAATACAAAATACCTATTCGAACATGAAAAAATTGATAAAAATTAAGGTTATTAATCCGTATTATACACTATTTCTACATACTACTATCTACAGCTACCCTAAGCTCAAATTTTTTAGATTTCCAATCTCAAGTACTCTCAAGGCATTAAATACCACTATCATTATAGAATCACTTTCACTTACACTAGAACTTAGTTAGGATAAATACATTAAGATTTATCCTTTCTCATATTATTTATGTATAGGAAACTCTCTTCACAATGGGGTGTTGAGGATGTCTAGCCTATCGTACTTGTAAACACCAAAATTACATCACACAAATGCATAACTCCCTATGTCAAAACCCCCCTTGAGCCCCTTTTAATAATTATCCTTCGTACCCCATGTTTTCACCCCTCACACATTTAATTTAAAATATTTAATTAAGTTAATTAAAAACTATTTATGCCACCTTACCTGGCACCTCATTCAAAGACTAATTCTTACCCTTCGAGTCACCTCAAGATTTAGTCCCTTAATCCTAACTACCCATGACTTATTCTTACCCCAAACATAAATTCCTAACTAACTACATCCTTCTTAATCTCGCATTTCTACTGTTTCTTAATGGATACCACACTTGGTGGGGGAAGGAATAGAAAATAGGTTAAATATAGCCCTTTTACCTATTCTCATGCCATTGACATCGGTCAACCCATAGCCGACATCGGTGGAATCACCGATGTAAATTACATAAGCCAAATTATAACCTAATATTTAGGTCAATAGAAATTAGGAAAACTTAGTCATTCACATATAGGCTTTAGCATTCAACTTTCTACATCCAAGCTTACCATCACTCTACACAAATCAATCTAGATTAGGAATTGATATACTACACAGAGCTTGGATTCTTCTAAACTAAAAACACATTCTTGTATTTCATATTCACCTATTACTTTCACATGCCTCATCAGAGCCATCTATTTGGCATACATGGTTCATCCATTTCATCAACTAAGTATATCTCTATGTTTTGTAATTCTTGTAGATAGTCATTTTACAATTACTTTACACTATATTGTTTATCATTTTATGAATGTCCTAACTCTCCCTACGAAGGAGTCATAAAAATCCTTAGCCTATTTACCTTTACTTCAAACATACCAAACCTTTGTCTATACCCACTCCATTATGACTCTTCCCAACCTCATAACACTTGACAACATCCACTTTATATCTTAGAAAATTCTCCTACAACCTCCTAAAAACCTACTATCCCTACCGACATCAGTAACATAACTAGAATCAATCATATAACTAACATCAATCATATTTCCTTACTGACATTGAAGCTTAACCAATGTTAGCAATTATGTATTTCCACTAACCTCCCTAAGGTTACCCAAACAACCTCCAAAAACACTAATAACTCACATTACTTGCATTATGTCACTCTCTATTGCACTTAGACTTCAAGAATGATATGAACATCTCTCTTTTACTATCTATTTCATTTTTTTATTCATTACCATTTTGTTTTAAAAATTGGACTGTCATCCCCAAGGAAGTTTGACACTTTTAAGAACAAGCACATAGCTTAGCAGCCCACTCATATATCTACTAACAAATATTTTGGTGCTAGCACCCTCTTATTCGTAGGTAGTCCTCCCTAGCCAAAGAGGAGTGATCAACATCATTTGGATATAGTGTGCAACCAATCTAGGTTCTCTATAATCTCTAATCCCTACCCTTTATCTCTATTTCTCATTAAACATAAAAAATATTCAAAATTTAGTGAAATATTTCTGGCATGCCCATTGGGACCTTGGAGTTTTCCTTGGGTTCATTTCTTATTTTAAGCATTCATATAGGTGCGTTATAGTGAAAATTTAATTCCTTGTACTTTCTCCCTCACTTTTTCCTCAAAAAAAAAATCAACATTTTATTTCTATTTAAAAGAAATAAACTAAAATTTCTTCTTCTTTTCTAATCTTCTCTTTATTTTTCCTCTAAAAGAAACATATCATTTTTTTTGTAAGTTAAAAAGATTCTCTTCTTTATCTCTTTCTTGCATGCACATTAGGATAGTGAAATTCATTTTATTCTCCTATCTCATCTTTATTTTCATTCAAATCAAAACACTTTAGATTTGGGTTTAAACTTACTACACTTCATTGTTTGCTTGTTGCATATTAGCTCACTTAGTTAATTACAAGCATTATGAATGAATCATAGTTCAACTATGATACAAAACTAGATCATACTCACAAAACCAAAAATCTAAACTCACTTGAGATAAGGCCCGTTAGGATTTCATCACCTGGTGGATCACCTCACCCTACCTGGCTATCCTACTTAGATTTCACCACCAAGGGAGAACCCAATTCATTCTCTGGCAGAGTATAAACACTAGATAAAAGGTATATTTTGGTTATGTAGCTTGGCTTGGCTTTAGGTCCATGAAGTATGGGGAGTAAGATCCTATAATAAGCCATGTACTTGGTCTAACACATATTTCCTCTTGAGCACCAAAACTAACCTAAAACCAGCTCATTACTTTCTAGTACCTTTGATAACCAAACTCTCATCTCACTATCTGATTAAGGCATAAGCCAACATGAGACTAAAATTAATCTCTAAGTGTTAATAATTTTTGGTTGTATATCTTTTATTGATTTTCTATTGCTTTATGTATTTTTTGAGTTGGTAAGGATGTTTTTTAATTTATTTACAAAATCAACACTATTCATAATACTCAGGTTGTATAACCTATTATATCATTTTTTTTAGTGTTCATCCTCCTTATAAAGACCTCTTTCATGCTCTATTTTACCTAGATTTTGCCTCTGGGTTTTTAAAACATTGAATTTTTCATCTCCCAGGACTCCATAGTGATTGACATTGGTTAAACCCACCGATGTCGACAGACTTTAACCTACCAACATCAATCAAGTGATCGATGTTAACAACTACGTAAATTCATTATTTTTAGTTTGCTTAAAATAACAAGCTAAAACAACCTATCTACCTCCACTCAAACTTGGTTTTTTCTTACTCTATCACTAATACATAGCTCTAAGACTATTTATACTTCTTCTTATATGGTATTGATGTGAAGCCAAGTCAAAATTCTTGCTGATTACAGAACCTGACAACCAATTTCACCTTCCCCTCTTGTTACTTATTCTATCATGGAGCATACTTTAGATAAAAATCATACTCCCAACCCCAACCAAATTCCCATTGTGCCTGAAGGAGATCAATATTTTTGTAAATTTCTTGATCGTAATGTGGCAGCCCTTTAGCATTACCTTATCATGAGCCAAACTCACAATTATTTGGGTGACCCACTATATGGTATGCCAACTTCTCTCATGGAGACAACTTCGGTTTTAGTTGTCTCCACTATGTTCCCCATGGTTACCCAAACCATCACTTTGATAAGTAAGCCAACCATGAAAATGCCCAAAGTTTAGCATCACTAACTACCCAATCCCACGTAAACCCTATCGTGACATTCATACCTTCACAACCACAAGCAATTCACTCAAGTCTAACCCCATTTCATAATTTGGTGGTACCCATCCCATCTACTCTTGCACCTATATTTACATGAGTTATGACTCACCCTTCACCTAGTATAACCATTCCAACAACCAAACCTATAATAACAACACTTGACCAAAGCATTATCTCTAACCCAATAAGACAAGCCCCTTTCATTTTTTCCCCCTAACCTATGACTCACTACCCCTATGCTACATCAACACAACCAAAATTGGCTATGTCATATGATCCATCTACCTTTTATCAGGTTCCCTATAAATTAAAAAGTATCTCCAAAACTAATCCTCTTCCAAACCTCATTAAGATGTTGATGGATAAAATGTCTAATCTAGAGACATATGTGTCAGGTTCAGAGAATGTGTTATCTTATGATAAAAAATGCAATGATCCCACTGATACTTCTGTGCCTATTCAACCTTATCCAATCCAATGGGAACTCCCCAAATTTACTCATTTATAGAGTAAAGAGGACCCACAATAGCATTTTCAAGAATTTAGACATGTTTTTTATTTAATAGGGCACGATGATGCATTACTACTTCACACCTTTCCTATGTCTCTTTTAGGTTCTACCCTAGATTGGTATAGCTCTATAACTTGGCACTCCTTTTTCTCATTTACCCAACTCTCACAATTATTCCTAGACCATTTCTCTATCAACATTTCTAGAAAGGTTTCTATTACGAACCTTCATTATATTAAATAATTTGATGACGAGTCTATCATAGATTTTGTCGCTTATTGGAGAGGCTTAATTAATCAACTCTCATTTTCTTTACCCTAATCTAAGCTTATTGTTATATTCATAAGGGCATGTTATAATCACATTTCATCAACACTTTTAGTACAAACTTTATACACATTTGATGAAGCTTTTACAATGGTGAAAAAAATTGAATCTAGGCTATAGATGAAGATAGAGTCAAGTTATGTAGTAAGAATGCTAATTCCAAATCAAATGACTCCTCTTCTTCTAAAACTTCTCCTTCTAACCAAAAATATAAAGGTTCTACCAATTCAATGGTCATTAAATCAGCTTCTTCCACAACCACAAACCAACCTAACTCCTTAACCTCACAAAATTTGACTAAGAAATTCTAATAATGATATGAACAAATACAATATACTCCCATTGGGGAGTCATATAATTTTGTTTTGGAAAAACTATTACAATAGGGAACCATAACCCTTCCTCAAATCAAGCCTCTTATATAGTTTGACCCCTCCCATCCTATTCCTACTTCATACAAGGAGGATGAGTTTTGTGGCTACCATTGAGTCAAAAGCCCCAATTATAATAACAATAAAACATTTAAGAACATTGTTCAAGACATGCTTGATAGAGGTGATCATGTTTTAGATAACCCTATCCTGCTAACCAAAATATGGATGTGTTTAAATAGCCTTTTCTTAACCATTCACCTAATTAAAATATTTTTTAGACCATGACTAATAAATCATGTGATCATAATATCCATATAGGTAATATGGTCTTTCCTTTACCTCTAGTCCAACCTCTCCCACAGTAGGAGACACCCATTTTACCTATTCCTCCCCATAATTAGTGGAGTTTGTTTTGTCCATTCTTCCTCCTCAGGTAGAAGAACATACTTCACCCATTCCACTCCCACATGAGGAAGGGCCTCCTTTACCTCTCCTTTTACTGAAAGAGGAGACTATAATGCTATCTCCTTTTACACCCATTTTACCTATCCTCTTACCACTTAAGGACCATGCCTTACCCAATCCTGAACTACATGTTGAAGGGAGCATCATTCCTATGATATACCATATTGAGTAACCTTCTCCACTTGCCTCTCCTCTACTTATATAAGGTAGTACCCCATCCACTCCTCCTTCACACCTATAGGAGCCAATGTTATCTACCCTTACATTCGATGAGAGACCTATTGTGCATACTCTAATTCAACTAATTTTACCACTTCTTTTACCAATGGAAGATCATACTTTACCTATTCCTTACCCACATGTTGAGGGAGAAATTATACCAATACTCTACCCTTTTGAGGAGCCATCTTCACCTACCTCTCCCCTACCCATGGAAGACCATGCCTCTTCTCCTATCTCTGTCAAAGAAGACCTTATTGTAGCTCTTTCTTGTCTTTCACCCAAGGTAGTATATGCTAACAATTTACCTCTTTGTCAATCGCCTAAGCCTTCTAAAGAAGCAACTATAAGTCCTACATCAACTTCATCTAAACCCTTTTTATGGCTAGTGAGAAATTTAGAATTTCTTGACTCCATGAAGCTAGACCATATGGCATTTTGGGACTGACTTAAAACTCCTTATCCTACACAACAAGTGTCATCCTCTACCACCAATCCTCTCACTACCATTTATCCTAAGGTCTTTGAAAAATTTAGATCTTATTCACCAAAATCACCAAAAGCTCATCTTTCTATGTCAAATACCTCACCCTCATAGGGATCTAGCACATTAAAGTAGATTAGGTCTTTAGCCATTCACCTGATCTCTAATCTAATTCATCCATAGGTAAAATTAGATCTGATTCTTTAAGCATAATTTGGATTTCTATAGCCTAAACTAAGGAGGAATGTTAAGCTTCCTAGGCCTCATTTGTCCTTCCCTCTTCCACCCTCAAATTTTTCATCAATTTTGGGAGCACATCCCTCTACTTTAGTTGGGGTATCACCGATCCAAGCAAAATAAAAGGCTATGTTACCTCCACTATTGCCTTTGCTACCTAGTAGGTCTTTCACATCTGACACCATGATACCTAATACCAAGAAAGTGTCTAAAAAACATGTGGTTCCATCACCACCTAAAAATATGCCACAAAAAATCACCCTCATGAATCCTAAACCAAATAAGGTGTCCACTCTTATTACAACAATAAGTGTTAGCCCACTCACAGGCTCTCAAATATTTTTATTATGCCAGTTGTGTCAATCTTCCATAATAACTCTTTCTCCCATTAAGCCTTACATCCCTCTTAGACTAAAGCTATATTGGTTTGATGATACACAAGTATGTCTATATCATCATTTACCTAGACATGATATCGAGAGTTTTAAATCTCTCATAGTAGTCATTTAACAACACTTTGATATTGACACTCTCTTTGTTGTTACCCCCATTAACTTGCCTACTATTCAACCCATAGCATCCACAATACTTCATAATGTTCCACCTGAATTCAAACCCAAAGATGTTGTCATACCCCCTTTGCCACCTCTTTCACCTATGTTTCAAATCAACATAGTTAATGTGGCCATGTGGTCACAAAATTGAAAGGATAAAGGTAAGGATAATGTCATTACTCTTTGGGATCATCCCTCCTCAAAATAAACTCCTCCTCTAAATCCCAAGATTTCCATCTTGGGTGTCCCAAAACCAACATCTTCAGAAGTTATTCAAAACTTTATGGTGTAACAACTTCATCAAACCCCTCTAAAAATGTCCTTGTATGAGTTAATCCAAAACCCACACCAACACCATCAAGCTTTGATTAGTTCCTTACAAGTGGTTTAGGTACAATCTAATGATCCCCAGCCTCTTGTAGCTTTGGTCAGCTCTTTTAACACCATCTCCCTGATTTCCTTAAGTAATTTGGAAATTCCACTTCAACACCCTAAAGATAAAGATTCTTCCCTTTTTATTACTGCATATATCAATCAAACTCATGTCAAAAGAGTCATAATCGATGGAAGAGATAGTGTTAATATTATCTCCACCCATGCTTACAAATAACATGCCCTTCTTGACAATTTCATGTATCCTATTGACATGGTGCTCAACTCCTTTAATGACACCACAACTACAATGGTGGGCACTATTGTCTTATATATCCATGTGGGTCCTCACACAATTATTGAGCTCTTTTATGTTGTATAAGGAGATTTACAATATAAAATACTTCTTAGATGGCCTTAGATATGTGATATGGCATGTGTACCCTCAACTTTACACCACTACATCAAGTTTGAGCATAATGGGCAAGTGCATGTTATTCCTATTGACCCACCTCCTTTTAAAAGATATAACATGAATTATATCCCCAATGATGTTATCATTCCATTAAAGACATCATCTCCTCTTTAGTATACTTTTAAATCTTCCACAAGCTCCACTACCCTAGTTACACAGATATTGGCAACACAAATTCCTGACAAAGACCCCATGGAGGAAAATTTCAAGAATTTATCACTTAGATAATATAATTTATTGACACTCAACATGTTTTATACTCCAAAAGAGTATAGAGAGCTTCATATGCCCCCTAATTATGATCCTTGTATTGGTATGGTCATCCTGTATGCCCCCCCTAACCTTCAAACTAATTTCACATATGGGGGAATCGATCGATCTCTCACTATCAACAATCCATCCTCTTCACCATAATGATTTACAGATGACTTGTATTTCCTAAGCAAGCCTAGTTTCACTCACACCTATCTTTATAGGTGTGCTTAGAAAGGATTTAGTTTGGGTCATTATGAGTAGGGTGTTCATACACCCATTGAATATCCCACCAATAAAACCATTGAAAATGCCAAAAAATGACATGGAGTAGGTTTTTATGAACCAACTAAACTCACCAAAACTTATCATATACCTATTATCAAAGAGCCCATTTCTCCTTCTCCATCCTCTCTTCAACCATCACCTACTGAATCAAAGGTATCTATACCTCCTAATTTTTTTTCAATAAATGTCATCCATTTTGGCCCCCTCACCTATCATTAGGGTAAGTAAATAAGGTCCCTTCCTCTCATTAATCTAGAAATGATTTATGAAGACTCTCCCACTATCAAAACTATTTAATGTCAAGATGATGATGTTATTCTCACATACATGGGTGTAGATGATTCCTATATCCAATGATTGTTCCCATTCAAAACACAAGCTATGTTAAATGAAACAACCATTGACATCAATTTTGCTTCTCAAAATAACCCCTACATTCTTAAGATTGGCCAATCTTTAGATTCCTCTGAGCAAGCAAATTATGCTACATTTCTTAATGACCATAGAAAACCTTTCACTTGGTCTTATAATGACATGCCTGGTATCAACCCCTCTATCATCACCCACAAAATTATCACCAACCAAGATGCTAAGATTGTTAATCAAAAGCTTCTCAAAATGCATCCTCATATTGCTTTCCTTGTTAAACAAGAGCTCCAACACCTCTTTTTTGTTAACTTTATCCAAACCATTGACTACCCACAATGGGTTTCTAATATTATTCCTATCATAAAAGTGATAGGGGGAATCCATATCTACACTGACTATCATGACCTAACCCTTGCTTGTCCAAAGGATGACTTTCTTTTGCCATGTATCAACTAACTTGTTGATCTAACAGTTAGCCATGAGATGCTATCACTTATGGATGGGTTCTCAGGTTACAGTGAAATCCTAGTTGCTCCCAAAGATCAACATAAGATAACTTTCATTACCCCATGGGGTAATTTCTATTATCGAGTCATGCCCTTTGGTCTGAAGAATGTTGATGCCACCTACTAACATGCCATGACTTATATCTTCTATGATATCCTACACAAAATTATGGAAGACTACATGGATGAATTACTCAAAAAGTCTAAACTTTTACAAGATCACTTGATGATTCTCAAAATCATATTCACTCATCTCCTCCAATATAACATTCATTTAAACCCAAAGAAATACATCTTTGGTTTCCTTTCCAGTAAGCTCTTAGGCCTTATCATTTCTCTTTATGGTATTAAAGTTGACCTTGCTAAAGTTTGAGAAATACTTGACATGCCTCCACCTACTAATATCAAACAACTCCAAATCTTGCAAGGTAAGCTTTAGTTAATCCACTGCTTCATTTCCTAGTTGTTAGATCATTTCCAACCCTTTCACCATCTCTTCAAAAAAGATGTCTCCTTACATTGGAATATAGATTGCAAGAAAGCCTTTGATGCACTCAAATGATATCTCCTTTCCCCACCAGTTCTTATTCCACCTAAGGAAAACCAACCTTTCTACCTTTAAATCTCTACAATAGACCATTCTCTAGGAGTTATGATTTCACATCAAGATGATCACCATCAAGAACAAGTGGTTTACTAGATAAGCCACACACTTATTGATTATGAAACTTGATATACCCATATCGAAAAGATTTTTCTCACATTGGTATTTATAGCTTCCAAGATTTATCATTACCTCTTAAATCACAAAACCTACTTCATCACCCATACTGATCCCCTCAAATACATGGATTCTAAGACATATCATAACCAATGTATAACTCAGTGGCTCATGTTCCTTGCTAAATTTGACCTGGAATTTATTCAAAAAAAAGTCTATCAAGGGGAAAATGATCATTGACCAGTTAGCTACCACCCCTTTATTTGACAACCAACCTTTAGACCTCAAATTCCCTGATGAATCCATTACAACACTCTCCACTGATGACATTTCTTATCAAATGATGATGTTCTTTGACAGGGCTAAATTTCAACATTGTGGGGGTGTAGGGGTCATCCTCATTCATCTTGATGGTGAGCCTATGACATTGTCATTTAAATTAGATTTTGAATTTACTAACAATATGGTTGAATATGAAGCTTTGATCTTAAGGCTTCAAATGGTTATTTTCTTAGGTGTCAAATCAATAACCATTTTTGGTGACTCCCAGTTAGTGGTTAATCAAGTTAATGTTCCTAGCTATGTAAAAATGAAATTATTCAATGATATAAACATCATGTAGATACACTATTAGAATTATTTGAATCCTACCTCTTAAAAATTATTCCTTGATATACAAACAATTTTGCTGACACAATGGCTTCTCTTGCTTCACACATACCCACTTCACCCTCTTCCTCAAAAATCTATGTCATTGTACATCACTTAATATTACCCTCATATGTATCAACTAACATCCTTTTTATAGGCAATGTAACACACAACCCACATGACTTATGGTACAAGCAACTCATGGATTACCTCTCCTTTTTTATTACCCCTTCTAACCTCTCCAATATGGGAGACGTGCCTTCATGAAACATTCCACTCATTACACTATGCTAGGGGGAATTTCCTACAAGTGAGGTTTTGATGGTCTCCTCCTTAGATGCCTCACGAGATCCCATTCTCAATTAAGGAAGTCCATGATAGGATTTGTGGTGGACATTTCAATGGTAACACAATTTCCAAATTTATCCTTTGATTTGGCTACTATTGGCCAACACTCCATCAAGACTGTAGTGATTACATTTGACATTATGTTAAATGTCAACAACATGCTAACCTCATTCATGTTCCAAGCCATGCATTAAAAGTTGCCAAAGACTTATGTCCCTTATCCCAATGGGGTTTATATCTAATCAATGAAATTAACCCTCATTCATCTCTTTTTCACTATTCCATCATTACTACTACTGAATACTTCACAAAATGGGTTGAGGCCATTCCTCTCATCTCCACTAAGGCTAAAAAATTGTTGACTTTATCAACCATCACATCATCTATCATTTTAGTGTCCCCTATAAAATTATAATAGACAACAACAAATCTTTCAAAAATAAGACTGTCCAAAAGCTCTATGACACCTTTGGAATCAAATTAAGCTTCTCGTCATCATACTATCCACAAAAAAATGGATAGGTAGAAGCTTCTACAAAAACCTTAACCAGAATCCTTATGAAGGTAGTCAATGATATTGGTAAGGATTGGCACACACACATTCCCTTTTCTCTATGGGCTTACCGTACTAGCATTCAAACCCCTATAGGTTATATGCCATTTTCCTTAGTCTATGTGATAGAAGTTGTTTTGCCTCTTGAGGTCTATATTCCTTCTCTTTGCATTTCTCTACAAGACATACTTACTAATGATGAGTTTTTTTAAGAACATTTGGATCAACTTGAGTTGTTTGATGAATGTCATCTCATAGCCCTCAACCACCTCCAAATCTATCAATAGCATATCAAACATGCTTACAATAAAAACCTCAAGGAGGAAAATTTTAATATCAAATATCTCATCTTAAAGGAAAATTAACATGTGACAAACATGGAGAAAAGAAAATGGGGTAAGTTTTATTATAATTGGCTTGGACCCTACATCATAACTCACAAGTATGGCTCAAGAACTTATCACTTATCTTCTCTCAAAGGAAGGCCAAAACCTAAGCCTTTAAATGCTTTGTATCTATGACCATTCTTTTGTTAAATCAAGTGACGCTTCACCTCATGTTTAACTTGAGATCATCCCTTGAGCAACCCTATTACATTCATCTCCCTTCCTCTTAACCCTTATTCCTACACACTTAGTTAACTTGTGAAGTGATAAGTTTTTTCCCTTAA
>JARHVA010005294.1:722500-907500 GCA_037957365.1 Torreya grandis
ATGTCACTGTCAACTCTTTGATATTTAAATATAAGGTGTTGGTGGTGTGATCCCACCTCTCTATTAATGTTATCATCAAGCAACATCACATGTAACTCTACAATATCATCACACTCCTCCTAGCCCTATAGCTGTCATGTAATCCCACTCATCCATGGTGACATCCCTTCTCATCATCATCAGTAGCATAGGTAGTCAACCTCATAATGTCAACTCCTACCTAAACTTCATCCACATACACAAAACTCAAGTCACATACTCTCTAATATAAACCTCCACTCTTTTTCCCCTTCTTTCTAGGAGAACTATATTGTCCTAAGGCCCTCGTCTAGGATATGTAGGTATTACTCAGTCAATACAGGGTCTTCTAAGGTTAACTCGACCATATACCCACCTAAACCCTAATCCCAACTACCTATCTCTTAAACCCTAGGCCCAGCTACCTATCCATAAACCCTAGACCCAACTACCTACCTCTTAACCCTAGGTCTAACTACCTATCTCTCAACTCTAGTCCTCATAGCCTATATCCTCAACTCTAGGCCTTATGACCTATATCTCATACCCTTGATCCCATGACCTATTTTAACCTCCCTTTTCCTAACCACTTCCATTAATAAAATTTTAACCATACCTCACCCTTTTTCCATACACACTATGAAAGCTAAATTGGATTAATGCCCTCAATTGGGATATATAGGAAACACTCAATTGACATAGAGTCTTTTAAGGCTAGCTCAGCCATTTAGATTGATGACTAACTCAACTAGAGATCCAAAATGGGTTTTTTTTCCTATTTGGGGTTTCTTCCTATGACTAAGGTTAGTTAAATCTACCAACATTGGTTCTAGATGATAGCCAACATCAATGCCTTATCAGTCAATGTCAAAAAACCCCACCAACATTAGTGACTGGTTTGGCCCTAGGGTCAAACAGTCTATCTCCCCAATTTAAGTTTTTCCCTAAGAAACTACCCCTAACCCCTCCCAAATTCACTTAAACCTACCCTCACCCCATTTACCATCCCTCTACTTTCCCTCTCTTGCCCCAAACATATCAAGTTTTCCCAAATGACAAATTAACTACTTTAAATTCAAATTTAACTTGAATAGGATCTTACCTCATCACTCCATCTCCTCTAGGCTAGAATATCTAGCTTTTATGGTGGTACACCTCCAGTTGAGTCCCCTCTTACCTCTACCATCTTTTCCCACACCAACACTCAGAGATATTTTCCTCTAATCAACTATCACAAATGATTCTTGGTGGGGCACCAAACCCTTTTTTGTCAGGTTTGGTCACCCACCAACATTGGTAGTCTTGACCTAAGATGTTGATGTTAGCAATACTTACTACAAACATTAATGATATAACCGATATCAACCACCTTAAACTTAGAATTTTCAACCCCAACCACCACCCTTTAGACTACACCCTAAGTTTGGGGCAACTTAGAGATCATGTATATCTCCCTGACCATGACAACCAACCTTGGAGCTCACATATATCTCCCCAACCATGATAACCAACCTTGGATATCACTTAAATCTCCACCCATGATGACTTTGAACACAAATCACATATATCTCCTTTACCATTTCCCCTTTTAAACTAACCTTACATTGCTTATCTTGACCACTTATGTTACCTTGATATAGTTGGCTACTACACACACATGTGTATCAAGTGTTTTAGATCATGACCAAGCAAGTCCTATCACCTGTAACCTTTTATGTTTACCAAGAACACTTCCTACCTTTGATATGTACAACAAATGGACCATTAGAGTGATAAATTTGATCATTTTAGCCTTATCAACTATCACTTATAAGCTATGATTTTTTTATTTCTATCTGAGTCCTCCTTAGCTTTACCCATTATTGATTATGTTGACTATAACTTGTAGTAGTATACATGCAAGCAATGATACCACGTTCTCACTCAACATCCAACTACCTAATTAAATCCTTATCAAATTGATACTTGATTCCATATTTTCCTTCATCGGTTCCCATTTTGAGGGGAGATACCTCATCCAATACCTAGAGCCTCTAACTCCTATTTTTGTCTTGTAACTTGTCAGTACAAATTATAAAAAAAGGGCAAATGTAAACACCAAAATTCCATCACACACATGTATAACTCCCTGTGTCAAAACCCCCCTTGAGCCCCTTTTAATAATTAGCCTTCATATCCCATATTTTCACCCCTCACACATTTAATTAATTTAAAATATTTAATTAAGTTAATTAAAAACTAATTTTGCCACCTTACCCTAGCCACCTATCCTAAGACTAATTCTTACCCTCTGAGTCACCTCAAGACTTAGTCTCCTAATTCTAACTACCCATGACTTATTCTCACCCCAAACATAAATTCCTAGCTAACTATGTCCTAATTAACCTCACATTTCTACCATTTCTTAATAAATACCACACTTGGCAGGGGAATGAACAAAAAATAGGTTAAATATAGCCCTTTTACCTATTCTCATACCACTAATGTCGATCAACCCATGGTCGATGTCAGTGAAATCACTAATGTTGGTTACTTAAGACAAATTCCAAGCTAATATTTAGGTCAACATAAATAAATAAAAATTAATCATTCACATATAAGCTTTAGCATTTAACTTTTTACATCTAGGCTTATCGTTACCCTACATAAATCAGTCAAGATTAAGAATTGATATACTGCATAAAACTTGGATTCTTTTGAACCATCAATACATGCTTATCTTTTTTGTTTATTTATTTCTTCAACACACCTCATCAGATCCATCTATATAACACCCATGGTTCATCCATGTTATCAGTTAAATATATCTCTATATTGTTTAATTCCTTTAAACAATCATTTTACAATTACTTTACACTATACTATTTATCATTTTATGAACATCCCGACTCTCCCTATGGATAAGTTATAAAACTCCTCCTATTTCCCTATAATTCAAACATACCAACCCTCTATATAAACCCTCTTGAGTCTTACCCACTCCATTACAACTATTCCCAACCTCATAAAACCTAACCAACATCTACTTCCCAGCTCAGAAAAGTCTCCTGCAACCTCCTAAGAACCTATTGCCCCTACCAACATTGATCACATAATCAATATTAATCATATCACTGACATCAAGCATATTTCCTTACTGACATTGGTAGCTTAACTGACATCAATGACTGTGCATTTACACTAACATCCCTAAGCCTGCCTAAATAGCCTTCAAAAACAACAATAACTCACATTACTTGCATTGTGTCACTCTCCACTACACTCAAATTGTAAGAATGGTATGAACATCTCTCTCTTACTCTCTCTTTTATTTTTTTATTCATTACCATTTTGTTTTAAATAATGGACTATCATCCCTAGGAAGTTTGACACTTCTAAGAACAAGTGCGTAGCTTAACGACCCACTCAAATATCTACTAACAAATATTTTGATGGTAGTGCTTTCTTATTTATAGGTAGTCCTCCCTAGCCAAAGAGGATTTCTCAACATCATTTGGATATGATGCATAGTCAATCTAGGTTATCTCTAATCTCTAATCTCTAATCCCTACCCTTCATCTTTATTTCTCTTTAAACATCAAAAAGATTCAAAATTTAGTGAAACACTACTAATGAACACACTTTTTAGCCCATACCTTACTTGCAAGGAGGATTTGGGTTTGCATCATAAATCAACTATTATAGGCACAATATATATTTTTAGACTTGTTGTATATAGGAATAAAACCCAAAAACACAAGCACAGGTGCACCCAGAATTTTAGAGAAATCCTACATAAAGGACACTAGGACCATTTTTAGAACATTATAGCCACATGGTGCTACTATCCAAATGTGGTGCTAATATCCAAGAGGGGTTTTGAAAGAGGAATCTAGTTGATAACACTTAGACCTATTCATATAATAATTTCCATCAATCAGATATTCTATAGTAGGTGTTTTCTAGATAAATCTTTAGTTTCACATGTTTATTGCTATTCTTAAAAAGTTAAAATTTAGTCAAAATATCTAAAAAATCAGTGGCTATTCTATGCATATTATTTCACTAATTTAAACTACTCAACCCTTTAATCAAACATAGGATTCACATTAGTAAAACTTTAAAAGGTTAAAACATTTGGTGAACCTGACTTACCTCAAACATTAATCAAACCCTAACCTAAGATGTTTTTATAATTTGTATCCTTTTTCTATTTTACCTCAGATTTTAGTTCCAAAAAAATATTTCAAATTTGTTTCAATATTTATTTTTTGTAATCTTTCTTAGATTAAAATTCTTTAAAATTTCACAATATAAAAAAACTTATTTTCCTACTTCCCAAACTACAATGTCAGAATTCAAAAATAGATTTGATGAGACTGATAATAAGAAATTAAATGATTGTGTGTCCAAACATGTGGATATGAAAGATGACCTCATCACTATTACTTAAGAAGAAATCCAAAAATCAAACAATGGTCAATCTTGGACTCCCCTAGATAATAACATTATTACACCTACAATGAGGCCAACTCAGCCAACACAACCTCAAATTGTAATTTAACAACATTTAGTGAGAACTACAACTTTTGTGGATAGTTATTCCACTCCATATGTACAACCCCTTATGCATCAGGTTCATATTATACAAGCTAAGTTGGTACATCTTGATAGGGGAATCACTAGGCCATCACATGCCTTGGATTCTAATATTATCTTACATACACCTTTGGCACACCACATAGAGGCAACTCCTTTACCATCCATATTTTTAACACCTAATATTATATTATATGATGACAAGGATGACCCAAAGCACCATCTTTGATATTTTCACATAACATGTTTGGACTATGTGTCCAATGATTGGCATCTCATGAAGTTGTTTACATGAAATTTAAACAATTATGTCCTACAGTGGTTTTATGACTTACAAAATCAATCTATCAAAACATTCAATCTTTTTTTATACATGTTTTTATCACACTTCTCCATAATACTAGAGAAAATATATCATATACCCAAGTTGCATAGTTGAAACAAAAGTTAAATGAACCTATCACATAATACATCTTATAATAAAATACTTTATTAGTTAAATTGACTAGCCCCATGATAGATAAAGAGCTTCATTACATCTTCAAATAGAGTCTTTTACCATAATTACATGAAGATGACTTATTTAAAAAGTTTCCTACATTCATAGATTTGTGCCACATGATAAAAGAAAAAGAGATTAAGCTTATATCAATGGGAAAACTAAATTATACCAATAGATCAAAATAAACTATTAAGAGTTCAAATAAACCTCCATACAAGGAAATGAAAATAGAGAATAAGAGTGATTAAAAGGCCACAGTAATGCAATTTTTTTGCCATCTCTTAGATTAGTTTTATCCACTCCTCACCACCAAATCCTTACCAACATTATAGATTCACCAGCCTAGGTTTTATAATAGCACTTGGAATGCCTTTCAGGTCTCTCCCTACCATTAAAGAGGTTCATATGAAATGACCTATTCCAAATATCTAATGATTTTTTTGAGTATCATAGGGCACTAGGTCATACAATTAATAAATGTGTTGACAGTAAAATTTGTTTCATCAACTAATCAACCTTTTCACCTATTATGAAGGTTAAAGTGGAATCATACCAGTTTAATAGTAAGTTTCTAAAGGTTTAATTATGATCCTAAAGATGCAAAGAGTTTTTAAACATTTTAATAAATAATAAATAAGTTATTAAATATAACATATTCCATTATAATTTCATAAATCCATTTATCAAATAATGAATCAATTCAGATATGAATGTCTAATATATCCTATCTGATAGAGAAGGTCTATGAACAAGAAAATCTTTTGAAGTAAATAAATATGATTCAATAGTATAATATATTTTTAATGTAATATCTTTCGTCTACTATAATAATCTTTCAAATAGCACAAAGACAATAAACCAGAACTATCAAAGTAATATAGAATTAAGATAAATCAAAGATGAATAGATCTTCTATAAACCAAGCACCAAATAGAACTCAACAAATCAAGAAAAATCAAATAGCAACAAATATCTAAAGAAATTCAAAACTAACTAGTAAAAAGTAAAGTATTAAATCTAAACTAAACTAGAACAAAACAAATTAATCTAGAATCTAAATACGTCTAACAAATTAACTAATAATTAATCTAATATCTAACCAAGTCTAACTCTAAAATATTAAATAAAGAAAAATAATCTAAGAAACTTAACTTAAAAGAGAAATAGAAATAAATAATAAGATAAATATCAATTATAGTAAATTAAATAAAACATAAATAAATTAGATCAATTAAAGATTAAATTAAATTAAATTAAACTAAGTTAAAGTCAAAATCAAATAAAGTACAATATAGATTAAAAAATGTGAGTCTTAATAGAGAGAGTTATCTTAGCAAAATAGATAGATTTTGTTTGAGAAATCAACATCTTTTTTACAAAATATCTTAAAAATATAACTTTTACAATAAATTAGAACAATGAAATGTCATAAATAGTGAAGTTTTCATCATTATTCAGGTTGAATACTTATATTATACACATAATACTATAAGAAGCAATCACAAAAATATGTTAAACTTGACAAACTTTAGATAATCTATTGTAAATAATAATATAGAATTGGATATACATGTGTTGCCTAAGTAATATACTCAACTATCAGAGAAAATACTTTTGGTCTATCTATAAAAGTCATGCTATCTCAGAGAAGTTACATAGAAGAGAGAGATAAATTATTTACTTCATAATTTATAAGTATTCAATACCTATGTTGTTCTCCCTCTTCAAATGAATCATTGATTTCATTTTATACTTCAAATTTCATTGAAAAAAAGTTATAACTAACATTAATTAGTTATTTGTTAACTTAAATAATTGAATTTTAAAAGTCAATTAATATAGATAGTTATTAGTTAAGATTTAATTAAGACTTAAAAGTCTTAAGGGATCAAATATTTGAATCATAGACCCAGTATTCCTAATGACTGGGGACTCTTAATTAATTAATAATAATAAGAAATACATATTTCAATAAATAATTAGATAAATCAAAGTTGTTATATTATTATCTATATTAATTCCATAATGCATATATCAAAACTACTTAAGCATATTATATATATCTAAATTTAAAATTCTATTGTAACTTCAAAATATCATAATCAAAGTATCAAAATCTGATAATCAAACTATCAAAATATAAAAAGTACTAAATTTATACCAACTTAAAATTTTAACTTAAAATGAAAATTTTAGCCTTTTGATAACCAAAATTCATCAAAATCTGATAAAACCTCTATTACTGGTTTTCCCTATTCATTCACACATTCATTGTATTCCATTTCAAATGCTAGAAACTAAATCAACATAGTTCTTCAATTGCTCATAACATCATCAATCTCCAACTTAATCCACTTCATAACTCTCATCTTAGTTAGAGTATATGATTCAACTTGGCTAAGTTAATGTTTGTTAGAAATGGTTGGATGAATGACAAGTGATGGTTTTTCCAAACATAGCTTCTTGAACCCTATAATAGGCTCTTTCAAACTTAACTTGTTTCACCCTAAAATAATATCTCTTGGGGATATGTGGGTTCATCATAATAATAAGTCAAGGCTAAATTAGCAAAATTATTAAAATGGGATATCTCATGGTCTAGCTGAGTTGGCTCATGGACATGATGTGGTTCATTAACATGATATATTCTCTCTGGGGTAGGTGATTGAATAGGTAACTAGTTTGGATTATTCTATATTTGATGGGAAAAACTGATATAAGATTGAGACTTGACACCAAATCTATGACAACGAAATCCTCTATTACCCTTATGGATTATAAGATTCAATGGTAAATTATTCAAAATATTCCAAAAATCAAGGTCAATAACATCAAAATAGATTGACATCCTAGCTCTCCTACAAGCATACCCAAGGCCAAACCTTCTAACCCTGAAAATCCCTCTTAGAAATGATCTATTAGGTGCTTCTTGATTCACATTATCTAAATTTTGATTCCTTCCCCAACCTCTATTATCATTATATCTACTTGAACTAAGTTGATCCTAACTTGACATTATATATATATATATATATATATATATATATATATATATATATATATATATATAATTTGAAATATATTTATAGCTGATTATTATATGGCTAAATATTAACATGAATATATTAAATATGAAACCATATAACGGATATATTTCAAAATATTAAAATCTCAATCACTTATAAAATTTTCATTATCAGTAAATGATCTTTGAACCACATAATTTTTGAAATTAACACTAAATTATTCCAATTGATTCAACTTATCATCATAATATTTCATTCTAATTGCATCAAAATACCAACTAAAATCCAAGATAAAATAATATTCTCAAAATATTCTATCATATTTTCTTGAATTCTATTTTCATTGTGTGAATATAATATCAAAATAATTGATAATCCTATTTATGTCATTATAAACTACATGATTTTTCATACTACAAAGAATCTAAAAGTATTATAAATCTTTCACAAATATAAGTTTTGACAATATCTTGTTTGTTCCCAGTCATAACTACAAACTGAAAACCAACTTATTATAACTTTCTAAAAATATCTACATATTACTATCTCAAAAAAATTCTAACATGAAACACAAATAATATCTTATAAACATATTTTGCCATAATTATCTTATCATTGGTTTTACTATCTAAACATCATCTTAAACATATACAACACATGTATAATTTTATAAAACTATAATTTTAATGCATTCTTTAAAATAAATTTCAATAGGAACCTTTCACATAAAAAACTTTTGACATAATTATATTCTTTCAAATCATTATGTCTAAACTGAAACAACTTATCAGAGCTTCTCAAAACTATCATTCATTTCAACATCTTCAAATATGACTTCAAAATAAATATCTAGAACATCTATATAATTTTTTTTCAAACAAATGCTTCATGATAGACAAGAAATACATTTAGCCTATCCATATAATATTTTCATGAATATAAAAAACTCATCCTGTACCAAACCCTAATATCAATGAAATAAATCTCAAAATATAAACTGATACATTTCAAAAATATCATTGTATACTATTTAACCAATATAAACTTGAAACAGAACATTGCATGTCCATAACATATCTTCCAAATCATTTTAGACAAAGTTTAAACACATTATTTTTCAAAAAATGACTATGAAGCATTTATCCTTCAAACTCATACATGCATGAACTATAGTTACAAAATACCAGAATATAAATAAAACAACCACTAAACTATCATATTTTCATGTTCAAATAAAATTTTATATATTAAAATATTTTGAAACAACTCTTTATGAAAGATCAAAAACCATTTAGACTTTTCAATATATTCATGAAATCATATCACAAAATTCATTCTTACGAAAAACCCTCAGCCAAGGTATAACTGGCACACTCAAAAACCATTATAATATATCCAACATGTCATGATAATAAAACCATCAGAAACCCAAAACTGAGATGTGCATATTATAAAATAATCTTCATTATCCATTCACTAAAAACCATAGAGTATATCTATCATTGATATAAAAAATTGACCATCTTTTATATTTCCCAAACTTAACTATAGAAATGAATTTATTCACATGAAACAAAGTCACTCTTATATCCATGCCACAAAAAATGATTCAAAACCCAATAAAGAAATGATTTCCATAAAAACTGATACTTTAATACCTTTCAACTTTTTCATTCTAAAACCATGCATGCAAAGAATCCAAATAGAAAACTATCATTTCTTTCATGCACGAATTATAGAGAAGTACCATATATTATCTTACTTAACACCTATTCATTTTATAAGTGGCATACTTGTATCATCTTTCCTACAATATTTTGTTTATAATTTTTTTACTGCAACTCCAAATGTCAATCTGATAGAGTCTTGATTCAGTGGCAAAGCTTCATAAAATGACCAACAAAAAGGAAAAATAGAACTATTTTTAATCCAAATCCAAGCTTTAATTGCCTATGCCTACATGAATTTTCATGATTATCTTATCAAATTGAGGAAAACAAATAGCAGCTCACCAACTTACTTAGTGATGCCATCAAATTTGATGACCACTAATATGCTTACTAAAACACTTACTAGTTTGTGAGATTCAAGGCATGTACCCATCTCATTAATTATTTAAATCTCCATATGATATCACCAAGATCTTAAAGCCTCTCATCATACTTTGAATTTAAACCACTTTCCAACTTGGCACTTAGCTTCTAGCTAAAACCACTAAATAGGTCACCTTAAACATCAACTTGCCATTGGATATTCAAACCACATAAAACCTTTGTGTCTCAAAAATGATAAAATCATAGGTTAATCTAAATTAACCTTTCAAAATAAATAAGTTCCTCATGACCACTTAGAGTCCTTGAACTAGGTCCATTACTTTTGATGGATATTCAACATAGGATAGTGTATAGGTTTAAAACTTAAGGTCACTTAGAATAATTAACCATACTTAATAAATAGTTTAGGATTCAACTAATAAACCAACTTAAAATCATGTCACCATTTATAAAATGTCAATTATATTTACAACTAAAATTTTAACAAAACTGATCCATCAATCATACTGATAAATCCATATAAAACTCATAGTCAAATTTTAAATGAAGTTCATGATACATCATATAATGTATTTTATTTGATAGAACCATAGGATATATTATCTTATTCAAATTATAACAATCATGAAAAACTAATAAAGCTATCAACTAAAACTCATGACTGAGCACAAGCATTTAAGAAATGATAAATACATATGCAAATTTTGTTTATTCATCCATTTATACTTTTTGAAACCCTTTCAATATATATACAAATTCATAAACTAATCCTCATCAACTTATTTAATTGAAAATATGCATTTCAATATATTATTAATTGACTAGGTTCCCAACCATAGTTTTAAACTTTATGACGAGGTCATCTCTATGGTAGACATGAGTATTCATTTCAAAAAAAATGAAGGGGTAATGAAAATAGGCACAACACTAACCACCTCGTTAGTTAGTTTTTATTAATGAAATTAAGTGTTAATCAAAAAATTTATTGATGAAAATATAATCTTTAGAGTGTGATTCAGGTAAATCATTTCTCAAACAACTACATGTGAACCTCTTTAATAATGAATTTCAATAAGGGATGAGATGTTTGGATAGCATGGCACAAATAAAGGGAATGATATAACATGAAAGTCTGGGCTGGATGGATAAACAAATACAAATTCCTCCTATAAAATATCTAAAAATAAAGTATAGTTTTGATAACTAGTTATAACTCAACATATATTGTTCGTGCATAAAGAAATTCTTTTTTATAAAGAATAATATTTAAAAATAATTAATGCTTATAGTCAAATTGTAGCATCTTTTCATTCTTGAATGTTGAATTATCACCTTCATCCTAAATATAAATTTTATCTTTCTTAAGCAATAATTGCAAAAGATTAGACTTATCAGTAAAATCTGATATAAATTTTCTAACAAAGTTAATTTTATCAAAGAAAGATCATAAATTAGACTAATCTTTAAGAGGAGATATTTCTTTAATGATTTTAATAAATTCAAGATCTATAGAAATACCATCTTTAAAAATGATATGTCCTAATAACTTACCTTTGACAACACTAAAAACTATTTTTTTTAGATTCAAATGAATACCATACTTTTTACATTTTATGAAAACTACACGAAGATGATCTAAATTTTTTTTCATTTTTTTGAATGAATGGTGAGATCATCAAGATAAACTTGAATAAAAATGCTAATCAAGTCATCAAAATCAACATGCATAGATATTTAAAAATTATCTCTTGTATTCATTAATCTAAATGACATTCTATTATAAGTAAAAGTCCCTCTATGATTAGTAAAAGTAATTTTATGTCTATCTTCAATATTTATAAAAAAATGATTACAATTAAAAAATCTATCTAATAATGACATAATTTTTGATCTTGCAACTTATTGCAAAATCTGATCTATACTTGGTAAAATAAAATTATCTTTCATGCTAGCATTATTCAAGTCCCTAACATCAATGCACAATCTAATATCACCATTTTTCTTCCCGACCATCACTAAATTATCTATCCATTCATAATATTTTACAAATAAAATGACACCAATATCAATCATTTTATTTAGCTCTTTGTTAATGATGTCTTCTAATAAAGGGCTAATTCTTCATATTTTTTGTCTTATAGGTTAGATACCAAGCTTTATAGGTATATCATGTTTAAGAATATTAGTATCATAATTTTTAATATCTTTGAATGATCAGTCAAATACATCAATAAATTCTTTAAATAATTTAATGAATTTTACCTTCTCACTTTCAGTAACTTGAATTCTTAAATAGATATATTTAGGATCTTTTTTTTATACCTAGTTCATAGGAATAGTTTCACCTATGATTTTCTTAAAAGGTTCTTCCGTTCTAGAGATTTTGCGCTGACATTAAGTATAAACATAGATTCTAAACTCACTAAACTAGCATGTAATTTATTAGTACTTAATTATAAATAATCTTCATAATTTAGTACATAATCATCATGATTAAAATGTTTACCTTTAATAAAATAATCTATATGTTCATCAAAATTAAAAATAGGACAACTATCATTTAAATCAATAATTTTAGGTCAAAATTTTGAAAATAAGAGAAGTCTATAATTGGTTCACTCTCACTTAGAGTTAGGTTAGATGTAAAAACAACAAGCTTATCAGCTCTAATATTATATTCTCTAAGGATGTGAGTGATATTGAAAGCATTAAAAGTTTAAGTAATGATCAAATCTTTTGAGTATAATGATGTAGACTAGTTTGATTAGTTTTATAAAAAAATTGAACTTGTCTAACAACTAATTCAAAATTTCAAAAGACTTATAAATGTTTGATATTAATTTCAATAATTTTTTCCAATCCTAAACATAATGGTTCAAATTCTATTGTATTATTATTGTTTCCAAAATGTAATTTGTAAGCATAAAAAATATCTTACCAATAGGAGAAATTAAATAAATTCTAGCACCATTTTCTTGTTGAGAGCATGCTCCATCAAAATATAGTGACCATAAAATGTTTTCTCAAAAACCTTTTCATGCTGATTTTTTGGTTCATCTAAATTCAACAGTTCATAAATTTCAATTCTTATCTCAACATAAAAAATAATAAAAGAAACAGATGATTCTATAGGTGTATTAGATCAATCTTTTTTTTTAATGAAAGTAATCTCATTAATAATAAGAACCCATGTAATATCTTTTCCAATTAAATCACTGGTTGCTTTTGACCAATCTCTTCTTAATAATATAGCATAATTATTAAGAATAACTAAAATTTGAACATTAGTCATACATCTAATTCTTTCATCTTGAGCAATCTTAATGACTATATCTTGAAACTTACCACAAATTTTAGTTTGTCTAAAATCAAATCAAGTAAGTTTATTATTGTTATTTTTATAAGAAATACCTAATTGATCTGTAATAAATTTAGGTATTATATTCATTGAATCCCCCATATCAAAGTTATAATTATGGATTACCTTGTTAGCAATTTTAATTGAAACATAAAAAGGAGGTAAATAATCCGTAGGAGGATAACAAATTTGACAAAAAATTTATTTTTGTTCATTACAATATTATTTTTATAAGCCTACATCACTTTTAAGATTCTTAACAGCTTCATTAATTTTATCAAGTTGTCTTAGAAGGTTAACTACTTGCAATAATGATAATCCAACTTTAAATGTAGATAAATCATCAATTATATTATAAATTTTAAAATTAGTTTGTCAAAAATTCTTAGGCTTATAATGTTGATATTGACTATTATTATAACTAGTTGATAAAAGAATATTTTGAGAAGGATTGTCAACTGAATTAATTGAAAAATTATTCTGAATTGTTTTACCTTTATCATTAGAAGAAGAATCACTATTTGTTGTTTTGTTATTTTGAGAAGAATTCTAATCTTTATTTCTAGTATTAACAACATAAACACCTTCATTTTTGATGGATCATCAAGAACACACATATTTATGTTGTTTTCTAGATAATCAGATATGTAATCTTTTCCTTCAATAATTTTTTTTAATTTTTAAACAATAATACATGAATTTGGATCACGATTCAATTTACACACATTACAATAATAAGCAATATCTTTATTTTTACTTTCAACCATATTTATATTATATGAAGAAGGTTTATCATTCAATTGTCTTTTAACAATGATTAATTCATTTCCTAAACTTTGAATAAATTTTAAAATTTCTACATTATTAGAATTTAGACTTGTAGAATACCTATCTTTAAACTCAATACATTTAAATTTATTTTCATACTCAATGTAGAATATTATAGTTTCATCATATTTCATAATGTCTCTATCTTCTAAGGCCATTTTTTACTTTAAAGGTAAAGCACTACAAAATTAAAGTCTAGATAAATTTTTATAAGGTCTAAGATCATGAAAAATATTTTTATGTAACTTGGTAAATATAGTAATAAAATAATAAATGTTATCACTTGGATTAAGATATAAATTTACAAGATCATTTACCAAGTCAAGATATTTTTTAGATTTTCAAAAATCTAATTCAATCTAATATTTAATATATTTCCAAGTGTTGATTACTTTAGTAGGCAAACTAACAAAAGCTTCATAAGCTTTCCTTTTAAGTATTTGAGCAAAAATTCTTAACCAAATCTTTTCACTTATAATACCAAGATTATCACAAACTAATTTAAATGCATCTAAATAATCTTCTCAAGATTATCTAAAAGGTTTTAAAAAAATTGGTATATTTAATCTTTTTAATGAAGATAACTTACTTGGATGATTTCCAATGTTAAGTGGATTTTTAGAAATCCATGGATTGAAAACTATCTATTATTCTACTTCAGCTTTAAAACTATCTTCATCTTCATTGAGATAATTATGTTCTCTATTGTCTTACATACCTTGAATCATGTCTTGTACTCTCTCTTTTGATTTATCTTTCATTAGAAGTTTTAACAGTCTCTTCTACTCAAACTCATTGATTATCTTAAGCCTGATTAACTTTATTTAATTATAAATTTATATTTATATATTTAGAGGTCATAACCAAATCATAAAATAAATAATAATTAGAAATTAAATGAGTTATAAGTCTAAGATTAGTAGCTAAAACACTATCCCTATCTTTTCAAATTCATCTATTTATATTTAAATTTTTTTAATGAGTCTCATGAGTAAGATTAGAATATCAATCTATTTCAAATTCTATAATTTATTCTTCTTTATTTATGACTTGAATGACATGTTGAAGATTATGAAGATGATTATACTATGCATAATGTATTAAATTAAAAGTAACATCAACTTGATAATCAATAATGTCAATTTTAGGTTGGATAATAGGAGGATGTCCTCCAAGTACCATGATCAAGAACAAAACATAACTCTAAAATAAATAAGATTTTTTAAAAGTTATACCTAGAAAAGTCACCAAATTTTTTGATGGTGAAATTTGCTTTGTTAACTAATCATCCCTTTCATTTATTGTGAAGGTTAAATTGGAATCATACCAGTTTAATAGTAAGGTTCCAAAAGTTTATTTATTATCTTAAAGATGTGAGTTTGTTTAAATGTTCTATAAAATAACAAATAATTTATTGAATATAGCATACTCCATTATAATTTCATAAATCTACTTATCAAATAATGAATCAGTTCATATATGCATGTATCATCTATCTTATCTGGCAAAAAGAGTCTATGAGAAAGACAATCTCTTAAAGAAAATAAATTTGATTCAAAACTATAATATAATAGTAATGTAATATATTACTTTTATTATAATAATATTTTGAATAACATAGATAATAAACTAGAAGTATCAAAGTAATATAGAATTAAGATAAATCAAGGATGAATAGATCTTTTATAAAGCAAGCACCAAACATAACTCAAAAAATTTAAAAAAATCAAATAACAACCAACTAATTAATAAAAAATAAAGTATTAAATCTAAACTAGACTAAAACAAAACAAATTAATCTAGAATCTAAGTCTAACAAACTAAACTAATAACTAATCTAAAATTTAACTAAATCTAACTCTAAAATATTAAATAAAGAAAAATAATCTAAGAAACTTAACTTAAAATAGAAATAGAAATAAACAAGATAAATATAAATTAATGTAAAGTAAATAAAAAACTAAATAAAATATAAATAAATTAGATCAATTAAAGATTAAACTAAGTTAAAGTCAAAATCAAAATAATGTACAATATAGACAAAACATGCGAGTCTCAATAAAGAGAGTTGTCTTAGTAAAATAGATAGATTTTATTTAAGAAATCAACAATTTTTTTTCAAAATATCTGAAAAATATAAATTTTACAATCAATTATATCAATGAAATATTGTAAATATTGAAATTTTCATCATAATTTGGATTGAATATTCAGATTTTGCACATAAAACTACAAGAAGCAATCATCAAAAGATGTTAGACTTAAAAAACATAAAATAATATATTATAAATGATAATATAAAATTGGATATACCTATATTTTCTAATAAATATATTCAATTATCAGAAAAATTACCATTGATCTATTTGTAAAAGTCATACTATCTCAAACAAGTTACTTAAAAGAGAGATAAATGATTAACTTTATAATGTATAAGTATTTAATACCTATGTTATTCCCCCTCTTCAAATGAATCTTTGATATCCTTTTATACTTAAAATTTGGTTGGAAACGAAGTTATAACTAACATTAATTAGTTACTTGTTAACTTAAATAATTAACTTCTAAAAGTCAAGTAATATAGACATTTATTAGCTAAAGTTTAATTAAGACTTAGAAGTCTTAAAGGATCAAATATTTGAATCATAGACCGGGAATTCCTAATGAGTAAAGACCCTTAATCAATTAATAAGAATAAGAAATACATATTTCAATAAATAATTAGATAAATCAAAGTTTACTGAGATTATTATCCATATTAATTCCATAATGCATATATCAAAATTATTTGGGCATATTATATATATATATATATATATATATATATATATATATATAATTCTATTGTACCTTTAAAATATCATAACCAAAGTATCAAAATATGATAATCAAATTATCAAAATTTGAAAGTACTAAAGTTTTACCAACTTAAAAGTTCAACTTGAAATGAAAAGTTCTTCCTTTTGATAGTCAAAAGTCATCAAAATCTAATAAAACCTCTATTACTAGTTTTCCCTACTCATTCACACATTCATTATATTCCATTTCTATTGCTAGAAATTGAACCAACCTAGTTCTTAAATCACTCATAACATCATTAATATCCAACTTAATCTACTTCATAAATCTGATCTCAATTAGAGTATTTGATTCATCTTGTCTAATTGAATGTTTGTTAGAAGTGGTTTGATGAATGACAAGTGATGTATTTTCCAAACATAGTTTCCTACATCATGTAATAGGTTCTTTCAAACTTACCTTTTTACAACCTAAAATAATATCTCTCTAAGATGGTGTGGGTTCATCAAAATAATAAGGTAAGGCCAAATTAACAAAATTCTTAGAATGGGATATCTCATGTTCTAACTGAGTTGGCTCATGGACATGATGTGGTTTATTAACATGTTGTATTATCTCTAGGCTAGGTGACTGGATAGGTTACTAGTTTAAATTATTCTATAGCTAATGAAAAGAACTTATATAAGATTGAGCCTTGACACCAAAACTATGGTCACAAAATCTTCTATTACCCCTATAGATTATTAGATTAAGGGGTAAATTATTTAAAATATTCTAGAAATTAGGCTCAATAGCATCAAAATGGATTGACATCCTAGCTCTTCTAGTAGCATACTCAGGGTCAAACCTAGCCCTAAAACCTCCTCTTGAAAATTGTCTATTGGGTGCTTCCTAATTCACATTCTCTAAATTATGATTCCTTCCCCAACCTATGCTATCATTATCTCTAATTGAACTAGGTTGATCCCAACCTGACATCCTATATGCATTTTAAAATATATTTAAAGCTAATTTTTATATGGATGAATATTAACATGAATATATCAAATATGAAACTATATAACTAATATATTTCAAAATATCAAAATCTCAATCACTTACAAAATTTATATTATCAACAAATGATCTTTGAACCACTTATTTATTAAAATTAACACTAAATTATTCTAACTAAGTCAACTTATCATCATAACATTCCATTCTAATTTTGTCAAAATATCATTAAAATACCAACTGAAACCTAAGATAAAATAATGTTCTCAAAATATTCTATCATATTTTCTTGATTTCTTTTTTCACTTTATGTATATAATATGAAAAATAATTGATAGTCTTATTTATGTCATTATAAAATACATGATTTCTCATACTATGAATAATCTTAAACCATTAGAAATCTTTCATAAATATATGTTTTGACAATATCGTGTCCTTTCCCAATCATAACTACAAACTAGAAATCAACTTATTATAACTTTCTAAATATCTACATCTTACTATCTCAAAAAAATTCCAACATGAAACCCAAATAATATCTCATAAACATATTTTGTTAGAATTATCTTATCATTGTTTTTACTATCTAAACATCATCTTAAACATATAAAACACATGTATAATTCCAAAAACTATAATTTGCATGCATTCTTTAAAAGAAATTTCAACGAGAACTTTTCACATAGAAAACTTTAGACATAATTATATTCTTTCAAATCATTATGTCTAAAATGAATCAACATATCATAGCTTCTCAAAACTATCAATCATTTCAACATATTCAAATATGACTTCAAAATAAATACCTAGAACATCTATATGAAATGTTTCCAAACAAATTCTTCATGATAGACCCGAAATACATTCAACCTTTCCATATAATATTTCCATGAATATATATAACTCATATTTTACCAAACCCTAATATCAATGAAATAAAGCTCAAAATATAAATTGATTCATTTCAAAAAAATCATTGTATACTATTTAACCAATATAAACTTGAAATAGAACATTGCAAGTCCATAACATATCTTCTAAATCATTTTAGACAAAGTTCAAACACATTATTTTCCACAAAATGACTATGAAGCATTTATCCTTCAAACGCGTACATGCATGAACTATAGTTGAAAAATACTAAAATATAAATAAAACTACCACTAAATTATCATATTTTCATGTTCGAATAAAAATTTATATATTGAAATATTTTTGAAACAACTCTTTATGATAGACCAAAAACCATTAAGACCTTTCAATATATTCATGAAAGTACATCACAAAATTAATTATTATGAAAAACCCTAATCCAAGGTATAAATAACATGCTCAAACACCACTATGATATATCCAACATGTCATGATAATAAAAGCATCAAAAACCCAAAACTGAGAGTGCATATCACAACATATTATTCATTATCCATTCACCAAAAACCATCGAGTATATCTATCATTGAAATAAAAAAATTGAGTATGTTTTATATTTACCAGACTTAACTTTGGGAATGAATAGATTCACATCAAATAAAAGTCACTCTTATATCCATACCATAGAAAATGATTCAAAACCCAATAAAAAAATGATTTCCTTGTAAACTAATACTTTAAAACCTTTCAACTTTTTCATTCTAAAACCATGCATGCAAAGAATCCAAATAGAAAGCTATCATTTATTTCATGTACCAGTTATAAAGAAATACCATATATTATCTTCTTTAACACCTATTTAGTTTCTAAGTGGAATATCTATATCAAATTTTCTACAATCTTTTATTTATAATTTCCTAATTGCAACTCCAAATGCCAATCTAACAGAGTGTTTCTTCCATGAAAAAGATTCATAAAATGACCAATAAAAAATAAAAATAGAACTATTTGTCATCTAAGTCTAATCATTAACCACCCGTGTCTACATGCACTTTCATGATTAGCTTATCAAATCAAAGAAAGTAACTAGTAGTTCACAAACTTACTAAGTGACATCATCAAATTTGGTGACCACTAATATGATTACTAAAAAACTTCCCAATTTTTGAGATTCAAGGCATGTACCCATCTTATTAATTCTTTAAACCTCCATATGATCTCACTAAGATCTAGAAGTCTATTATTATACTTTGCATTTAAACCACTTGCCAACTTTATACCTAGCTTCTAGCTAAGACCACAAAATAGGTCACCTTAAACATTAACTTACCATTTGATACTTGAACCACATAAAATATTTGTGTCTCAAAAATGAGAAAAACATAGATTAATCTAAATTAACCTTTAAAAATAAATAAATTCATCATGACCACTTAGAGTCCTTGAACTAGGTCCATTACCTTCAATGGATGTTCAACATAGGATAGTGTATAGGTTTAGAAGTTAGGGTCACTTAGAATAATTAACAATCCTTAAGAAATAGTTTAAGATTCAAATAATAAACCAACTTAAAATCATGTCATCATTTATAAAATGTCAACTATATTTACAATTAAACTCTGCACAAAATTGATCCATCAATCATATTCATAAATCCATATAAAGCTCATAGTCAAATTTTAAATGAATTTCATGATACATCATATAATGTATTTGATTTTATAAAACCATATGATGCATTAATTTTTTCAAACTATAACAATCCTGACAATCTAATCAAACTATCAACTAAAACACATGACTGAGCACAAACATTTAAGAAATGATAAATACATATGCAAATTTTATTTATTCATCCATTTATACTTTTGAAAACCACTTCAATATAGACACAAAATCATAAACTAATCTTCAACATCTTATTTAATTAAAAATATACATTTCAATATACCATTAATTGACTAGGTCCCTGACCACAGTTTTGAATTTTATGACTAGTTCATCTCTATGATAGATAGGAGTATTCATTTCATAAAAAAATAAAAGGATAATAAAAAAAAGGAATAATAGTAATGACTTTGTTAATCATTTTTGAATAATGAAATTAATAATTAATAAAATTTCCTATTGATAAAAATATAATCTTGAGAGTGTGATCTAGGTAAATCATTTCTCAAGAAGGTACATGAAAACCCCTTTAATAATGAATTTCAATAAGGGATGAGATGTTTGACTAGCATGACATGAAGAAAGGAAATGATATAAAATATAATTTTAGGTTGGATACACAAATAAATATAAATGCCTCCAATACAATATCTAAAAATAAAGTATAACTTTGATAACTAGTTATAACATCATATATTGTTCATGTATAAAGAAATCAGAGTTTATGAAGATAATATTTAAAAATAATTAATGTTTATAGCCAAATTGTAGAATCTTTGCATTCATGAATGTTGAATTAACACCTTCATCCTAAATATAAATTTTATCTTTCTTAAGCAATAAGTGCAAAGGATTAGACTTATCAGCAAAATCTGATATGAATTTCTTAGTAAAATTAATTTTACCAAAGAAATATCATAAATTAGACTGATCTTTAAGAGAAAGTATTTCTTTAATGGATTTAATACATTCAAGATCTATAGAAATGTCATCTTTAGAAATGATATGTCCTAATAACTTACCTTTGATAACACTAAAAAATAATTTCTTTAGATTTAAAGAAATGTTGTACCTTCTACATCTTGTCAAAAATTCATAAAAACGATCTAAATTCTTTTTTCATCTTTTTGAATTAACGGTGAGATCATCA
This sequence comes from Torreya grandis, assembly GCA_037957365.1. Taxonomy (NCBI): domain Eukaryota; kingdom Viridiplantae; phylum Streptophyta; class Pinopsida; order Cupressales; family Taxaceae; genus Torreya; species Torreya grandis. The sequence goes on from JARHVA010005294.1 coordinate 744,351, forward strand.
ATATAAACCTTAATAACAATACCAATAAATTCATCAAAATCAATATGTATAACTATTTAAAAAGTATCTCCTGCATTCATTAATCTAAATGACATTCTATTATAAGTAAAGTCCCTCTATGAGTAGTAAAAGTAATTTTATGTTTATCTTCAAGATTTACTAAAATTTTATTATAACAAAAAAATACATCTAATAATGACATCATTTTTTATCCCAAAACTTATAAAATATGATCTATACTTGGTAAATGGAAATTATCTTTAATACCAGCCTTGTTCAAGTCCTCAAAATCAACACACAATCTAATATCACTATTTTTCTTCCTAACCAGCATTAAATTAGCTACCCATTCATAATATTTTATAGAGAAAATGACACCAGCATCAATCATTGTATCTAGCTATTTGTTAATGGTGCCTTCTAACAAAAGACTAATTCTTCATATTTTTTGTCTTACAAATTCAATACCAAGTTTTATAGGTATATGATGTTTGACAATATCAGTAACATAACCTTTAAGATATTTATATGACCAAGCAAATACATCAATAAATTTTGTGAATAATTTAATAAATTTTATCTTCTCACTCTCAGTAATTAAAATTCCTAAATAGACATATTTAGGATCCTTTTTTATACTTAAGCTTATAGGAATGGTTTCAACTATGATTCTCCTAGAAGGTTCTTCTATTCAAAATATTTTGGGCTAATCGTTAAGTGTAAACATAGATTCTAAACTCACTAAACTAGAAGGCAATTTATTAGTAATTAATTACAAATAATCTCCATAATTTAATAATTAATCATCATGACTAAAATATTTATCTTTAATAAAAGAATCTATATGTTCATCACAATTAAAAATTTGACAACTATTATTCAAATCAAGAATTTTAGGTCAAATTTTTTAAAATAAGAGAAGTTTGTAATTGGTTCACTCTAACTTATGGTTAGATGCAAAAACAACAAGCTTATCAACTCTAATATTATATTCACTATAGATGTGAGTGATATTGAAAGCCTCAAAATGTTGTAGATGAGTATAATGATGCAGATGACTTTGATTAATTTTATAAAAAAATTTAACTTGCCTAACAACTAATTCAAAATATCTAAAGACTTATAAATATTTAATATTTATTTTAATAGCATTTTCTAATTCTAAACATAATACTTCAAATTTTGTTGTATTATTAGTGTTTTCAAAAGATAATTAATAAGCATAACAAAATATCCTACCAACAGGAGAAAATAAATAAATTTCAGTACCATTTTCTTGTTGAGAGCATGCACCATCAAAATATAGTCACCATAAAATGTTTTTATCGAATAATTATTCATGCTAATTTTTTGGTTTATTTAAATTCAATAGCTCATATGTTCTAATTCTTGTCTCACCATAATAAATAGTGAAAGTAGATGATTCTATAGGTGTACTAGACTAATCTTCTCTTTTTAGGAAAATAATCTTATTAATACAGGATCCCACATAATATATTTTCCAATGAAAGTACCAATTACTTTTTATCAATTTCTTCCTAAAAACATAGCATAATTACTAAGAATGTCTAAAATTTGAACATTAGTCATACATATAATTATTTCATCTTGAGAAATCTTAATGACTGTCTCAGAAGTTGCCACAAATTTTAGTTTATCTAGAATCAAATCCAATAAGTCTCCTATTGTTAGTTTCATAAGAAATACCTAATTGATCTGTAATAAATTTGGGCATTATACTCTTTGAAGCAACCATATATAAGATACAATTATGGATTATCTTGTTAGCAATTTTAATCAAAACATATAAAGGAGGTATATAATCTACAAGAGGATCATAAATTTGAGAAAAAATAGATTGTTATTCATTACAATCTTGTTCTTGTAACCCTACATCAGTTTTAGGATTCTTAACAGCTTCATTAATTTTATCAAGTTGTCTTAGAAGGCTAGCTACTTGTAATAATAAGAATCCAACTTTAATTGTAGATATATCATCAATTATATTTTAATTTTTAAAATTAGTTTGTCAAAAATTATTAGGCTTATAATGTTGATATTGACTATTATTATAACCAATTGACAAATGAATGTTTTGAGAAGGGTTATCAGCTGAACTACTTGAAAAATTGTTTTAAATTATTTTACCTTTGTCATTAGAAGAATAATCATTATTTGTTATTTTGTTATTTTGAAAGGAGTTTTAATTTTTATTTCTAATATTAACAACATAAACACCTTCATTTTTTGATGGATCATCAAGAACATACATGTTTATGTTGTCTGCTAGATAATTGGATATGTAATCTTTTCTTTTAATAAACTTTCTAAATTTTTGAACAAATATACATGAATTTGGATCATGATTCAATTTACACACATTGCAGTAATAAGCAATATCTTTATTTTTAATTTCAACCATATTTCTATTACATGAAGAAGGTTTATCATTCAATTATCTTTTAATAGTGACTATTTCATTTTCTAGACTTTGAATAGATTTTAAAATTTTTAAATTATCATAATTTATACTTTTAGAAGACCTATCTTTAAACCCAATACATTTAAGTTTCTTTTCATACTCAATGTAGAATGTTATAGTTTCACTATATTCCATAATGTCTCTATATTATAAGGTTACTTTATACTTTAAAAGTAAAGCACTACAAAAGTAAAGTCTAGATAAATTTTTATAAGGTCTAAGATCACGAGGAATCTTTTGATGCAACTTGGTAATTCTAGTAATGAAATGGTAAATTTTATCACTTGGATCAAGATATAAATTTATAAGATCATTGACCAGATCAAGATCTTCCTTAGCTTTTCCAAAATATAATTTAAGCCAATCTTCAATATCTTTCCAAGTGTTGATTGCTTTAGCAGGAAAACTAATTAAAGATTCATAAGCTTTCCCTTCAAGTGTTTGGACAAAAATTCTTAAATAAAACTTTTCACTTCTAATACTAAGAGTAGCACAAACTAACTTAAATACATCTAAATAATCTTTCTAATATTCTCTATAATCTTAAAAAAAAATTGGTATATTTAATATTTTTAGTGAAGGTAACTTACTTGAATGATTTCCAATGTTAAGTGGATTTTCAGAAATCTATGGATTTAAATATATTTGTTGTTATACTTTAGCTTTAGAACTATATTTATCTTCAATGAGATCATTCTGACCTCTATTATCTTACATACCTTCAATCATGTCTTGTACTCTCTCTCTCTCTCTCTCTCTCTCTCTCTCTCTCTCTCTCTCTCTCTCTCTCTCTCTCTCTCTCTCTCTCTCTCTCTCTCTCTCTTCTGATTTATCTCCCATTGGAAGTTTCAACAATCTCTTTTACTCAAACTCATTGATTATCTTGAACCTGATTAACTTGATTTAATTACATATTTATATTTATATATTTAGAGGGAATAACTAAATCATAAAAAATAAAATAATCAGAAATAAAATGAGTTCTAAGTCCAAGATTAGCATCTAAAACTCTATCCCTATCTTCTCAAATTCATTTATCTGTATTTAAAACCTCTTTTTAAGTCTCACAAGTAAGATTAGAATACCAAATCTATCTCAAATTCTATAATTTATTCTTCTTTGTTTATGATTTGAATGACATGTTGAAGATTATGAAGATGATTATACCATGCATAATACATTAAATTAAAAGCATCAACTTGATCATTGATAATATCAATTCTAGGTTATATAATAGGATGATGTCCTCTAAGTACCATGAGCAAGAACAAAACACAACTCTAAAACAAATAAGATTTTTGAAATCTATCCCTAGAAAATTCATCAATTTTTTTGATGGTGAAATTTGTTTTGTCAACTAATCAATTTTTTTCTTATTGTGAAGGTTAAATTAGAATTGTACCACTTTAATAGTAAGGTTCTAAAGGTTCAATTATGATCCTAAAGATGTGAGGGTTTTTTTAAATGTTCTATAAAATAACAAATAAATTATTGAATATAACATATTCCATTATAATTTTAGAAATCTACTTATCGAATAATGAATTAGTTCAGATATGAGTGTGTAATCTATCCTATCTAACAAAGAAGGTCTATGAACAAGAAAATGTCTTGAAAAAAATATTATAATATATTTTTAATTTAATATTTTACTTATAATTTAATAATCTTCTAAATAACATAAAGATAATAAGATAGAAGTATCAAAGTATTATATAATTAATATAAATCAAAGATGAACAGATCTTCTCTAAAGCAAGCACAAAACACAACTCAACAAATCAAGAAAAATTAAACATCAACCAACAACTAAATAAATAACAAACTAATCAATACAAAGTAAAGTATTAAATATAGACTAAACTAGAAAAAATAAATTAATCTAGAATCTAACTAAGTCTAACTCCAAAATATTAAATAAAGAAAAAGAATCTAAAAAACTTAACTTAAAAAAGAAATAAAAATAAACAGCAAGCTAAATATAAATTATATTAAATTAAAAAAAAAATAGATCAATTAAAGATTAAACTAAATTAGATTAGAGTAAGTTAAATTCAAAATGAAATAAAGTACATTATAGACAAAACATGGGAGTCTCAATAGAGAGAGTCATTTTAACAAAATAGATAGATTTTATTTGAGAAATCAACATCTTCTTTACAAAATATCTTTAAAAGATAACTTTTACAATTAATTAGATCAATGAAATGTCACCAACAATGATGTTTTCATCTTTATTCGGGTTGAATACTTGGATTCTATACATAAGATTATAAGAAGTAATCATAAAAAGATGTTAAACTTGACAAAGTTTAGACAATCTATTATAAATGATAATATAAAACTAGAAATAATGCATTACCTAAGCAATATACTCAACCATCAGAGAAATTATTTTTGGTTTATCTACAAAAGTCATGTTATCTCAGAGAAGTTGCATAGAAGAGAGAGATAAATGATTGGCTTCACAATGTATAAGTATTCAATACCTATGTTGTTCCCCATCTTCAAATGAATCCTTGATCTCCTCTTATACTTTAAATTTGGTTGAATTTTTTTTAAAACTCACTAAAGTTAGTTACTTGTTAACTTAATTTACTTTTAAAAATCAATTAATATAGGTAGTTAGTTAAGATTTAATTAAGACTTAAAATTCTTAAGGGATCAAATATGTATCATAGACTCGATATTCCTAATAGTTGGGGACCCTTAATTAATTAATAATAATAAATACACATTTTAATAAATAATTAGATAAATTAGATTTTAGTGATATTATTATCCATATTATTTCCATAATGCATATATCAAAATTACTTAAACATATATATATATATATATATATATATATATATATATATATATATATCTAAATTTAAAAGTATGTTATACCTTCAAAATATCATAACCAAAGCATCAACATATGATAATTAAAATCTTAAAATTTGAAAGTACTAAAGTTTTTCCAACTTAAAAGTTTAACTTGAAATGAAAAGTTCATCTTTTTGATAACCAAAAGTCATCAAAATCTAATAAAATCTCTATTACTAGTTTTCCCTACTCATTCACACATTCATTGTATTCCTTTTCAACTACTGGAAATTGAACTAACTTAGTTCCTGAATCGCTAGTAACATCATCAATATCCAACTTAATCAGCTTTACAATTTTAATCTCAGTTAGAGTATCTGATTTATCTTGGCTAATTCACCATTTTTTGGAAGTGGTTGGATGAATGACAAGTTATGGTTTTTTAGAACTTAGCTTTGTGTACCCCATAATAAGCTCTTTCAAAGTTAACTTTTTGCACCCTAAAATAGGATCTCTGTGACATGGTGTGGGTTCATTAGAATAAGAAGGCAAGGTCAAATTAACAAAATTATTAGCATAGGTTATCCTATGGTCTAGCTGAGTTGGCTCATGGACATGATGTGGTTCATTAAAATTATAGATTCTCTCTAATGTAGGTGACTGAATAGGTAACTAGTTTAGATTACTCTATAGATAATGGGAATAACTACTATAGGATTGAGACTTGGCACCAAATCTACGGTCACAAAAATCTATATTATCCTTATAGTTTTTAGGATTAGAAGGTAAATTATTCAAAACATTCGAGAATTTAAGATCAATAGAATCAAAATAGATTGACAACTTGGCTCCTCTACTAGCATATCTAGGGCCAAACTTTCTAGCCCTAAAACCCCCTCTTGAAAATTGAATAATGGATGTTTCCTAAGTCACATTGTCTAAATTCAAATTCCTTCCCCAACCTCTGCTATCATTATCTCTACTTGAACTAGGTTGATCCCAGCCTAACATCCTATATACAATTTAAAATATATTCAAAGCTAATTATTATATGATTGAATATCAACATGAATATATCAAATATGAAACCATTTAGCTACTATATTTCAAAATATCAAAATATCAATCACTTATAAAATTTTCATTATCAGTAAATGATCTTTGAACTGCCTATTTGTTGAAATTAACATTGAATTATTCTAATAAAGTTAACTTATCATCATAATATTCCATTCTAATTGCATCAAAATACTATCAAAAAACCAATTAAACCCCATGATAAAATAATATTATCAAAATATTCTATCATATTTTCTTGAATTTTGTTTTCATTATGTGAATATAATATCAAAATGACTGATAGCCCTATTTATGTCATTATAAATTGCATGCTTTCTTATACTCTGAAGAATCTAAAACCATCGAAAATCTTTCTCAAATATAAGTTTTGACAATATCTTGTCTTTTCCTAGTCATAATTATAAACTAAAAATTGACTTATTATGAATTTATAAAAATATCTACATCTTATTGTCTCAGAAAAATTCCAACATGAGACCCTAATAATATATCATAAACATGTTTCATTATTTTTTCTATTTGAACATAATCTTAAACATATACAACACATGTATAATTCTGAAAACTATAATTTTCTTGCATTCTTTAAAATAAATTTTAATAGGAGCATTTCACATAGAAAACTTTTGACATAATTGTATTCTTTCAAATCATTATGTCTAAACTGAAACAACTTATCACAACTTCTAAAAACTATCAATCATTTCAACATCTTCAAGTATGATTTCAAAAGAAATAACTAGAATGTCTATATGAAATGTTTCCAAAAAAATTATTCATGGTAAACAAAAAATACATTCAGCCTATCCATATAATATTTCCATGAATATATAGAACTCATCTTGTACCAAACCCTAATATCAATGAAATAAATATCAAAATATAAACTGGTGCATTTTAAAAATGTCATTGTATACTATTCAACCAACATAAACTTGAAAAGAACACTACATGTTCATAAGATATCTTCTAAATCATTTCAAATAATGTTCAAACACACTATTTTCCATAAAATGACTATCAATCATTTATCCTTCAAACCCGTGCATCCATGAACTATAGTTATGAAATACAATAATATAAATAAAACCACCACTGAACTATCATATTTTTATGTTCAAATAAAACTCTATATATTAAAATATTTTTGAAATAACTCTTTATGACAAACTAAAAACCATTAGAACCTTTCAATATATTTATGAAAGCATATCATAGAATTCATTCTTATGCAATATCCCTATGCCAAGGTATAACTAGCATGCTTAAACACCACTATAATATATCCAACATGTCATGATAAAAAAACCATCAAAAACCCAAAATTGAGAAGCGTATATCACAAAATAATCTTCATTATCCATTCACCAAAAACCATCAAGTATATCTATCATTGATATCAAAAATTGACCATCTTTTATATTTCTGAGACTTAACTTTAGGAATGAATAGACTCAATCAAATGAAAGTCACCCTTATATCCATACCATAGAAAATGATTTGAAATAAATAAATAAATCATTTCCATGCAAACTAATACTTTAAAACCTTTCAACTTTTTCATTCTAAAAACCATGCATGCAAAGAATCTAAACAAAAATCTATCATTTCTTTCATGCACCAATTATAGCAAAATACCATATATTATCTTTTTTAACACCTATTTATTTTCTAAGTGGCATACCTCTATCAACTTTCCTACAATCTTCCACTTATAATTTTATGAATGTAACTCTAAATGCCAATCTGATAGAGTGTCTCTTCCATGGCAAAGCTTCCCAAAATGACCAACAAAAAGAAAAAAGGAACTATTTTTAATCCATGTCTGAGCATAAACTACCTGTGCTTACATACACTTTCATGATTAGCTTATCAAATCAAGGAAAGTAACTAACAATCCACCAACTTACTTAGCAATGCCATCAAAGTTGGTGACCACTAATATGCTTGCAAAAACACTTACTAGTTTGTGAGATTCAAATCATGTACCCATCTCATTAATTCCTTAAACCTCCATATAATCTCACCAAGATCTCAAAGCCTCTTTTCATAATTTGAATTTAAACCACTTTCTAAATTTTCACGTATCTTCCAACTAAGACCACTAAATAGGTCACCTTAAACATCAACTTTCCATTTGATACTCAAATCACATAAAACCTTTGTGTCTCAAAATTGAGCAAAGCATAGGTTGATCTAAATTAACCTTTTAAGATAAATAAGTTCCTTATGACCAATTAGATTCCTCAAACTAGGTCCATTAGCTTCGATGGGTATTTAACATAGGATAGTGTATAAGTTTAAAAATTATGGTCACTTAGAATAAGTAACAATCCTTAATAAATAGTTTAGGATTCAAATATTAAACCAAATTAAAATCATGTCACCATTTACAAAATTTCAACTATATTTTTAACACAACTCTACACAAAATTGATCCATCAATCATACTAATAAATCCATATAAAGATCATAGTCAAATTTTATATGAAGCTCATGATAAATTATATAATGTATTTGATTTGATAGAACCATATGATGTATTATCTTCTTCAAACTCTAAAATTCATGGAAATATAATCAAACTATCAACTAAAACACATGATTAAGCACAAACATTTAAGAAATGATAATTAAATATGCAAATTTTATTCATTCATCCATTTATGATTTTCAAAATGACTTTAATACAAACAAGAATTTATAAATCAATCCTCATCAATGCATTTAATTGAAAATATGCATTTCAATATACCATTAATTGACTACGTCCCCGAACATAGTTTTAAACTTTATGGCTAGGTCATCTCTATGGACGATAGGTGTATTCATTTTAGAAAAAAATGAAAAGGTAAGAAAAATAGGCATAACAAAATGCATAAACCTAAAACACAAGATACAAGGTTTGATTAAGGGTAAAATTTTTGATGTGGCCACACCTATAGAGGCACCAAAAGTAAAACAAATGGAATATAAGGCATTAAAGATATCCTCATACCCATTTCTAAAGCACATAGAAAAGGAGGGATGGAGAACATCAGGTGTTCCCTACACATATCAGGCATATCCACCACCAACTTCATATCATATTATTATAGAGGAAGCACACCCATTGCATAACATCATTGGTGTGTACCATACTAAATTACCACCTATACCACTCATCACATTATTAGATTAGGAGATTGTTGATGATGATATAGATTTACACACATTATTTATACAAGCATGCATATATCATTATCTTATCCAGAGTATTATGGTTAATAATGGGTCAAACATTATCATGTACACTATGAAACTTTTGTAGCATTTAGGATATTTAGAGTAGGGTATATTCCCCACATACATACTTATTAGTGGATTTAGTAATCATGTTTAGAGATCCATCAAGGAGATTATACTTTTATTATAGGTTGGACTAACACATATAGCCACTTAATTCTTAATCACACCTAGTGCATGCATGTTTGACACATTATTAGGTAGGGCATGGTTATAGCATCTATGATCCATCCCATACACAATACACCAATGCCTAAAATATATACATGTAAATAAAGTGGTCAAATTTGAGGGAATCATATATGAGTATCCTTTACCTATCCCATAGGTAATTACAACACAACCAGCAATTACAATTCTAACACTATTACCAAATATAATATAGTTATTAGTTATATCTTAGAGTATAATTTTTATGGATATATAATAGATTTTATTATATCCACCAGTGTAGGCAAGGTCTACTCATACCATATAAACATGTATTTATACTCTCCCATGGAGACCATTATTAGAAAGACCCCTATGTTAGAGATATGACATACATTATAGAGGGCCTTCCTCCACTTAGTCTATGTTGAGATCAGTATTATTGGAATCTCAAGGTTCTCATCATAGGGAACCTATGTCACCTACAACTTATTCTATGAAATGAGTTCTTAAAACCCCTAGAGTTCACATGACACCATATTCAGTGACATAGATTCCTAGCACTACTACATAGGCAAATAAATATATAAATTACCCAGTACAAAAAATTATGAGATCATAATTTCCATTTTATCCAACATACATGATCATATTTCCCTTATTTTACACATGTCATAGTGATAGTGAGTCTCCCATGAGACTCATTGGTTAGTATGGTTCCTACCCTCTTGTACATATTTTCCTTCTTCTTGATCTTTATACATAGTTATTTTTCATATTGATTGTATATAACTTATGTGTATAAAATACAAAAATAATATAAAATGTCAAAAACACAAAAAATATCAAAAAATTACTCAAAAAATACAAAATTTACAAATTATATGAATTATCATGTTTACATTTCTTATATTTACTAGATATTACATATGCTAGCTATTTTATTATAGTTAATTTGATCATACTACATGCTTCACTTATTCTTATCGAGTGTTTGTAGATTACTTACAAGACTTAGAGCTACTACATTAATCTATACTTGCAATCATATACCCACTAGGGGAATTTATATCTATCCATGGTTATTCATTTGACACATTCACCCACGTGGGGAATCTTATACACAATTTATATTACCAAGTTCTATCCTTACATTCTATACATTCCAATTTTATCAGTGTTATATCTTGATATTGATAATTTCTATTCATATTCATATTTTTTGCAAACTATCACTACATTAGACTCAACATATGTACAACCTATCTCTTACACATATTTGTTCTACATTCGTGCATGCTTTCATTTGTAGATTTCACACTTTAGATTCGATTGTATTTATATGCTTCTTATATTCAAGGGCATTTGCATATGCCATTTTTATTTATCTCTACATCACTTCTATTCATAGTATGCATGCCTTAGACTTATGTTGATATCCCTTGTGTGTGCCTTCTTGATTATGTTTGTGTACATTTGAACATGTCCTTCTATTTTTCTCTAAGCCAACTTTATTGTTACTTGCATATGTGGACATTTGAACATGTCCTTGTATGTATTTTCTTAGATTTAGTGACATGTGTAGATGTTCTTAATATTGGGGTCCCTTGGCCTACTTTATTTTCCTTGAGTTTTTTGAATGTATGATTTACTATATGCATCATGGCCATGTCACTTGTATTTGATTATTATAAACACTAATTTTTAATGTCATGAGGGACCTCATACATCTACCCTTCCTATTTGGGTGTCATGATGGATATCATTCCCTATTCCCCTAAGTAGTTACTTGGTTCTAATTATATTTTATATTACATACATTTATTACATTTATTTTGACACCTATATGCAATACTAGACACAACATACATCTTATGTTACATACTTATGCTTAGAATATCTTACATTTTGATGTTATGATTACACATTATATTAGATTATCACACAATGATCATTTGTTCTAGCTAACAAAAATTTTGTAGATCTATTTATTTTGAATATAGTTCTTGTACAGGTTCAATAACTACCCTCAAAAGAAGGGGATTTTAAAGACATTTCTCATAGAGATCAAGATCTTGTATTTCATTCATAGAATATTTTTTAGCACATAGGCTCAATTTCATAAATTTAGGCATAGGTAAACACACAAAAAGATGATGACTCAAAAATTAGTATAGTGACATAGATTTCAAACTAGATAGACATTAGTACCAAAATATGGACACTAGCACCACTTGGTACTACTATCCAAATGTGACACTATTATCTAGTATCCCTAGTTTTAGGATAGTTTAGATTGGCTAGAATAGTACACCAAGTACAATATAGGTTTACACCTATTTAACTATAATTTTGATAGTTATGCTCATATTTTACTCAAATTTACACTATTTTATCTCATATTCATATTGGGGGAATTTGCATGGCATGACCATTCCCATATTTAGTTTAGATACTTAGATATAATTATTACAACTCAGTCTAGAATTAGTATACTCAGATATCAGATTAGGGGCATGCACATGTTATTTCCATATACTCAATCTCACATAGTTTGATTAGATGGAATGGCAAAATCTATTTCATTATATATGTTTTAAACACTTGACATCATATTCCAGGTTATCATCAATTTAATGGATTACTCCATCTATAATGCTTGGAATTCTTGAGTGGCCAAGCGTTACCTATATACCTAAGTAATCATGGAGCTAAGATACATAGTTAAATATACTCAGTTAGATATTTTTAGGACTTTAAGAAATTTATTTTTAGATGCATCTACTACACATGGGTGGCAATGATGGATTCATATCCTACTTTAGTTCTTGAGCCACCCATATGAGAGCATTAGACACACTATCACTCCAATCCAAGCTATTCATAGATCATGATCCACAAAATAGGTGTGGGAAATGATGGAGTCATAGCCTACTTGAGTTCTTGAGCCATCCACCTGAGAGAGTTGGAAACACTATCAATCCAATCCAAGTTATTCATAGTTCATGATCCACCAAATAAGGGTGGGCAATGATGGAGTTAAAATTAGATTGAGTTCTTGAGTCAATCACATATAGGGATTGAGCAAGCTATCAATTCAATATAAGCTATTCAATGATTTAATCAATATATACATGCACACACATAGGTTTTCACCAAGTTCATACATTAGTTTGTGTACCCAATATAGTATATTCTTTCCTTTCCTCTTTCCCATCTCTTTACTTAGTTTTACTCAGTCAATTATTTATTCAGAGTCTTAATTTTTATATCTCTTAAGTAAGGATTGATTTATGCATGTTTCATTTATATGTCATTTATTGGATAATGATTCACATACATAGATCTAGCTTCACATACCCAGACTTAGTTTCATGGGCTTCACTTCCTAGGTAAGTCTAGGTATGTTTCTTTTTCCTTTATACTAGTCATTTTAATTTACTACATTTTTAGCATAAAGGGGGGCACAAATGTAACCACCTAAAAGTGGTATTTTAGTGATAAGAGTTTTAATTAAGACAACCTATTCTTAGATTATCCCTATACATATTTTAGATCCTATTATCACACTATTCCATTCTTGGTGTCGACCACAGACATCCTTAATAAGATTAAATGTAGTATTATACCCTCATTTCTTGATCTTGGCCCTTCATGCCTAGTAGTCTGCTAGATACACATTAGAACCACATTAAGGACACTAGAGCCACATGGTGCTAGTGTCCCTAAAATGGAACTAATGTCCTTTACCCTATCTTTCTTGAATAAATATATTTTCAAAGGTAAAACCCTCTTAAGGTCAACCTAAATATATTTTATTATTTGCATAAGCTAGAGAACACTATATATACATGAATTTTAAACCTTTATCTAGTAGATGGAATTTATATGAAAAATACTTATTCAAGAACAAAAAAATTTAAGCAAAATCAAGGTTATTAATACCTATTATGTCCTTCTTATGCATACTACCATCTACAACTCCCCTAAGCTAAAATTTTATAGATTTCTAATCTCAAGCACACTCAAGGCATTCAAGACCACTATCATTATAGCATCACTTACACTTGCACCAGTACCTAGGTGAGGATAATTACATTGGGCTTCATCCCTCCTCAAAGTATTGGTATGTAGGTAAATCTTTTTACAAACACACTTTTTATCTCACATCTTACTTGAAAGGAGGGTTAGGGTTTACATCATAAATAATCTATTATAGGCACAATAAATAGTTTTAGACTTTGTGCATGTAGGAATAGAACCCAAAACATAGGCACAAGTGGACCCAAAATTTTGGATCAGTCTTGCATAGAGGACACTGACACCATTTTTAGGACACTAGAGCCACATGGTGCTACTATCCAAATGGGTCATTACTATCCAAGAGGGTTTTAATATAGGTATATAATTTATGACACTAAAACCTATTCATATCTCATATTCCAATACTTAGATCTTTTATATCAGGTATTTTCCAAATAAGTATTTATTTGTACATATTTAATATTATTTTTAGAAAATGAAAAAATTAGTCAAAATCTATAATAAATTAGTTTTTATTATATGAATATTATTTCACTGATTTAGACTACTCAAACTTTTAATTAAACATAGTATTTACATTAATAAAACCCAAAAAGGCTAAAATAGATCGACCTAGTTTGCTAAGATAAAAAATTCAATCACAAAGAGTTGAACAAGATTGATAGGCTTGTCTTAATTGTAAAACCTATAAAATGATTCCCTAAATATGTCAATTAATTGATAAACTATAATATGACACTATAAACAGTATTAAATTGGTTGATTAGATTGATATAGTTGTCTATAAAATAAAATGCCCTGCACACTGAGCTTAACCAAGTTGATTGGATTGATGGAGTATTAGTACCTTCACACAAACTATTATACCAAGTTTAAAGAATCAATCTAGTAGTCTAAAAATAAAAATTAATAATATGTAAGGGTTATTTCAAGTTAGGTTTACTAGAATGTATGAAAGCAAAAATAAAGTTGATCTACAAATCAATCCTAACTTAGAGAAGATAAATAAGTTAACTATATCATTATAAATACTTAGATAAAAGGGTTCATGACCAATATGGAACTACTAAACATACCTAAGGTATCGCTTATCATATAATATGGATAGAGAGGGTTCTAAATCTTCTAGTCAATCAACACCACACAATAACTTTAGCTAGGTCTATAATGCAATAATAAAGTAAATCTAATTTAATACTCACTAAATATTGTAGCACAAATGGTGGATAAACATAAATAATAAAAATTCGAAGTAAAAATCTACTCAAATCAATGTAGAGGTATTCAAAGCAAGGAGAGATAATACATTCATTATCCATTAGTTATGCAAATATATCTACTAAAATATAAGAGTAAGAGTTAGGAATACTTACCTTGAAAATGAACCCATTGAGCCTTGGATAATGGTGGTTTGAAATAGGTTTTTTTGTATTATTGAATAATCTAAGGATGGATAATGGACTATAGTCTAGCCAAGGACCTTGTACTAAATCTCAATCTTTCACAAGACAAAGTTTCTCCTCCAAGAAGCATGAAACCCTAAAAATGACTTTTTAAATATAATGGTATAAATGTAGATCATAAATAAGTACAAATGAATGATTCTCTCTATTTTAAATTAAGTAAAAGAGGGATATATATATCTTTATTTAACCCTAAGAACTTATAAAAATTTAGCTAATACAATCAACTCGGTCAACTTTGTTAAGTGAGAAATAGATCAATTAGATCTCGAACTAAGTTAGCTTAGTCTAACTCAATCCCATAACATGTGCTATTATTAGAAAGAGGTTGACCTAATCAATTACATTTGGTAAATGGGAAAAAGGGATTTTGCTTAGATAAAGGCTATTTGAGATGGTGTGTTTCTTAGATAAGTGTGTGAGTGAGGTGTTAAATCTTAGGAAAATGTATAGGAGGGGTTTGTATTGGTTTTAGGTGGTGGTATAGGGAACAACAATATTGAAAATCACAAAAGGTTTGCCCACCCCTTTTAGGGATCACCCTTTAAGGAATGCACTCAAAGAGATTGAGAATCAATGGGTTCTTACAAGAGAGAAAACATCACTAGGTGATAAATCTTAAAAATATTATGTGTATACAAAATCCACTCAATGGGATGAATTTTAGGTATGGGTTAAATAATTAGGTGGTAAAATAGTTGGTTGAGAATGCGAAATAAAACCTAAAAGAAATCAAAACCTATTTTAGTTTGTTGGATGGAAATTTAATCTAAAGTGGGTAGATCTAAAAATAAACTTTAAAAAGGGGGAGGGTAGAGTAGAGAAGAAAGCTCTATGATCATAAGAGTGATTAATTATAGATTGGTTTCCTTTGTGTACAAATGTCTTGAAACTAATGTTTGAAACTAGTAGTTGTTTCTCACACACATACAAACACATTAAGTTATTTTGAAGATAATGGTATATTATACTCTAAGACTTTAGCTAAAGGTTACTTTAATTTAGATTAGAATTTGAACACCCTTATAAAAAAGATTATAGATCATGTTAGGGTGGTATTTAAGGTAGATATTTCTCACTCCTAGAAATTTATATTGTGGGAGACACTTCTACACACTTAGATAAATGAGACAGTCAAACATATTACACAAAAATAACAATGTTTTCCAATCATCCAATAGTTGTTGTACATCTTGTACTAGAATACATTACCAATGAAAAATAATAATTATAACTAGAATTTGAACACTTTGAATTATTAAATCAACCAATAAGAAAACAATAAATAGTTAATCAAATAGAATTGTTGAAGAAATATATAATACAATTATGTGATAATCAAAAGATTTCTTCCTGTATTAATGATTTTTTCAACTCCCTCTATAAATGAGAGAATTACAATTGTGTGTGTGTGTACACACACACACACACACACACACACACACACACACACACACACACACACACATTTGGAGATGGGTCACCTTATCCTCCAAATCCATGAAAATAATTTCATGATAATATTTAGAATGAGATTTATAATTTAATGTTTAGATTTTCATGTGTAATGAGATGGCCAAAACTATGTATTTTTAATAAGACATGAACTTCACAAAATCATGCAACATGTGCATGTTACAAAAATTATTCAATTGAATCTTACATGCAATTGTGAAGTATATATAAACTCTTAGTTACATTCATCAATTTTACATGAAAAATACATATAATATCAACTCAAAAAAACTAAGTTTTACTCATAGTCATGGCTTAAATGGTTGATTAAATGGTACTTGAAGTAGTTGGTAAGACCAAAGTGCTAATATGAGTCAAACTAGATGGTGGAGTAGAACTGAAAGCTCCATACATGGCTTTTTTCTTTACCTCTAAATCTTAATAATGTTTATACCTGATAGGATGGTAAAATTTGATTTCATTCATATTAAGAAGAGATGGCCTATGTACCCTAGTTACTTTTTTTTAATAGGAATTCATGCTCGACCTTTAGGGTTATTAACTCTACATGGAAAATCTCCACTTCCATAACTTTTTTCTTAGAAAAAATAAGTTTTTTTCTTAATTTCCTCAAATTTTAACCCATGAAGACTATAATTAAAATTAGAAAATGCTTGCTAAAGTAACTTGTCAAAATTGGACCTATCCATTAGTTTCCCCAAAGGGTCTTTAGCTTATTATATATTTAATTCTTCCAAAATTTGTAAAGCCTGTTTCTCATGCTCTACCAACTTTAGGATTAAGGCTTGTACATTTGATACCTAATATTAATCTAGTTACATTATGATGACCAAAAAATTGAGAACATTAGATACCTCAAGTTGTGTCATTAGATCCAAGTGGCTAAAGGCCTTATTAGCTATACATAGTACAATTAAGTTCAAATTATTCTTGTCTTCTTTCAAATAATTGAATAATTTGGATGTCTCAAATAAATAGGGAGAAAATTATATTTTTATTGAATTAATGGTGTCTAAAATATTATACAACCTGAGGGATGTATTCTAGACATCATTTCCAATCTCCCCAAAAAAATCTACAATATGATATTGCTATCACACCTAAATAAACTCTTATTATAGTTATTTATAGCTTGTTTGTTGTGTACATGGAGTTATAAAAAAGCCTATGTATGGGTCTGTAAATAGGCTATAAAATACTCATTATAAGGAGACTCTATAGTTATCCTATTCTTTATTTTAGATAATGAGAAAACACCCTGACTTTCCTGTAAAATCATGCCCATACTAGATTCATCTTGAATTTTTTATCTTTTTACTATCTAGATGGTTCCTATGGTCTTGTAAAAAATAAATATTACCATAGGTAGATCTATAATCACTAAAATATGCCTTTGTGTAGCTTGCACCTTCAAATCTAAAGCCCACTATGGAATCACCAATTACGTAGCATCAACTGGTTGAGTTTGCTCTATACTGATCTTTGTCATAATATCCCCTTTAGATTCCATTAGTTCCCCTATTTTAAAGGGATATGGAAATGATGTAAAAATTATATTTTTCTAGTATACATTACTAATTTGTGGAATGGGATGTATTATGTAAGTCATATTCTTACTAGCCTTTTTTAGATGTTATAATGGAAGTGGCAAGAGTGGTAGTAAATTATAGCATAGGGAGACTTATCTAAGTGGTTTAAATTGACCCTTGGGTACTGATAAGGATTGATTTAGTTTTCTTTAAGTGAACCATTTTATATTGAGGGGTATTAAGGTCAATATAAACTTAAGAAAAAATAGAAACAATAGGAACTGTGGAAGTAAATGGAAGAGAAGTAGCAATGTGAACCAAGTGAAAAAAAGGGATTATATAAGCAATATAATTAGTTTAATCCAAAGAAATTAGAAAAACTAAATTAATAATTGGAATTTTAGGAACATAATTTAGTGACCTAGAGATAGCCACAATATTAGGAATGTTACCTTATAATTCAGATTCTATTGATGTTTTCCCTTTTAGTCCCTAAAGACTTAGGACCTTAGCTCTTTCCATCTTATCCTCCTTATATTGAGGGTAGTTACCATAGATGTATATTCAATTTTCACTACTTGTTATGGATTTTTTAGTAACTCACCTTGATCTTTAGGTTTTTCCTAGGATACCATCCCAATAGTTGAGTTTAATGAATGTATATTGGTTAAAGAGGAGCCCTAGGGGTTCTTGGATTAATTTTTTATCAAAGCAAATGATCATTAACCAAAGGAATATATTTATATGAATGAGAGGGTGAAATACTTGTGATTATAATAATAGGTACCTCACTCATCATAGGAATATTTACATCATCATAGATGGAATAATCAATACTAATTGGTTCACTTTCCCCTTATAAAGAGCTTGTGGTGGTAGTAGTCTACTCTACACTTTTCTCTTGCTTGTTATCAATCATCACATTTGATGGTGGTTGAGATAGCTCTCATCTTTCAATGGTATGTTGGGAAGGCCCTAAAAACCAATAGTCTATTGATTCCCATCAACCTAGAGGTGGGATTCTATTGTGTGCCTCTTAAATGGTGAGGGAAAGATCTCTCTATATTTACATTAGGTGGTCCTTTATCATCCCAATAATTTTTTCCCTAAAGAGGACCTCATCATCATTATTAAAATTCATAAAGATAAAATCATTTTTGTATGGATCATTCTAGTAAGGGATACCTATGCCTTTGATATGATTTTGAATGAGGCCATGGGGATTCTAACTAGTATTTTAATGAATCTAATCAGTATAGCTATCTAATTTTCCAAACCTCTCCATAATATTTTTGATAGGTTTAACAATCTTGCATATCATCAAAGAAAATCCATATAAAAAAGCTTGTGTTTCTTCTTCATATCTTGATCGATGCTCCACTAGAGTTGATATGCAGTCTCTTGTTCATCTAGCTTGTCTAGGACATACTGTGGAAAACATAAGGGTAAAACCTTAGTACTCATAATCATGATTTATATATAATCAATATATAAATAATAATCACCCCTTAGGCATAATGTATTTTTGATGATTTTTGATACTCAGGTCAATGGCTCTTTGTGTATTACCTTCCAAACTTGTGGGTAAACATCCTTAGAAATCATAACTATATTCCTCATGTATGAGTATATATGCAAAAATGAAAATTAATAAAATACCTTATTCCTAATGTAGTCTCATAATTGATCCAAGAGTGTTTTGTTGTAAATGTGGGTAGTGGCCATAACAATGTCCAATAAATAAGACATCATAAAGAAGAAGCCTCCCACTAGTTTCTTATATTTTTGAAACATTTGCTCCAATAGCATGGTACTAATGATATCCTCAAGGGTGTATGTCAACTATGAGGTTATTAAAAAATCAAGGAGTTCCACCCACTCCATCTAGAGGTAGTGGATACTTACACATCCAAATAACCTATTTAGCAAGGCCATCCCAATCCAAATTCCAAACTTGAATTTTGTAATTATAATGGGAATGGTGGATTTTAGGGTCACTTTCTCCCATGGTATTTTTTAATTTTGCATTTCATTCACTAATGTATTAGTTTTATTCCATAACATCAGCCTGGGGCCATCATACATGGTGTCTATAATGAGAAGCCATAGGTATCTATAGAGATCATCCATAAAAATGCAAGACATAACTATCTTATGATTGAGGTGGTGAAGGAATCCATCAGAGACATTACCCATGAAAAACATTTCCTAAAGTATATCAATGCATGACATTACTTCTATCTTCGCCACCATAAAATGCAATTGTTATCATTTCAATGGTAATAAATCAACTACAAACTATTTTTCCTCAATTGTTAATTCCTCTTCATTTGAATATGTGTCCAAGTTCATAATCATGTCCCACAATGTTATGTAATTTCAAAATTTCCATAAAACATAGTAACATAAAATATAATGTTTGCATACTCTATGGAATCTTTAATTGACAACTTGGATGGAAAAGAATCTCCCATGAACACCTTGGAAGTTGAAATTATTTTACTATATAATGTATTCATATAATTTTGGTGATAATTTAGCTATCTATTCATTCACTAGAAATACCTCACAAGTAGATGTAGGTAGATAAGGCTTTGATTTCTCTTGGAATTAAAGTTATCTCCAACTCTTTGGTAATTAATATGCATGAAATAACTTCATAGTTTGATCATATAGTTTAAAGATAATACTTTAATTCCAACTCATGTGCCATTAATGTCCAATAGATTCAAACTTGTTTTAATTTTTTTAATTCAAATTGGCCAACTTAATTTGGAAATTATACCACATGAACCTTGCATATGATTTGAATAATGCCATGATATCATCCCAAGATAAGTGTCACCCTACCACTTATTTTATGCAAAATCAATTGTGTCATGTAGTGTGCTCTCAAAATTTGAGTGTTAGAACTTTTGTTAAAACTTGATTAGCCAAAAATCATGAAGACTAAAAAATTATGAAGAGGTAGGAGTTCAGAGATGTGAAAGGTTGCTATAGACAAAGGTTGTGATGAAAAAATATTGAGATAGATAAAATTCTTGACAAATGAAAGTCTTGATAGATAAATGTCATAATAGATAAAAGTTATGAAGAAAAAATCTCATGAAGTGTTGAAAATTTTAGGTAAAATAACTTCTAAGGTATAAAATATGCAAAGGTAAAAGTCACACAGAGAAAAAATATGAAGACCCAGAAGTTACGATTTGTGAAAGACATGAAGTATAAAAATATGTGATATAAAAAATTTATGACAAATAAAGTCATGAAATATTAGAAGTTTTGAAATGAAAAAATCTTGAATACCTAGAATAAATGAAGCTTGAAATTCATGAATTTACAAATTCCCAAATATCAAAAGTTCAAAGACCAAACTCACAAAATGCAAAATCCATGATAGGCAAATTTTTAGCAGTACAAAAATGTGTAAAGTCTGAAGCATAGGATTTATAGTTTATAATCATTGTGAAAATTCAAAAAACTTTCATACACAGTAAAACTCCTAAAATCCATTAAAATGCAATATTGAATAAATCACATGGTAACAAAATTGGATAATAAGGAAAATGCCAATTGCATTAACATAGAATAATATACTTAACAAGAACCATTAACATAGGAAAAAATAACTTTAAATACTTTATTATGGATAAGAACACACATAAGTTCTAATAAAAAGGATCTTTTAAATCATAACTAGGCCTTTCATAATGTAAAAGGTCACTATTAAAAAAAATGAGAGTGTGGGTGTGCTGAATATAGAAAATGGTGACTCACAAGGGGAATAATCTTTATTATTCAAGAACTTGGAATATTTTTTTTACCAACAATAAACTGAAAATGAATCATAGCGTAAAACAATAATTGAACCAAAAACACAAAATAGACTCTCAAAACTTCATACACATAATAGTCTTGCTTATAACCAATATCTATGTGTGGTGTAGTGATTTTATTTTACCCTATTTTGAGGTTTTAGCAAATGATTGAAATAAACTTTAGGTTTCACTTTGATTTCTTGGAATCATATTAAAATTAAGGAATCTCAAGTATTGTTATACTACCATCTAGGCATGCATATCCTTGAAAAATATACCTTTTGATTCCTCCCATTTTCTCCTTTGCTAAACTTACATGATGCATGACACATTGATTTTATTTCATCATGTGATCCTTTGATCACCTTTAGATTTTATTTGGGTTTATTGATCACTCTTTAGGATGAATTGGTCCTATTATTATTTATGTTTTGAATATGAATGGAAGAAATAATATAATAACCATTGTGATATGGTGTATGTAAGAACTTGATTTACCAATGTCCCTGCAAATTATATCCATATCAATGGTTAGTACCTCAAACAAGTATTAACATGAAAAGTATGTTTTCTCCAAGGAAATGAGAAAGATTTTTAAATTTGCATGAAGTAATGATATCATATTTTACATACCTGATATAAGTATTCAATTATGATATAACCATGGTTAATTTTTCATTACATACACTAAATCTAAAAATATCTAACTCAAAGGTATAAAACCTATGAACAAACCTATTTGTGTGTTTCATTTATGATCTTCCCACACTTGATCTCTCTTTATGAATTGTACTCATGAATTTAGTATAAAAATTCAAGCATACATGATAATTATAATGAATTGGGTTTAGATTGGGCATACCATAATAAGTCAATTAGATTGTCAAAAGATACCTATTCTAAAAAACATGGAACTAAACTAGGGAAATTAAAATGTTGAATTCAATAAATAATAATATAGAAAGCATGAAAATACTCTAATGAAATGAAATTAAAAAAAAAGAAACCTAACTATGAAATAAGTTCATATAATATACTCATACATCAACCATGACACTAATTATTATTTAGGGACATCTTTAGATGGCACAACCATGAACTAGTGCTTCAAAAATTGTTCATTGACTAGATATGTTAATTCATTACCTTGGATGTCCCTTAAATGGAAAGCATTGTTACCAATGATCTATGATATTTGATAAGACACAATTCATAGAGGGTAAACGTTTCATGATGTCCCTTCTTCTCATGGTATTTCTCCCATAAAATCACTAGGTTTGATATTTTGAATTCTTTAACCTTTGCTCTTCTATCAAACCATCTCTTGAACAAGTCCTGATGTTTGTTGAAATTATGAAAGGATTCCATCCTTAAATATTTCATCTCTATTATATCTAATAATTGAGACTCTACCTTCTCATTGGGTTCCATATTTCCCTATATAAACTGATATATTGGTAGCTTGAGCATAATTAGAAATATTAGTTATTGTTCATACACTAGTAAGTAGGGTAAATCCTTGAGGACCTTTTTATATCTTATTTTATTCACACATAGTCCATATTTTAATAGATAATGCCACTCTCTATGTTTATTTACATCTAAATTTTTGATGGCATCAATCAAGTCTTATCTATCAATTTAGCCAACCCACTCCCCTATGGGTAATCATTATAAGATGAAATGATGGTGATCTAGTTGTCATGGGCCCATTCAGTAAAATTTATTGATTAGAGCACTATCCCATTATCATAAAATAAGGATATGAGGGTAACAAAACTATTTTTGATGTTTTATTCAAGAATTTTTATTACATCATGTGCTCTAGAATTCATTTTTACCACGTGTGCTCTATAATTCCTTGTTACAACTCCTTCAGTTCACCTAATGCAATAATCTATAGTTGTGAGCACAAACTTGTGGTTGAATAAGGAATTTAGGTTTATTATATCAATTAAATCCAAGCCCCACTAATAAAACTATCTTCCTTTAATTATAGGATGTAATGGCATTGATGTGTACTTCTCTTTTTTACAAAATCTGGCATTCATGGAATGTTCTCACATGAGCATGTGTGTCATTGAATACTATTGGACAAAAGTAACCCATTTTGATAATCTTATGTGTTGTGGAATTTATAGATATATGAACACTACCTATATTTTGGTGCATGTTCTCTAAGATTTCTTGAGCTTCTTCTTAGAATACGCATTTCAATTAGATGCCTTTATAATTTTTTATATAGAGAATCCCCTTTTGGATCATATAATGAGTAACTTTAATCCTCAAGGTTCTATTTTTTTCCCTATTGAGTTTTGTGGGGAAAGTACCTATTATTAAGTATTGAATGATTTTGGTGTGCTAGTATCCTATAGATACATGGGTCTCAAGGACCTCTTCAATGGTGATTTGTGGGTCAAGCTCAGTCATAAGTTAAATGATGCCTTCTCTTCTAATAATTTTAGCATTTTTAATTTATATGTATAAACATTGTAATTTTTCCATCCATTTCCCTTTTCTCTCTCCTAATTCATTTTGTCCTAAAGTGAGCTTGACAATAGGATCTAGCACAATAGAAATATTTTTATTCCTCAAGATGTAATGCCAAAATTTATTTACTACTTTGAATAAAGTAAAGATATACTTTCCTATCATGGAGTACTTGAGATATGATTCATTTAGATTTATTCTTGTAAATGAAATATGTTTCTCACTTTCATCCTTCTTCTTAGTAAACACAATAGTGATTGTATGTTCTAAATCAAATGAATACAAGAATTATTTGTTGAAGTCATGGTTGATCAACACTAGGGCCTAAGATATGACATCCTTGATGTCTTGAAAATACTCTTAGGATTTTGATGAACATTATAATTTGGTGTCTTTATTGAGCATTACATTCAAATACCTAATAGTTTATGAAAAACTAGAGATAAACTTCCTCACAAAATTAATCTTTCCAAAGAATGACTTGAGATATTTCTTGTTGTTTTGGAATGCAATATTCGAAATTCCCTGAACTCTATCTAGATCAATGGTTAGCCATTACTTCATGATGATGTTCCCTATAAATTTACCCTCATTAAAATCAAACATACTCTACTTAGGTTTGATCAAGAATATAAACCTTATACATCTTTCAAAGATTGACTGTAGATGGCTAACATGATCAATTTTTTTCTTTGAGAAGATGATGAGGTCACCAATATAAATGATTATGAACTTACCTATCAACCATTAAAATGCATGATCTATATCATGCTAAAATGTAGGTTCTATATTGATTAGGCCAAAAGGCATCCTTTTCTATGCATAAGTACACTACTTTGTGGTAAATGTAGTCTTCATCACATCTTTAGAATCAATTGATACCTAGTTATAGATTGAGAATACATATAATAAGGACATCATTATATAACCACTCACTACCTAGGTCATTTAATCCAGAGAAGGTAAGGTGTAATCATATTTCTTAGAATCTTTGTTAAGGTTCCTAAAATCAACACACAATCTAATTTCCCCACTAGTTTTCTTGATTAGAAAAAAATTGGAAACCTAGGTTGAGTGCTTAATATGGAACACTATATTATCACTTAATAATTCATGAACTTATTTCTAGATAAGGGGTTCCAATATAGGATTGAATAGCCTCTGGATTTACCTAAATGTCTTATGGTTTGGTTTTAATGGGATCATATGGGTGATAACTCTTTGGTTGAAAACTTTCAAGTCTTCATAAGTCCATGCAATCACATCCTTATACTAGAGAAAATCTCTCACACTTTGCTTTTATTCTAGAGTGTAACTGAGACCAATCTTAACAAACCATGGAACATTTTAATCCCATAAGTTTTCCTTGTTGAACTCAAATTCATTAACTTTGGTTTGCCTTTTTTGTTGGGCTTGGGGATCCATATCAATGCTCTATCCATGGCATAAACAATTGAACTATTTATCATCAATGATTTGGGATTCAAATTATCATGAATTGGTCATAAATTGGATAATTTTTTGATCACCATAAAAAACCTAGATTTTTTTTACATTATTAGGAATAGATGGGCAAGGTATAATCTATATATAAAACCTTTACACTTTGGATTGCTATAATGGTGCTAAATTAGTGGCTAAAGTAGCTAGTGAATTAGCAGTCTAGTTCTATTTTCTAGGAATAGTCACTATATTAAATGAATCAAATGATTCAATCAAATATCAAGACCTATGTTTTTACCTCTTGAGATATGAAAAAATACAATTGTAATTATTCCTAACATAATTAATCACTAGTTTTGAATCTTCATGTATGCAAAGTTTCCTGACATTGTGCTTGAGAGAAAATTGCATCCCCAAAATGAGTGCTTCATACTTTGATTTATTATTTGTGAAATGAAATTGTAACCTATATGATACTAGGCAATTCTTAACTTATGGGTCAATCAGTTTAACACTAATACCCAATCCTTGCTTAAATCTCACACCATCAAAATGGAGAGTACATAATTGAGAAGGTCCATAAACTTCTAGCTCTTTCATTTCATACTTCATGGTAAATGTGTAAATATAAAGATTAGAAAATTTGTAGATAAACTCTTCATTTTTGGCATTATATTTCATAATGGGATGCTTTATCATAGGCTCTCGATTGATTCAAATTTGATTTAGAATACCTCTCTTTGGCAACCATATGTGGGACAAATTTACCACCACATATTCATTTAATGTCTTTTAAAGTTTCTTCTTAGTAGTAATCCATATCCTTTTGGGATGTCTAATACAAGTATGTCAATATTCATCTACATTCATGGCTTAGATACAACCTAAATATGCACATTATTCAATTCCTTGACCATAGGCACTATTATCTTGTCTAATTATGAAATTGTCCTCTTAGATGGGCTTGGAATTAATCCAATATTTTGATAGATATACATTATCATCATAGTAGTTTAAGATTAACTAATTAGTTATGTATATTCTTGCCAAATGCTCTAGTAGTTAACAAGAAAGGAGGAATTTTTGGATTACTCTTGTAGATGATGTTTGTATGAGTGTATTTTGGCTTATCTACAATAGAATTCCATATGATATGATTCCATAGGAGATATTTCTATTATGTAATATGAGCCAACTCATGAAGGTTTATGTTTGCCTTTATCTTCTTCATATCTTCAATGATATGTTATCCTCATTTACAATGGGTTTTTACATTCATAGGCTGATCATTCCCTTTTAGGGGAGGTAGATTATTATCAACCTTCAAATTTGAGGGGATAGTTTTATTATTTGGATGAGTATATATGGTGAATGGTTGTTTCTTCCTCAAATGGTAGTTGCCTCTTTGGAAGTGTTATAAATCTTGGACCTCTTATAAATTGTCCTTTGATTTGTTTTCATGCTCACTTGGGAATAGAAAATCATGAGTTTAAAATACCATAGCCATGCTCAAAGATCCAAGAGTATGGGATGATTATAGTGGATTATTCATTAAATCTTACCTCACCCTTTCTCTTTGAAATATTTAAAACGTTGCACAAAACTCAACATAGTCAAGTTCACCATGTTTTAATGTATTATGAAACCTGCATTAATTTAGGAAAGGTTATCTCGACTATGTTTATCTTTGGTAGCCTTTTATCTTGTTGTTGTTTCATCTTATTCATAGCCTTGTTGAAAGGCCTGTTATATCTTTGAAACCCAAAATTTTTCTTATTGTTTTGCCATGTAACAAAGCCCATATTCTTTTGTATGTTTAAGAACTCATTACTCAACTTCTAAACTGTATTTTATATAAAAGATAAATCTACCTTAGTATAATCCATACTTTGAGTGGTTGTTGTGTTGACTAGGATTAAATGTTGAATCTATTGAAGATTACTCATCTTTACATATTTTTGATTTGGTGTCATCAGCATTAGAGGAGGAAATTTATACAATTTTTTTGATTGTGTGTAGGAACATTCTAATTCACAAGAGGCATTAAATTTAAGAATGTAAATCTAGAATTAAGGCTAATAATTCCTAATACCTAAGGATTGAGCTTATTATCAATGTTAATAGCCTCATCATAAGCCAAAGCTAAATTTTTGATAGTAGTAACCCTTCAAAGAAAAATTGTGGTGATAGGATCCAAAGAATTCTTGTACATATCTAGTGTTAAATATTTTGATGGCTTATATGAGTTATTCACCTAGGTGTACATATTATGGAACCTAGCATTGAAAGCATAGATTGGTTAATTAAGATCACTCTTCATATTGGTGAAGTGATAATATACAAAATTTGGTTTGGTAACCTACCCAAATTGAGTAAGAAAAGTGATTTGAAATTTATCCCATGAATTAATTGAACCTTCTTGTAAGTTGAGGTACCAATCATGTGTATCATCCTATAATATGAATGGGAAAAGCTGACATGTAATGTCTTCATCAGTATCAGGGAAGCCTTAAAAGACTTGATATGTTCTTTAACTATTCTTCCTCCTATAGGAGATAAAAAAGGTAGATTTCCAAATTCCTTAGAAAATTATACGCACCACCAAGAACAGTAATAGTATAACTGGTTAACCATGGGTGATCCATAGGTTGATTAATAAGTTGAGCCACTCTTACTAGATAAGGTGTTATGGTTTAGGTTATCATGGGGAAAATTGATACAAATCAATGTCTTTGGTGAATTGATAAGGGTGATACCAAAAGACTATCTTGATCCCTAGACCTAGTTACTCTCCTAAGTGTTTCTAGTGAAACTAAAATATAAAAGATAACTTCTTCTAGGGAAGTATAAATTAATTATCCTTCCTTATATAAAAATAAAAGGGATGTTGATGTGGTTTTTATGCACACTAGACCCTATACGTGGTAGCCTATAACATTTTAGGGTCTCAATGGAGGTAAATTCCTCTCTATGGCACAAGTTATAGGTATGGGTAAAACAACTAGTTGGTGGAATAGTTAGTTGAGCATGCAAGTTTTTAATTGGGTGTGTATGGGTAAGTGAAAAATAAAATAAATCAAAACCTATTTAAGTTGGATGGATGGAAATTTAATCTAAAATGTGTGGATCTTAAAATAAAATTGTAAAAAAGGGAGGGTAGAGTAGACAAGAAGGCTATATGATCATAATAAGGATTACTTCCAGATTAGTTTCCTTTGTGTACATATGTATTGAAACTAATTTTTGTAGCTAGTAGATATTACTCACATGGATATAAATTTAGTCAGGGATTTCGAGGATAAATGACATAGTATACTCTAAGACTTTAGCTAAAGGTTGATTTAATTTAGAATAGTCTTTTCACACCCTTATATCAAAGATTATAACTCAAGTTAGGGAGGTATCTAAGGAAGTTATTTCTTACTCATAGAAATTTATACCATGGGAGACATTTCTACACACAAAAATGAGACATTAAACCATGTTACATAAAATTAATAATGTTTTCCAATCATCCAATATATGTTACAAATCTTATACTAGATACATTACAAATAATAAGGAATTATAAGTAACATTTTCACAATTCAAATTACTAGATCAACCAATAGGAAAAAAAAACATAGCTAATCACATATAATAAGAGAAGAAAGACAACACAATTGCATGATAATCAAAATATTTCTTATTTTAGTAATGAAAATTTCAAATCCCTCTGAAAATGATAGAATTACAAGTATATATAGGTTTGGGGATGGGTCACCTCATCCTAAAAATCCATGCAAATTACCTAATTACATGGTAATAGTTGGAATGAGATTTTGAATTAAACATTTAAATTTTCATGTATAATGAGATGGCCAAAACTATATCATTTGAATAAGACACAAACTTCACAAAATCATGTAATGTGTGCATGTTATAAAAAAATTAATTATCTCTTACATACACTTATGAAGTATAAATAAACTCCTAGTTACATTCATCAATTTTACATGAAATATAAATATAATATCAAATAGAGAAAACTAAGGTTTACTCACATTCGAGGCCTACATGGTTGATAAAATGGTACTTGAAGTAGTCAATAGGACCGAATTCATAATAGGATTCAAACTGGATGGTGGATTAGAATTGGAAGCTTCAGACATGGCATATTTATTTTCTTCCATATCTTGATAACTTTTGTATTTGATCATATGTTTAAATATGATTTCATCCATGTTAATAAGAGATAGCCTATGTACCTTGGTGACTTTCATCAATAGTCATTCATTCTTGATATTCATGGTTCTAAACTCTACTTTAAAAATATCCACTTTGATAACCTTTTCCATATCAAAATAAATTTCTCACTTAATTTCCTCCAATTTACAACCCTATATACTCTACTTGAAATTAGCAAATGCTTACTGGAGTAACTTGTAAAAATAGGCCCTATCTATTAGTTTCCTTGAAGGGTCTATAGCTTGAGATAGCTTTAATTCTTATAAATTTTATAAAGCCTCTTTTTCATGCTCTAACAACTTTGGGATTAAGTCTTGCACATTTGATACCCAATATTGAGCTTCCTACATTATAACAAGCACCAAATTGAGAGCATTAGATGCCTCAAGTGGTGCCATCAGATCCAAATGGATGAAGGCCTTATCAAATGTATATAGTACAATGAATTTTAGTTTATTATCACCTTATTTCAAATAATTAAACAATTTTTATTTTCAAACTAAATGGGAAAATAATTCTATTGTTATTGAATTGATGGTGTCCATAATATTATATAACCTATGGGTTGCATTCTAGACATCATTGTCAATCTCCCTAAGAATATTCTTAATTTGATGTTGTGTCTCACTTGATTTAGCTATAACTATAGTTTTTATCTAAATTATTTGGTTCTTACATGGAATTCCAATAAAGCCTCTATGTGGGTTTAGAAATAGGATACAAAATCATCATTATAAGGATACTCTCTAGTTATCCTATTCTTTATTTTGGATAATGAGAAGACATATTTCCTCTCTTATAAAATCATGCCCCTAACAGATTCAACTTGGAATTTCATATTTTTTAATCTTTGGATGGTTTTATGGTCTTGTCAAAAATAGTGCTTACTATAGGCAACTTTGTAATCACTAAATTTAGAGTTTATGTATCTTGGACCTTTAAATCCATAGCCCATTATGGAATCATTAATTACGTAGGATCAACTAGCTAAGTGTCTTCAATAGTGATCTTTGTCAAAATGTCTCTTGAGAATTCCATTAGTGCCCTTATTTGAAAGGGATCTAATAATGAGGTAAAATGATCTTTTGGTAGTCCACATTACCAATTTGTGGGATGGGGTGAACTATGGAATTCATCTTCTTCCCAGTTGTTTTATATGTTATAATGAAAGTTATAGGAGTGGTGGTAGATCATGGCATAGGGAGACCTAGCTGAGCGGTTTGAAATGACCCATGGGTACTAGTAAGGATTGTCTTAGTTTTATTGAAGTAAACCCTTTTGGCTTTAGGGGTAGTAAGGTCAATAGAAACTAAAAAAATAAAGGAAATAATAGGAACTATGTAAATTCATGGAAGATAAGTAACAATATGAACTAAAAACACAATGAGGATTATAAAAGAAATAGAATTAATGGAATAAAAAAACAACAGAAACTAAAGTAAAAATGGGAATTGTATGAACATAACTAGGTGACCCAAAAAAAGCCATGATACTAGGAGTATCACCTGATGATTCAACTTCCATTAGTGATTTCCCATTTAGTTATTGAAGACTCAAGACCTTAGCTCTTTCTAGATCCTCCTCCTCATCTTTAGGATAGTTTAACAGAGGTGTATATTTATTTTTCACTAAAAGCTTTGGATCTACTGGTAACTCACCTTAATATTTAGTTTCTTCTTAGGATACCATCCCAATAATTGAGTTCATAAGAATGTTTGTTGGTTGAAGAGGATACATGGGGTTCTTGGATTTATTTTATATTGAATCACATATTTTTTTATCAAAAGAATGTCTTTTTGTGAAGGAGAGGGTGAAATAATTTTGATTTCAATAATAGGGATCTCACTCATTATAGGAATATTTGCATCATTAGAGATGGAATAATCAATACTAATTGGTTCACTTTCCCATCCTAAAGAGTTTGTGGTAGCAGTAGTCTCTTGTACACCTTGATATTTCTTGACAATATAAATCACATTTAATGGTGGTTGAGATAGCTCTCCTTGGTCAATGGTCAGTTGGGAAGTCCCAAAGATCAATAGTTTATTGATGCCCATCTACCAAGAGGTGGGAGTCTATTGTCTACCTCTTAAATAATGAGGGAAATATCTCTCTATATTTCCCTCAAGTGGTCCTCTATTAACCCAATCATATTTTCCCTATATAGAAACTCATCATCATTATTAGCATTCAAAAAGATAAAATCATGTTCATATTGTTCATACCAATAAGGGACACCCAAACCTTTAATATGCTTTTGAATGAGGATATGGTGATCCTAATCTCTATGTTGTAATGCATCAAATGAGTATAGTTATTTGATTTTTTGAACCTCTCTAAAATGTTTCATGTTTGTGTAATAGATCTTACCTATCATCAAATAAGAGACATGGAACAAGATCTTGTGTTTCTTCTTCATATTTTCATTGATGTTCTAATAGATTTAATATGCAATCTCTTTTTTATCCACCTTATCTAGGAAATACTTTGGTAGACACAAGGGTGAAACCTTGGTCCCTATAATTATGATTACTATATAATCAGGATATAACTAGCAATCATCCCTTGGCCTTAATTTATTTCTAATGAGTTCAGATACTGAAGCCAAGGTTTCCTCATGTATCACCTTCCAAACTTATGGGTAAAAATACTCATAAATCTTGATTATATTCCTCATGTTTGAGTAAATATGTAGAAAGGAAAACTAATCACATACCATGTTCTTAATTCATTCTGGGACTAGATCTTAGAGTGCTCCATTGTAAACTTAGATAATGGCCATAATAGCATCTAATAAATAAGACATCATGAAGAAGTGTCCTCTCACTATTATTTTATCTTTTTGAAACATCTACTTCATCATATTGGTACTAACAATCTACCCAAGGTTATATGTCAACTCTAAGGTCATTAACAAATCAATGATTGGCACCCACTCTATACAGAGGTAGTGGATGTTTGTGCATCTAAATAACCTATTGAGCAGGTCCATTCCAATCTAAATTCCCAACATAAATTTTGTAATTGTAAAGGGAGTGGTGGATTTTTGGGTGATACATCATGTCTATTTATCATTAAAGAGATTGTGCTAACTTTAATTCTAAGATAACTCAAAGTTCTAGCTACTTGCATCTACTTACAAGCTATTTACATTGCATTATCCACTATATTGGTTTTCTTCCATAACATCAGCCTGGGGCCATAATACATGGTGTATGTAATGGAGAGACATAGGTATCTATGAAAAGTGTCCCCAAAAATGTAAGCCACAATTGTATTATGATTGATGTGGTGAACAAAGACATCAAAGACCTTACCCATGAATAATAGGTCCCAAATCAAATTAATGCATGGCATTACTTATAGATTATCCACCATAAAAATTAGTTACTATCATTTCAATGGATGAAAAATCAACTACCAATTATTTTTCCTTGATGGTCAAGTCTTCCTCAATTGAATGTGCATCCAAGTTCTCAATCATGTCTAACAATGTTGTGTAATTGGAAAATTTTCCATTAAACATAATGGCTTCAAATATAATGTCTATATACTCTTTGTAATATTTAATGGATAACATGGATGGTGGAGAAGATCCACTGAACACCTTGGAAGATGGAGCCATTTTAATTTATAATGTATTCAATTAACTATGGTGAATATTTAGTTGGCTAGTCATTCATTATAAATAGATTGTAAGTAGATGAAAGTAGCTAGAGATTAGAGATGTAAGTCAAGTTAGTGAAAGATCTCTAATATTAAATAGACATGATGTACCTTCATAATTTTATCATATAGTTTGAATACAAGACTTTAATTCTAATTCATGCACCATTAATGTCCAATAGCTCTAGACTTGTTTTACTTAATTTAATTTGAATGAGGAAACTTATTTTGGTGGTTATGCCACATAGACATTGTATAAATTTATAATAATTTCATGCTATCAATGTAGGATAATTGTCACCCTACTTCTAGTTTTTTTTAAAATCAATTATGCCACACATCATGCTCTCAAAAGTCAAGTGTTGGAACTTTTTTAAAAACTAGATTATCCAAAAATCATGATGCATTAGATGAATGAAAAACAAAGACAAAATTCATAAAGACACAATACATGAAAATATGTAGGAGTTAAAATATGCCAAAGGTCATTGTAGAGAATGGGTATAATGAATAAATCCTGTGACTGACAAATGTTGTAAAAAACAAAAGTCCCCATGGACAAACATTGTGAATAAAAAATCCCATGAAATGCTAAAAATTTGAGGGAAATGTTTTTTGAAGTGTAAAACATGTGAAGGAAAAATTCACGTAGAGAAAATATGTTAAGACCTAGAAGTTATGATTTGTGGAAGACCCGAAGTGCCAAAATACAGGATGTATAAAAGTCACAATAAATAAAGTCATGAAAGCTTAAAATTTCTAAATTACAAAATTTTTGAAGACCTAAAAGAAATGAAACTCAAAATTTGTGAATTTCCAAATTCCCAAATATCAAAAAAATTGAAAACCAAACTTGTAAAATGTGAAATCCATTATAAAAAAAATTATGAATTACAAAAATGCATGAAGTTTGAAGCTTAGGATTTTTAGCTTGTAATTATTACAAAAATTTTAATTATTACCTAATTTTAATTTTGTTTCTTGTTTCAGTTTGAAATTTACAAGTCAGCTTTGATGCATGTGTTTTTTTCTATGTGGTGGCTTTTTGATAATTCTGAGTGCTTAGTCATCACTTCACAACATGTGTCCATTTCCCATTTATTTATATTTTAGTTTAGATTTATATCATCACATAGGTATTTAAGTTATGCAGTATGATATTATGACACTTATTGTGATCTTGTTTACTTATAGGGCTCGACTTTAAAATTATGTTTTATATGTTCCAGAAGCTTAATAAAATGTTACCACTTATTGTGATCTTATGGACTCAAGGTTATTTGAAACCCTAACTATGTACCTCTTGTATAAAATCTGTGTGTATAGCATTGTTCCACATGGAAAAATATAGGGGTTTTAGAGTTTTAAGGATTCTTACCTTGTACATTTAATAATAAGCTATGGGTTCTAAGATCATGACAAGTGGATGGCTCTTGATATCTTATAGATTTAGAACCTTTTAATTTGTACTTTATCTTGGTAGTCTCTAAGTTTCTAAAATGATGACATGTGGATGGCCTTCAGTGCCCTAGATATTTTAGAATTTTTCTCTTGGTGCCTTCTTCTAAAAAGTTACATGTTTTTGAGATGATGACATGTGGAAATCTTGGGGAAACTAGAGAAAACAAAGCTTTGACCATGTGCTTTTGATAGGAAAGTCTCAAGCTAATGGGATTCTTCCACATGGATAGTTCATGTTAATTTAGATACTTAGAGACTTTTGGTAGTATGCTTTATCTATCATTCCTTCAAATATAGTGATGACAACACATGGATGGATCTCAATAATCTAGGTAGAACCAAAATTTGTAATGTATCTACAATTTATTTGATCTGAGTGAATAAGATTCTACCACTTGGCATGATCTAGGGAGCTCAGGAGTTTTGAACATAATCAACATGTGATTTTCTAGAACATTGGTCAATGAGATTCTGCCACTTGGCATGATCTTGGAAGTCAAAAATCCATTTTTAAATTTACTATATATTTTATTACTTTAGACTCCAAGTAAATGTGATGTCACCACATGGATAAATATTGGGGTTACAATAAACTCATAGACTTAGTGATTTTCATGAAAACTAGTTGTGTCCTATATTAACATAATTTTGACAAGTGAATGTATCTCATTAACCTAGATACATTTTAGGTAGAATGTCAAATGTCATAAATGAATGAGATAATTCCATGTGGAATGATCTCATGTATTCAAATACTTGGGATGACTTGGAACTTTTATTATAACTATAGTCAATTATGGTTGAATGATATCTAACACATGTCATAATCTAGGGAATATGATGGAGATATGGAATTTTGTAACTCATTGTAAATCAAATCATAAATAAGATACATATTATCATTACTCTTGTTAGTTAATTAAATAAAAACATGATATTTAATACACATTTTTTGAGCAAATAAAATAATAAAAGGTGATAAATAATTCAAGAGCAATGCCCAATATTTGTTTTTATCCTTTTTTTAATAATTAAGATAAAATTAGACTATGGAAAAACCTTAGGATTTTATATGTTTGGTTATTATTATACTTCTTAAGGTTGATATGGCCCATTAATAAATATGCCTTAATAATAATGGGTGCCTATTTGATTTTTTTTTATAATGGGGTATGTTGGGGCACAAGAAATGTAAATTCAATATAGAAATACTCCATATTATTTGAGAGCCCTAAATCTTAGTCAATGCCTCATATCATAACTTTATTCCCAACAAAAGTAGGAATAATTGAAAGAGTTGGCTGAAAATGACTCTACCTTACTCATGCAACATACTAACCCTTTTCATTCCTCAGATCTATGTGTGATTTTGTGAAATTTTTTTTACCTGTTATTATGAGAGTTTTGATAGAGACATGGACATACAATGTAGGTTTCATTTTGATTTTATATTTTATTTCAACAATAATAAGGGAAGTCTAGGCATTGCTCTACTTCTAGATAGATGTTCATAACCTTGACATAGATACATTTTATTCCTTTCTAAACTTGTCTCTACTACTAGTTAGGTGTCCATATCCACAACAAAGCTTATTGTAATCGCCCTTCCTACATGCATTTTTTCTTTTCTTATTTTTAAAACATAGATGTAATAAGGGTTAGGAATCAATATTGGCTAGGTGTATGTATAAGAAATCTTATTTTTTATTAATTAATACATCCTTTCCAGTGTGTATCCATTTTAATGTTTATTGTCTCTCATCTAAGTCTTAACATGTAATAGTGAAATTGATATTTGGAAATGAAAAGTATTTATAAAATATGCATGAGTATTATTTAACCATAATTTGTATTAAGTAATACTTACTTGGGTAGATAGGTTTAAGGATATAGAAATGATAGGAAACATGGGTGAATATCAGATCTACAACAAGCCAATTAATGTGCTAAACTCAGATGCATTATATGTTGAATTTATAAAACTAAGATAGGATATTAATAAAAAGTTCAACTATGATAGATATATAAATGACATAAAATATAGTACTTAATTGGTTCTAATGATAACACAAGGTTGGATCTAGCATAGAAAAAAAGTATGTGGGAAGACATTTTTGTATCAATCATTAGATTCTAGATCTAGTTCCTTTGGCTCTTTAGACACTTATGTCAACTTGGGATGGTTACATCAATGCTACTATTTGGGTTAGATGCTAATGTCATATATTAAATATTAACTAAAAAAATATGTGACCACATGGATTATTCTAGGTTTGGATTCACCTTCACTCTGGTGCATTCTGATATAGGTCATGTATTGTTTCTCTTATTCAAATGGTAAAACCCTAACATTCCATCTTCTATGTGACCTTGGTGAAAAATGGTTTAGTGGGTACAAAATATTTATATGAATTGTAATGATCCTACTATAAAAGGCTGATGCCTACAAAACCAATACTCCAGAATAGGGCCTCAGACTCATGTATTTGTCCCCTATGTGTTAGATTTATGTGTGAATCATGTATTGTGTGTAAAGAAAGTACAATAGTGACCTAGCTTGTAACTTGGTAAATATGAACATGTGATTGTTCCTTTAATACTTTAGACATAAATCTATGATATTCCTTTAAATGATATTAGAATAGGGTATAATAGGAAAGCTTTTGGTAACTTGAGTCTTTTCTGAGTGCTTCTTGAGTGCTCTTTTGGTCTAATTTCTAGGTGATAAATGAATGAGGGTTGATATTATATTTATACCAACCTATTAGGATATAACTAGCATTAAAACACATAGGCAAACCATTTTAATATGTTTTATTTGTAAATTGGATTACTTTAGGGCACTAGACACTTGCATTAGGATAAGATAATTATGTTGATGCTACTATCTGATCGAGAAATTAGTGTTTGGGGAGAAGGAGAGTAGGTAAGGCTCAAAACTTGAAATAGTGTAAGATAAATACATTTTAAGAATTCTAAACAAGATTGGACGTCTATGCCATCAATATAAATCTAGTTAAACTAAGAGATAGGCCAAAGGGAACAAGATAGAGTAGATGTGAGGTTTACAGAAGTAATGCATGTGTAAAACTAAGAGGAATAATAAGGGTTTGAGTTTTTCAATTATACAAGATTGAGTTACTACATAATAAAAGAATATCATTTGAATTTCCCCCTTTTAATCTAATAATGGAAGTGCTAGTTTAAAAGAAATAAATAAGTACATGGGTGTGTGTGTGTGCACCTTATCTTTCCTTGAGTTGAATTTGAGTTCTTATTTAGAGTTGACTTTGAGTGCTTTGTTGGTGATTGACCTAAAACCAAGATCATGTTATAGTGTATAACAAGTGTCTACATTTTGGGTTAAAATTAATTTAAATAGATTGAAATTAAAAGAGCAAGGTTTAAGAGTACACATATGTGTCGATGTAATCACCTTACCTATTATAAAGTTGTTTTTACAAAATATGTATCATTATAAAGCAATGAAAATAATATTAGGATAAATTTAGATAAATATTTAAAGTGCATATATCCAAGGAGATAGAGAAAGATATTGGAAGGCACATGCCCCCAACTTTGGATTAAAAGTGAGTTACCACCTGGTAGTTGAGATTAGCTCAACCATGAAACCCAATGATACTAATAAGTTGGTGAGTTTAGATGATAAAGTACAAACTAAAAACTTTAAAAGATTGAGTGATTTAATCACCTCAACCATACCAAAATGTGAATCAACTACTATAGTAGATTGGTTCACTAAATTACATACAAGTTTGTGGGGCATCAGTACATGTAATATATTTAGAATCTAAGAATGATTAATATTTTGAAATAATATGTACATGTTGCATAACATATGCACCTTAGATATGCCTCATGTTAAAACTATGTATAAAAATGACACCATTTATAGAATTATATCATAATTATGAATATGAATCATATAACTATGTGATTTGGCTAATTCATATATTTGTGTAAGTGTGGATGGAATTATTCCAAATCATTCCCCCACTATATATAGATAAATATTAAAACTATATAAGTATCAATGTTGAATACATGTTTCCAAAACATTCCCCATATGTAAACTAGAGATGTTGAATACTAAGTAGGTGTAGAAAAATGATTCAAAATCATGTCCCCACTGAATCTATGAATTGATATAAGTACCATAATGAATAAATGTGGAGAACATGCTTCAAAAGTATACCTCCATTAAATTTTAAAACTATGAATGTGTGGAAGCTATGTCCATGTGACATGCCCCCACTAAATTTGTAAACTAATGTAAGAACCAAATACTAAATAAATATGGAGAACATGCTCCAAATCATGCCTTCACTATAATCTATAAATTATGAATCTATGAAATCCATGCCCATATGACATACCCCACCTAAATATAAAAATTATTATAAAGAGTGGAGAACATTCTTCCCAAGTATGCCTCACCTTTGAGGTAAGGTGAAAATAGTACCTAAAAGTTACCTCACCTGAAAAGGGTAAGAAAACTATAAAATCTGTGAATATAATTATGTAGCATATTAAAGGAAACATGTCTAGATAATGTATCATTGAAGTGCATAAAACCAATGTGATCACATGTAGGCCTAAGATGCATGATAAATATCATGGAAATTTTTAGATAATAACAATACAATCTCAATAAGAAAACAAGCACATGCATAAGAACACTTAAAATCAAGCCAAGAAGCAATGGTCCAAGGAGATCAAAAGTAAGGGGCATGTTCAAATGCCCTAAAATTTAATGGACATGACTTAGTCAAATGTACACAAAGTACGTAATGACATATTCAAAGTTCCATACAATAAGTAATGACATATTCAAATGTCCAAGAAGGAAAATATAGGCATAGGGGCCACATAAAACATATCATATTTAAATTCTCAAAAAAGTAAAAATAATAGCAAGGAAAAAAAATCAAGGAAGTGTGTAAATGAAAAACATAAGAAACCAACATAAACATGTCATAGTACCCATGGATCAAATGGGTTATATAAAATTTTAAGTACCTAGCATATGAATTACCATTTGTAACTACATATGTAATCTCAAACATGATAATGTGTTGTGATCATCAAATCATATAACTTAAGCATATCAAGATCATAGAAGATGGATGCCCCCACTGTCCTGGTGACATGAGTAGAGGGAAATCCCAAAACCCATAAGTGTATCATGTATCTATGTATGTCTATAAATGTGTATGTAGGAGTAAATGATATTTTATACCTCAACATAGAAATAACACATATATGTCAAGGAGCCAATAGAACATGTAGGTTTCGAAAGTGTTTTTTTAATTTATAATGTTTTTAGTTTTTTGTTAGTTTTGGTATTTTATATGATGAGTAAAAATCATCCTACGATGCTACATAATGGATAGTCATAGATATTTCCCCCCATTGTGAACCTTAAAACCTCAATTTAGATCTTTTACATTATTTACATCATGATTGGATAGGTTGAAAAGTGACATAGCATGTTCCTCCTCACATTTTACATGTGTAGTAAAAGATATAATGTTATCATTTGAAATATGTATTAATTTTCCTTCATGAGGAGAGGAAATACCTTGTTTATTTTTTTCAAGTTTTACTTCTATTTAGTATAGCCAAAGATTTCCAAGTGTAAATGCATATGAAGTTGTGGTAAGCATAACCCAAAATTGTGTTTTAACTACTTTAGGACCACAAGCAATTAGTATTACTATGTTTCCTAATGATTCTTTCCAATTGACCTTATTTTGTAAATATTGTAAGCTAAAACCAAGCTATTACAAATTTTTTATTCTACAAGTGATCTTTGTTTGTGTAGGATAAATATGGTTATGCCAAAAATAAGCACCACAGATATATAAGGTATTTGTTAAATCTTGGTGATATGTGTGCTTTTTGATTCTGTACACTTGAGTATTTTTCATAGGATGAGGATCTTATATAGGGCTCATATTAAGTAATTCTTTCAAATCACTCATATAAAGAGTAGGAACGCCAAATTTTTACTCATGATGCTCA
Source organism: Torreya grandis (assembly GCA_037957365.1). Taxonomy (NCBI): domain Eukaryota; kingdom Viridiplantae; phylum Streptophyta; class Pinopsida; order Cupressales; family Taxaceae; genus Torreya; species Torreya grandis. The sequence continues at coordinate 785,821 of JARHVA010005294.1, forward strand.
TTTGGTAATTCATCCCCCTCATTTGTATAAGGAATAACACTTTGGTAGTTGGAAGGAGAAAATATTGTTAAGGAACCCTTTAGTAATCTATAGAACTAATAATGATCCTCATCAAGAATGCTCATATGGAATACCTCTAATAATATTTTGTCATAATATAACCACTAACCAAAAGAATGTACATAATTTATCATGTGCTCAAATGGATATTTATTATGAAAATAAATAGGTATGTGTGGTAATTATAAACCATGTGGATAATGATATTTAGGTATACATTGTGTAATTTTTGTCACATAAAAATGCATCTTGTTAGGTCTTGTAACCTATTTCAACTGACACAATGGAAACACTCTGAGGTATGGGTTACTTACGATAGGAGTGTATCTCTAGAGAAAGCCACCCTATCAAATAAGTGAACCTAATTTAGGATCAGGTTGTAGCCCTAAAACCTACACTAACAAGGCCTATCTAAGCTACACTAAGACTTTATTCATTAAAAGAGAGAGAACAAAGTTGAAAAATTGAAAATAAGGTGATGCACCAATATTGAGGATCTGCTTTACCTACCTAAAATAGTATAATAGGAATGATAAAGACTAAATTATAATATACATAATCTCTGAATTAGTCTTAATCATAAGTTTTTCATATGAAGGTAGTGGCATATGATATAACTAGAAGGGATGGCTAAAAAGTTTGGCACAAGATAGAATTGGTAAACTTACATAAATAATCACTTGCATAACTAGGTGTAAAATAGTATATGACCTATAAAAGACATTCCTACTTGCACCAAGCTGAAGGGAGATGGGCATACATAAGGGAGAACACTTTGACACAAATGTAGATCAAAAAAAACACTAAAATCACATAATATACAAGATTAAAGAAGGTAAAATTTGGTCTTTATTCAATTAAAAGGCTTAAATCTTTTATTATAGAAGTAGAGTTGTTTAATACCTAGCTAAGGGATACAAAATAAAGCATTTCCAGCCCTATATATAGAAAATATTAGAAAAGAGAGGATAAAAGCATTATCAGACTGCATTAATATAGTTTTTACATCATAACCTATTTTACGCAAGATAAAACAAGTGGAAATTAGGAGCATTAAACACTTTCTAATGCTTTAATCCTCGTCATGAAGGTCTCTCAATGAAATTTTGTGTAGTAGTGGAAAGGAAACATTACTTGTTGATATTTGTATCATTAAGAGTACTTTTGGATTATGAATTTGATATTTTAGGGTTTTTATCCTTGAAAAACTCTTTCATTAACTCTATTAATCCATCCTTCTTCACCATCATGCATGCATGTTTGTCACATGATTTACTTACAATTAGACCTCCTATGCTATTTGGAGCCTTGAGTGTTAATTTTCCATGATTAAAACATCATGGAGGGGGTTAAACACATTTAGTAGTAGTATCTAATGCCTCATGTCCTTACCATGCTCTTGATGATCATTTACACCACCTATGTTCATGTTTGATAGGTTATATGAGCATTTAAAAGTTTGAAACTAGCCTTGGAGCCTATGTGAAGATCACTTGGAGGAGTTGAGAAGCTTGTGTTTCATCATATTGGCTTATAATATCTCTTACATAGGCTAAATAAACATGTATTTTCATATTTTAAACTCATTATCTCATCTTATACCTTATAACCTTGCTTGAAGAGCCATTAAACTTTGTGTTCTCTTTATATAGGCTTGTATTAGTCATGGGAACCTTATATATACTATATCTTCCTTGAAAATTTTGAATATTAAACTAACATGGGAGATTGTCACTAACTTTTCCTATAATTTGGCATCATGATTTGCAACTTTATATTGTGAATTCAAAGAGTTATATGCAAATAATTAACTCATGCACTTTGAAATTGAGATGAACACACAAAGAATTATTTCAACACACAACAATATTCTACTATCTTCTATTCTCTTAATCATTCAAGGATACAATACAAATATGTAGGAATATTATTCATATTATCTCTCAATTATTTTCTCTCACCTAAAATCTTATGATTATGCAAATCACTAAATATGATATATTGTTATAATAATATAAAATATATATATCAACAATATATATTCTAACTTATATCGTAATATTGTTTATAACAATATTACCGCCAAATAATAATTAACCTATTACTATTTACCTCTCCATAAATACTCAAATTTACACAATGTAAAATCTAGATTTATCAACATTCCCCCCCATAGTTTTTACATGGTGAAAAAACATTCACACTCTTATGTGTAGTATACTCACCCTTGTAGCATGACAAACTATGTGTCTCATGACCTTGATATAAAGAGAGCCTCACTCCTCCCATGGTTTTATAGGTTTACCACAAACCTCGACATGAAAAAGAACCTCCTTATATCTATTATTCATCTCCTAGTAGTTTTCTAGTTCTATACCATAAACCCTTTCAAGATCCATGAATTGACTTATGTTAGTGCTTTTTATCCTTTCACAATGTCTTCACATTAGGGAATCATGTTTGGAATTTTCACAAAAATTACATATCTTGAATAGGCATATTCTTATGTTCTTATTTTGAAAAACACATAGTGGAAATGAAAAAACACACCACATAAACTGTCACGAAAACATTGGTGCAACCCTATCATTGGTGACTAATAAGAGGTCATTGAAAGACATACATCCTCTGTGTATCCTCTAACCTATAGTATCTACTACTTACTTAGCCTAATGTGTCAATGAAGCTCGATTAAGGATAGATAAAACTTTGTAAAAATTAGATGTTGTGTACAAGCAAAAATACATCTATGACTCTAAACCTTAAAAAATGATTTTTTATGGAAATTTTGACAATAGACCTAAAAAGACTTTTGAAATAAAAACAGGAATATTTTAACAAAAAATGACTCAAATTTTTAATTTTTAACCAAAAAACTAATAACTCAATGTACTTACCACTAACATTTGATTCTTGATAATAAAATAGAATACTTAAATAAATTGTGTACCATATAAATACAATAATATAATAATACAAGATAATTATTATAACCCAAACTTATGACCTTGAGCCAATAAGGACTTTTAATAGCTTTTTGACTGAATAGAATAAAAAAAACTTCAACAACCTAAACTCAAAGACTTAAAAATACCACTTACATAAATGATAGTTATTGCATGGACCACATGGTTGAAAATGGTGCATTAAGGAGTACAATGCATAGAGACATTACCTTTTGGAGAAAAGAGCAATTTTTTGAAATTTGTGGACTGAGTGAAACTACATAATCCACTTTAAATTCCACCATGTTTCCATATTTTATTTAATACAAATGCCATAATAAACATCAAAATTGACAAAACTATAACATGGATTTGACAAAATTATGATGTCAATGCTTTTTTATTGGTACACTACTATATGACATTGGTATATTGCTAGAAGAACTTGAATATCTAAAGGAGTGTAGATGAGTAATATGTTTATCAAAGTGTTGCTCACTATGTGGCTTTAACACTTGCTTATCCACTACTTGATAGGGTCAAATCACCTCACATGCAACACAAAAATCACAACATGGATGATTTTTTTTGAACCCCATAGATTTGTTTTCTTTGGCATTGTTGAGTGATGTACAAGAAGTAATAAATAATGATATACACAAACAATTATTTACACATGTAATTATCATTCTTATCCAACATTAAATGATTAGTAATTTGCACCAATGTAGCTATGACTCAAATCCATCAAGTGAGATCCATGATCTAACAAGATACCCCAATTTATATGAATAAATAAATAACACAAAACTAGTTGATTAGAGAATGATTTCATTATGACTTGAAATGTGTTGTAATGAAAGGTCTAAGACAAACACAAATATATTCGAAACTACATTTTGAATGGACATTCTAGCTAGTCTGATCATTAGTTAAACACCTTCCCAGAGTACCTTCACCTTCTACCTAATCTAACATGCTTCATAGATTTTGAGTCAAGTAGAATCCTATTTTTCCTATGTGCAGATCTAGAAAATTGAATGTAGTCTTCATAGTAGAGACAAGACAAAATTTTATAGGGTGTTATTCATCAAAAAATGAATGATTAGTTTGATGTTAGTAAGACCAATCTGTATAGCATCAAAACTGAAGCATGGGTCAAACATTTCACAAGACTCACATTTGGATGTTTTTTGATTTTATACTACTATTGTGAATTCAAAGAGATATATACAAATAATTAATTTATGCACTATAAAATTAAGCCAACACATAGAGAAATATTTCAACACAACAATATTCTACTATCTTCTATTCTCTTAATCATTTAGGGATACAATACAAATATATAGGAATATGATTCCTATTATCTCTCCATTATTTTCTCTCACCCAAAATCCTATGATTATGCAAATCACTAAATATGATATATTGTTCTAATAATATAAAAAATATATCTCACTAATATGTATTTTAACATATATCATAATATTGTTTATAACAACATTACTACCAAATATTAATTAACCTATTACTATTTACCTCTCTGTAAATACTTAGATTTACAAAATGTAAAATGTAGATTTCCTAACACTTTCTTGGTCTCCAAAACTTGTAGGTTCCATCACTGCTTCACCTTTGTAAATATATACTTGTCTTTGAAGGATTTGAGACAACAATATGTTGATCTAGTCTTTTATTTACCATGAATACTTTGAGCATAGTGTGGTGGTCTCTAGCTAGGCTATGCATTGTTCTTAAATTGATGATATAGGATTGTAGGCTTGACTATTCTTGAGACATTAGATAGAACATGAAACATTTATTCTACTATATTAGACCTACATGTTAGTGTTTTAAACCTTCTTCAATGACTTCTAGCTTTTAATGACCTATGCACATATATTTTAGCACTTGTAAACATGTTATAGCTTTGTAGATAAGGTCTTCAAGTTTTGAGGCCTTTGTGTAGATGATATTTTTTGATTATATAGCACCTTAGTCTTTTACGCTTGGAAAAATCATGACTCTGACTATTCCTCTTAGTTATACACATGCCTTTCTTCTAAAATCCTCACATATACTATATCATATTCCCTTTGGCCTATCTATTAATTTGAATAGCCTTATATTGATGACACATACATCCCACCTTTCCTAGAATGCTTAAAATGTACTTATATTACACCTCTAAGAGTTTTAAGTCTATGTTTTCTCTCATTTTCCCTGGATATTAATATTTGGATTAGATATTAGCATTGATGTTACTATCTTGGCTTGATGCAAGTATCTATTTCCCTAAAGTCATCTAATTTACAAATGAAACTTATTACAATGGTTGGCATAAGTGTTTTCATGTGAGTTATCTCTTGATAGGATTGGTATAAATACAATATTAACCTTCATTCATTCCTCACTTATGCAACCTATAAATTATACCAAAATAACACTCAATAAGCACTCAGGTTACCAAAATATTTCTCATTCTACCCTATTTTGATATTAGTCAAAGGAACAACCAAGTTATAGGTTTGAAGTTTTAAAGGAGTAGTCATAAGGTCATATTTGCCAAGTTACAATTTATGTAAAAACTGTACTTGATTTACACATTTTCATGATTCACACACAAGCCAATATGTAGACAAGAACTAAATGAGTCTAAGGCACTCTTTTGGAGTATTGGCTATGTAGGTAGCACCCTTTCATAGTGGGGTCATTGTGGGTTATTTTGACACCATGTTCCCTCTAACCCATTTTTTCCATGGCATATTTCAAGAGTGCACTTGGGGTTTTGATCAATACCTTGAGATAGATATCCTATGTGAAAAATATAAATACATCAAGTATAAGGTGACAAAAATCCCAAAAAAACAAAATTGATGGTGTATATACTAAAATATACTCACCTTGCTAATTACGCTAATTTATGTTGATTTAACCTATAACTACATTTTATAGCTAATTTGACTAATATCCCATTATCCCACATCCCATTCCTACATATTATAAACCTTACCCCATCATTTAACCAATTAAAACCTTCATTAATCCCCTAACAATACCTATTTACCCACTAACCTACTCCCTAAGCCAGTTTCCAATTTAAAAATACAAAATATTCTACCTACCTATCTACCACCCTATTCCTAGCCATTACTAAACCCATAAACCCTAATATTATATTTATAGAATTGGAGGATTCTATAAATATCCTCCATTTTATCCCCCTTTCTCTAGAATTTTCTATTTTATAGATCTCCATGGAATTAAAAATTCCATGGAAAATCCCTAGCCATTGATCTCAATGGCTCAAATTTGAATGTGAGCCATTGATTTATCCCTCCATTCCTATATAACCAATCTCACTCCCTCCCTAAAAATAAATTTAAAAACTTTTAAAATTATAAACTTACTATCATTATCTTGTATTCATATAGCCTTCTTGTATCCATCCATAGCCACTATCAAGCTCAAATTATCCATTGGAATTCATTATCAAACACCAAGCAAGCAATCTAACAATCATCAATTTTGCATATAACACATATTTGGTTTTCTTTGAGAGGATTTATAAAGAGGTAAAGTGATGGTAAGATTCTTATTATTGATCTGATTATCTCTTTTATCCCCTCCTATTGGTGTGTTTATATTTTAGGTTTTTATTACTAAAAATAGTAATAGGAGTTGAATCTAAAATTTAGGCTACATTTTGGTGACCATGATCGGACATTACTCCATAAACTAACCTTATAATCTTGTTAGAAGTGATTTGGATTATTTTAGGACAAACTATATGTGAACTGAAGATCAAATTTTGAAAAACTTTCATGTACAAATAATCTATGGTTTTGCACTGGTATCTGTAGTATTATAATTATGATATTATAAGTTAAGTCATGATATTGTTTGACTATTAAGTTTAACCACTAATGGTTTATAACTATTGTATGTTTTTAACCTTTGAAAAAAATTCAACTTTTCAAGTTGTGATTTTTCTTGATAATCATGGTTTTATTAGATTGAGTTTCAGTTTTGTTAAAAGTAGTGATCAGGGTCATATTTATATTCCATCTTTTGCTAACCCCTTTTGCAAGCTAATAAACATTCTATTTTGTTTTTTAGAAGTATGTTATCTCCTATGTGTAGGAAAAAGGAGGATAATCTTGTATATGTATTTTTCTATCCCCAATGATAATATTATAGATTTTGAAATAACAACTTTACCTTGGTAATAGAGATATTGCAGATAGAGTTATGGTTTTGTAGAATTTGGGTTTTCTTTGTACCTATGGCTCTTATCTATCTTTTATCATTATATAAGTTGTTACTATTATGTTTTTGTTTCCTTTAGGGTTTATTTGCTATTTGGTGTGCAATAAAGGAGGATCACTCAAGCTTTTGACCATTTGGGTATAATCTACAATACCATAACTTTCCTAACTATGACTTTGCTTTGGTAATCATGATGTTGTCATCATAAATCATAGTTTTTTCCTCCTTGAATAAAATGGTAAAATATTTACCTGATAGATTCTATTTTAAAATAAGGGTCCCTAAATTTTTGTTAAATAATTACAAGACCCTCCATAAGCCAAGGTTATCTCTAAGTCACTCTAACCATTTTGGAATATAATCATTTTGGTCAAAATTGTAGAATATACTTACAAGTTTGTTTTTTTGTATTTAGGGGGGAATAAGTATATGAGGGAGAGTAAATAAAATATTAAACACCTTAAAATACACCTATTTTTCCCCTTGCTACAATACTTCAAGTCTCAAACTTGTGATTTTAACCTACGATTAGTACTTTTGTATTTTTTAGTTACAGTTTTGTGTTTAGGTAGAAAATAGGATAGTTTTTATAATCTGCCTGATCTTTTTAGCTAAATAACTTTGTTAATTATTCTATCTGTAATTTCCTTATTCTACTTATTCTATTTATGTATCGAGCATATATCATTTTATAATTTTTTTTCTCAAAATAAATCATAAATTAGTGGTTAGAAGACTGTCCTTTAGGTCTATATATTTGTTATAGTGTTCTTAAAGCTAACCTATCTCACTAATATTTATCTTCATTATATATCCTTTATAATTTTCCCATTTCCCACAAAACCATAGATTGTGAAATTTTGACAATCTTGATTTTTCTCTATTAAGTTATGATTTTTTCTAACTATCATGTTTTTGTAGTTGACTACCATGATTAGATAACTTTTGCAAGATCATAACTCATGATATGTGACTTTGTCTTAGAGTAGTGATTTTTTAGTTTTTGGTTGTGATATTGCACTTTGTATTTATGATTTTATAAAATTTAAACTATTAACCCCATTTTTGTGTAGAACCCCCCAAGACTAAGGCAACCTATTTGGTTTTATGACCCTTGTGATTGTAAGAGGGTTGCCAAAAACATTTATATTCCAGTTTTGTTTTTTGTATATACTTACATTTGTGTGTGAATTTTCTTCTATAAATATTTGCTTAATTATATATACTTGTGCCTTCCTCACATATAATAATTAATTGGTAGATTAACAGTGTTGAGATTGCATGTTTGTTACCCCCCTGAGTCTAAGATAACATGTGACATGGAATTCATCCCCATGCACAGGCTTAACAAATAGGGGTCGATGAAGTGGATTTCATCACCACATACTAGACCAAGCTCTATGTTCCAATGGATTATTAACTTAGGAGAGTTATTATTTGACACCTAAGAGGAATTCCCATAAATGGTTCTATGGAGTGGGGTAGTTAAGCTCCAATACATAGGGAGGTTAGACAACATCCTATATGGATGCAGGTGCTATTATACCTTCATGTATATAAGGGTATGCCTAGAAAAAATTATTTTAACCTAGGTTAGGAGCCTTTAACCATAATAGGTGTAATACTAATAGAGTCTATATCAAATCCTAAGTAGCCATCATGTGCAAATGGTGTTGAGAGGGTTTGAGATATTCCATTGTGGGTTATCATCCTATAACCTCACCTATGAAGCCATTTGATGGTACATGCATTTAATTATACACACTTATCAATTTACTAATTTAGGATTCATGATTGTGTGTGTTGTTTGAGTATTGTGTTAGACTCTTATTATTTATAAAACCAAGTCATACATACACTATTCTATGTGATACCTTAGATACCCCTAGGGTAAAATCCATTCTCATTAATTTAAATCACACCCATCCTACATTCCACACTCGAATCATATCTTCCATACCTTAATCTTTCATCCTCCATCTAAATAGTCTTTATCCACACCACTTAATTATATCTACTCATCTTGCATTATCCACTCATCCCCCAATTTCCATTCCTATCCTAAGTTATTCACCTATTTAGCACCCATTTTACATTCCCCATACCCTACATATTCAACAATATCCATTTTATATTCTAGGTGACTTCTATAATCCTTCTTGCCCATCATATATCTTCCATCAATTATCTCATACACATCTCATATATACCATATACTTTCTATCCACCTAATACCCATCCTATAGATCTTATTCATCTCATATCTTCCCATCCTATATTCTTTATCTTCCATTCCCCATCCATCTCATATGTTATCATCACTTTTGAATATTATATTTAATCTTGGAATCAAGTTATAGTGGTTACCCATCCCCCTTGGTCCTCATCATCATCCTTAGACTAGGTATTAACAATATACATAGCCTTATTAAGATCCCAATCTAACACCCATCACTTAGCCCTATCAAGTGCCTTCTTCACCTATCACCCATCAACTTAGCTCTTTACTAGTGGATAAGGTAATTTATCCCATCACTCTCTCACATCCTTGATAGATTGGAATCTTATGAGGCTTTTTATTTTATTAATTCTTAGTTACCCCATCCCTGTCTAAACAATCATCACATCACTCTCTTTGATGACTAATAAATTTGGTCTCTAAATGGATTTAGTATTCAAAAACTTCCACATCATCTATCACACCTCATCACATCTATATTTCAAAATGGTGATTCACACCCGTGCCTAAATTAGGATTGGAAAAGCTTATAACCAAGATAATGACCCATTGGGGAATTTAGTTGATCCAATTCAAGATCATGACAATACTCATATTGATATGCATACCCCTAGGGAAGAGGATGAATGATTAAATCACCTCTATAATGATGAGGTTAGGAATTTAATTTACTAATACCTCTTTGAAAACCATGATCACATTTTATCCAGTGTCATTAAAATAGGGGGCACACTACCCTCAAATTTTGATCATAGCCTCCTACGACATATAGTCCATCCCCAAAATAATCTAAATGAACCATGTCAAAATGTATATACCAATCAAATACCTAAATAAAAATAATATTTGGACCATGGATTTATATAATAATTATGACTAGCACCCCTTTAAAAAAATCTTATTGAGGCTTATCAGAGGCAAATTGTCTTATAGGACCACCTTGACCAACTTACACAACAAATAAACCTTTTACTTCGTGCCCAAAATCAACATCCTTCATCCCCTCACCAAAATTCCAATAACACTCAAAATTCCCATATCCTCCAAAATAGTCATAATCAAAATACTAACCCTCTTGGGGACCCCACATTCACATAAGAGTGGAAAGTAATAAAGGAAACTCTCTAGCAAATAGATCCATGCTCACAAGCTCTAAAGTACAAATATGAAGATTTTTTTAATTCTCCCTTGGACATGAGTGTCTTACAAATACCTTTTCCTCCCCAATTTAAATTACCTAAATTCAAAAACTATAGAGGGAAAGGTGATCCTAGGGACCATTACAAATATGGAGAATCTTAACAAGTATCCTATGATGTATAATACCTAAAAAGGAATTATCCAAGATATTCATTGATAACCTTAATGTTGAGCTCAAATATTAGTTATAAATTTAGTGTGCTAAAACCTTCAATGAAATAATTAAGAAAGGTATGAAAATTGAAAAAGCATTTATTGAGTAAGGGACAATCAAACTATACCCTTGAATGAGCACAATCATAATCAAGATAACTCCTTTTTAGGAAATTCAAAATTATTCAAAAAAAATAAAAATGTCATGGGAGATGGGGTAACCAATTCAAAATAACAACATGTGTAAACAATACAAAAGAATGCCATAGAACAACAAAATGTCTCCTCCATTAGAGTTCTACAAGGCAAGCCAAAACCTTAAACTGGGAAAAGACCACTCACTAGTGTGGGAGTACCTATTGAAATGGTCTTTGACTAATTAATTAAGACTAATATGATCACCCTTCCTAAAATTAGACCCATGGATGATCATCAACCTAAACTATACTAGTACCATGAAGATGAATTTTGTAAATACCATAGGGTTAAAGTTCATGATACAAAAAGGTGTACACACTTAAAGTACTATATCCAAGATCTAATTGAAAGGGGTAATATTGAAATAGAAGATGAAAGTGCTCCAAATCAAACTATAAATGGGTAGCTAGGTATTTATAAAGACTCACTACCCAAGAATGATTAAAGACATAGGAAATCACCAAGGGACCAGGGCCAAGCTTCTAACCACATTGACTACCATGCCATGCCATACCATTATGTTAAAACCATTAAAATACATATCCCTCAATATCTCACTCAACCTTCATCTACCATATTAAAGATCAATAAGGCCACTGTTGATTGTGTTATCACCATTAGATGCTTTAAAATTGTATTTCTTAGGGTACCACCAAAGGACACATCTACCTCCTCTGCTACACAAAAGGGGAATATTTCTAAGTTTCAAATCCTTCTAATAAGTCTTATGATATCATTAAATATCTTGAGAATACCCCAACTCACATTTAATTAATGGAACTTCTCAGAACATTCCCTTTACATCGAGAGATATTTAATCAAGTACTGAATAACCTCAAGGTCCTTAGTGACAAATATACTAATCAATTCTAGGCAATAGTGGGACATTTATCCTTTTATCAATAGATTAATTTTGGTGCCTAGTATATGCCTCCAATTGACCCCCACCATAATTATCGATTATTCATTAAAGTCTCCCTATCCCACCATCTCATTTCTTAGGTGCTCATAGATGGAGGGTCATAATTGAATTTATGTAATCTAGACTTCTTGAATAAACTAGTATTCAAAAGCCTTTTAGGGTTTAACTTGATTATGATAGAAGCCTATGATGATAATTAATGACCAACCACAGGAACTATTTACCTTCCCATTATTGTGGGACCTATAATCCACCAAACTCTACTTCATGTTATATATGTTGACTTACCTTATAACATTTTACTAGGATGTATATAGATTCATGAGATGTAATTTATCCCATCTACCTTACATCATTGTATAAAATCCCCCCAATCTAGTATGGAAGTCACCATCCCTAGAGAAATTGATCACTTTCATATTTATCAAATAGATTAATCATCATCATATCATTATTCTAGCACAAATAATTTTCATCTTAAATCTAATAGCTACCATGTATATATATCCCTTGATCATCTTGTACCTACATCAGATCCACTTATTGAGGTCACCCACTTGAAAATCATGTCCATGGGTTATGGAGAGTATGAATATAAAACTTTTTATGTAAGTGATTTACCACTCTCCCCACATAGTTATGGGTCCCCAACCATGTGGAGGGTCAATTCTATCAAGTATCAATTTAGACCAATGACCTTCTCTATAATGGGTCTATTATCTAAAGAGTATGTTGATGAATCATATGACTCATGGCTTATTTTATAAGAATAGGACCTAATATCTAATAGAACACAATGCCCCCATGTCTAAAAAATGATGGAAAATATGCAGTATCAAGGAAAAGGACTAGGCAGATATGAACAAAGTAGACTTGAACCCATATCAATTCAAGAACATCCATAATATATTAGTTTAGGGTACAAACTATTTAATGATGACCTAAATAATATTATTGTGGATACTACTTCGATCCCTGAGCATTATCTCCCCAATGAATAAGTTGAGATGGGTTCATTTTATAGTCACTTGAAGGAGCTTACTACCACTAACTTGCTCCCCAACACCACCATTAACAAATCCCTCTGCTACCCTTTTCTCATTGATTAGGACCAAAATTAGGATCCATATTTTGATATATTTCAAAATGACAAGGTAATTCTATAATTTTTGGGAGCAGAGATTTTATGCCTTCTGAAGATCACAAAAAGGGATTTTCTATTAATTTATATAAATCAAATTATTTTGGGGAACAACAACACCCCTATGATAAAAGTAAATAAGATCAATATAAAGAGGAAGAGTCTCATCCAAATCTAGAATATTTTCCCCATGTCTCATTAGAATCAAAAGAATATATGGAGATATAGACATAAATCTAAGATGGGTTCACTTCAAACATCCTAAATAAGTTATTACCTCTTACCTACAAGACCATTCACCCTCTCTCATTGAGGAGGTTATTGAAGTAAACATTGGAGCCCAATAAAATCCCAAACATTTTAAATTGGGGGTAAATTTAACACTTGAGGAGTGACAGATTTTTATTGAGATGCTTAAGGTGTTCATAGCTGTTTTCACATGGTGTTACTCTAACATGCAAGGATTGGACCCCTCCTTAGTAGTACATTAGTTGGTGTTACACCCTAATGCCAAACTAATAAAACATAAATTACACAAAATTCACTCCAAAGTAGCCTTATTAGTTAAAGAGGAGTTACAAAAATTCTTGGAAGTCAGCTTCATCCAACCAATTGATTATTTTGATTAGATCTCTAATATTATCCCTATGGCTAAAGCCTAAGGAGGAATGTATATTTGAAAGGGCTTATGAGACATAAATAAGGCATGTCCAAAGGATGACTTCCCTATTCTAAACATTGGCATGATCTTAGACTCCACAGTATGATATGAAATTTTATCTCTCATGGATGGATTCTCAGGTTATAATCAAATTAAAATCATGACTGAGGATAAACACAAAACAACTTTCATCACTCCATCAGGGACCTTTTACTATCATGTCATGCCCTTCATCCTTAAAAATGTTGGTGTAACTTACCAACGGGCCATGACAATCATTTTCCATGACATGATTCATGACATAGTTGAAGATTATGTAGAAAACACCTTGGAGAAGTCCCAACTTAGGTTAGAAAATCATGTGGTCTTAAGAAAAATCTTTGAGCGATTGCAAGAATATAAAGTTAGATTAAATCCAAAGAAGTGTGTATTTGGTGTTACTTTAGGAAATTTATCAAGATTCATAGTTTCTAGGAGAGGCATAAAAGTAGACCCAGCCAAAGTAAAAGTAATTACAAAAATGCCTCAACCTTGCAATCTAAAGAAGCTTTGAAGTCTTTAGGGAAATTTGTAAGCTATTCAATTATTTATCTCCTAGCTTACATACAAATGTCACCCCTTTACCCATATCTTAAAGAAGGGGACTACTTTTAATTATAAATTTGAGTGCTAATAGGATTTCAATAATCTAAAGCAATATTTGGAAAACCCACCCATGTTGTCACCTTTTGTCTCAGGAAGGGCCTTACTCTTGTGTATTTCAGCAACTCCACACATAATAGGTACCCTCCGACACAACATAATAATCATGGCAATGAACAAAAAATATATTACTTCAATTTCACTCTAATTTATTGTGAGATAAATTACACTCCTATTTAGAAATATTGTTTAGCCATAGTATTTACCTCATAGAAACTATGGCATTATATGCTTAATGATCAGATTCAACTCATTGCCAAGGTTGATCCTCTCAAGTATTTATTGTCAAAATCATCCCTCATAAGAAGAATGGCTAATTGGATTATGTTACTCAATTAATTTAATATTGAATATGTTAATCAAAAGGCTATTAAAGGATAATCCATAGTAGATCAACTAACCAAAGCACCTCTTGAAGTAAATGGGCCTCTTATCAAAACCTTCCTGAACAAGTCTATAATGAATGCTTTAGAATCTAGTAGCTAGAAGTTATATTTTGATGGCTCATTTACTATGCATGAATTGGGGGAATACATTCTCCTTGTCACTCCATAAGGCGACATTATACCAAAATATTTTTGCCTTGCCTTCCCATGCACCAACAATATTTTAGAGTTTGAGGCCTTAACAGTTGGCCTTCACTTAACCATCTAATGTAATATCCAACATTTACAAGAATTTGGTGACTACCAACTCATAATCAAATAATTAAATGATGATTTATAGACTAAGGGTGATAAATTACTCTCTTATAAATAATAGGATGATCAATTGAAGTAAAAATTTCAAACTCTCACATTTGTGTAAATATCGAGGGGGAGTAAAAAATTAACTGACTCCATGGCCACTATTGTCTCTCTCATTTATTTACCTAAATATGTCTTAAAAGGAAAATTTATAATAGAACATTTGATTCTTCCAACACATCAATCTATGGCCCCATTATAAATTTACACACTTAATGATCCTAGTCTTCCCTAGTACCATGACATCTATAGGTACCTTCAAGATAACATCTTACCCCCTAACCTTAATCACTATCATTGAAAATCCTTCATCCATCACACCTCACATTACATAATCCTCAGCATCATGATCTATTTTAGAGGCTATGATGGGACTTTATTAATATGTCTAACCTTAGAAGAGGCCTCTCATGTGAATAAAGGGGTCCATGATGGTATTTATGGTGGCCACATCAGTGGAATAACCCTATCCAATAAATTACTTTGAGATGGATATTATTGGTCTACCATAGAACAAGACTCTTTCTAGTATATGTGGAAATGTGTTACATGTCAAAAGCATGGAAATCTTATTCATGCACCTGCATAATAATTACAACCCATATTGAGTCCATGGCCATTTTCTATATGGGTCCTTGATTTGATTGGCAAGATAAATCCTACATCTTTAGAGAGTCATAAGTTTATCATTAAAACAATGGAGTATTTCACTAAATGTGTAGAGGCAATGACACTTACCTATACTATAGGCCTCCAAATCTCTAAATTCAACCTCAATTAGATCATTTTCCACTTTGGAAACCATACTAACATCATCTTAGATAATGGAAAATCATTCAAAAATTAGGAAGTTGAGGCTCTGTGTCAGAGGTATCACATCAAGAAACATTTTTAATTTTTATATTACCCCTAGGGGAATAAACAAGCTAAGGTAACAAACAAGACCTTTATAAACATCCTTAATAAAATAATTAATCAGGTAAGTAGAAATTATCACCTTCAATTATATCCATCTCTTGAGTCTTATTTCATAAGCATCTACACACCTACTAGGGCCACTTTGTATACCTTGGTATATGGGACAGAAGCAAACTTGATAGTGGAAGTAGAGATCCCCTCCCTTTGAATCTCATTAAGAGGAATTATCACTGACCATAATTGTCAGTAAGATAGGTTACAAGAATTGGATCTTCTCAATGAAAAATGTTAGAATTCCCTTGACCACATATGAGTGTATTAAAATAGATTGAAAAGTCAATATCATAAGAAGATCTAGTCTAGATAATTTGAGGTTGGTGATCTAGTCTTGAAAGAAAATCAAAAAAATATTAATAATGATAGGGACAAGAAGGGAAATTTTGAAGCCAATTGGCTTGGGTCATCAAAATTGCCAAAATTAGATCAAAAGCCTATAAATTAGCTACACTTGATGGTGAATATATTGATGATTTGATGAATATAAAGCATCTAAAATTATTCTACACTTGACAATCTCCACCTTCTTCTATTTATGAGTACCCACTCTTAGGGGATTTTCTTTTTTCCATTCTATCACATCTCCCCAATAGTCCAAAAAAAAACTTGTCCAATGGTGAAAACTAGTCTTCTAATGCCTTGGGTAAATACCATGATGAAAAAAAATTTATAGTATCATGGTAAAATAATTTATCCCTGACCCTAGTCTTAATAGTGGGCATATGTCACAGGTTTTTATGTAACAATAAGAGATAAATGTTCTCAATGGAAGAAGAAGACATTGCTTGTTAGTTATGGGGATGTTTTCTGGGGAAGTCCTATGGATTATCTTATCCATATATATCATTTATATATCTGAAAATTCCTATCACATCCTCACATCCATCCCTCATCCCATTACCCTGTCATCTCTTCTTTTACAAGCGTGTCTCTTTTTAGTCTCACGATAAATCCCATCTCCATTTATCGCTTTGTTATCCCTAATATCATGGTTCACACCTTCCTACTAACATTGTCATTATGGAAGGGTCAAAATAGGTTATATATTATGGGTGTTAGCATACATTATGATATCAAATCTTGAGGGATCATCTCAATCCCCATTTATAGTTACTTTGTGGAAATTGGTTGAAATCTTGCTTCAAAAATAATAGTTTTGGGTACTACATACCTCATGTACATAATCCCCTTATCATCACTAAATCCATTTTCTATAAGCATTTTATCATCACTTCTTTGTCCTTGTTCTTATCCTATGTTGTCTTACGATTGTCTTGTGTAAATGTGTGTATGTTTTGAATGTCCGTGCTTGCTTGGTTAATCATGTACATATTAATTCCATAGTCTTGTTTAGTTATTAAAACTTTTGTTAGCATTATGTATATATTTTACCCTATTAAATTTTTGGGAACAAGGATGGCATTAGTGACCCCCATAATTTGTTCAAGTTAGGCCACCATCAAACAAAGTTCCCTTATGCACTAGATACTCAAAGTTTCTATGACTTGTTCATGTCATATGGCACATCTTTATCTACTAGTGAATTATTAAAAATGGATTACAAACATTTTCATGGCTTTCAAAATCACTACCTATCCCATGCATCCCCTAATCCTATCACTTGTCCTATCACAACTATTCCCATCCTATCTAACCTATCATAATCCCATCTAAAACCTAATCATATCCCATCCCATAATTTTATTACCTTCATGGTGCAGGAGAAATCCTACCTAAACTTACATTGTGAGACATGATTAATTAAATGGGATTAATCCTTTATTAAACATAATTTATATTCTCCATTATTATAGGCATCCATACCATCTCATCACACCATACCCATTATATCACATTCCAATATATGATTTTATCATCATCCTATAAGTAATCTTATCAAATCATTAGAAACATATCAACATGATCTATATTACATCCCATATCACAATAAATATATGACAAAATACTAATACCATAATCATTTCCCATCTAGTTTAAATCATTATCATTACATCATCACATAATCATACATAAATTCATTTCACAAAATCCATCAATATATACATCCATCACATTGTTTCATCTAACATCACATAACATAAAATTATAACCATAACACATCTAAACATCATACCTAACACTATATATCTAATCATATACATCTTACCACATCATAAATAAATGAGTCATATAAAGGATAAATCATGTATCCATCATATCACATCATAACAAGATTAATATGACACATCACATCTAATATCATGAGACTAATGTAATCAAATCTCATCATATAATCACAAACAACATGTCCATCATGATCTATCAAAATAATAGAATCACATCATCAAATCAACATTAATATAACACATCACATGTTATCACATATATATAAATAAGATACATAGACCACATAGAGTTCATGTCAAAAAATAGATACAATACGTGGGCCCATGGGGAAAAATTGAGCTATAATACAAAAATCCCATATATATATACACACACACACACACACACACACACACACATATATACATATATATATATATACATATATATATATATATACATATATATATATATATACATATATATATACATACATACATATATATATACATATATATATATATATAGATACATACATACATACATATATATATATATATGTATGTATATGTATATATATATGTATATATATATATATATATATATATATATATATATATATATATACATATATATATATGTATCTACATATATATATATATGTATATATGTATCTATATATATATATATATATATATGTATATGTATATATATATATATGTATATGTATATGTATATATATATATATGTATATGTATATATATATGTATACACACACACACACACACACACACACACACATATACATATACATATATCTCACATCTCATGGTTATGGTCCTAGTGGCTCTAGTGGCCTTGGTGGTCCCCTAGTTGGTTGATGCATGAAATGAGAAAAATTGACCAAAAATGAGGTATCAAACTACTCAGTTGGCATTGCCACCTCATATAGTGTCCTATAATATTGAGTCTCATGAGTCAATATCATAATGTTCTTCATCACCTCTGCCATCCCATGCTCATGCATTGCCAAGTCAAACTCATCTTAGGCCTTCTCAACCATCTCTATCTCCCTGGTCAATGTCTAAATTCATGCTTGCATATGCACAATTTGGCCCTAAAAACCTATAACTTATGCCTCATAGCTCTGTATCCTACTCTATAAGGTCACTATCTATGCTTGTGATACTATGGCCTATGTTTATAAACTGATCACCTATGTCTAGGCCTAAGTCAACTACCCATCTCACTGCACTATTTGGTCTTGCAACACTATAAAATATCCCTATAACCTGATCACTTATGCCTATGCTTAGCCAGCTACCCATCTCTTTACACTATCATAGCCTATAGCTGAGTTTATAGCTGATCTCTCTCATGCATGATCCTAATAATATCTAAAATAGAAGCCTAAATATCCATCTACACTTAGGCTAGCAAGGACCTCTCACTCTCTGACAATGGCTATTGTGAGGGCCCTACACCATCTCCACTATAACTCCCCCTAGCTTATGTGTCAACCTAAACCTATGGCTATAGCTAAGGTCCAACCTATACTTGTGTCTATACTTGGGGCCCACTACCTCCAACTTGTCCCATTACTACTATATGGTCTCCATCACCTTCATCTATGTCTATTTCATCATGCCCATCCTTCCCATCTTGTGCAAGTTCCTATCTCATATACCTCTATAATCTAGCACATGCCTACAATGCTCTCTTTAGCACCCCTCATCATACCAAAACCCTAATATGGGTCAATCTCAGGGGAATCCTTGGTCTCCACGATGCTATGTATGTTGTCATAACACTTAGATTAGGGATAGGTGTCTAAATGTCCCATGACACTAGGGTAATACCCTCATAATCTATGTGAGCCTCAGCCCTATCTACTAGCATGCCCCGATGTAGTCATTCTCACTTAGTCTGATTATAGGTGCTCCTCCCTAGGCACATCTGATATAAATCCAAATGACCTCTGATTGTAATTAGGTCTATATGACTCTATCACCAAATCTTTTCAACCTATCAAATATCACTTCATAAGCATATATTGAGTGACTATAGCCTCATCATCCCAACTAAAATGCAAACCTATGTAAGGCATCTAGGTGATGTGTTATGGATGTAGGATATTAAATACATCTTATTAAAAATACATCTCTCCCACATGGCCTCATTACATAACTAATGAAATATACTAGCCTAAAACCATTGATTGATGTGGCTACCACACTGCTAAAGTCCCTAGTAACCACTAGATTATGATGTGCTCCTAGTTCTAGACCTATAAAAGCATAGATGGCCCTAAGTTGGCTCACCTAGGTGGATCTATCTGTATAGATGTGTTGATACCATGGTCCCCATGAAAATAATCTAAAATCCTAGACCATGTTTGTGATGATGTGTCCTAAGCCTAGATGTAACCATTGAACGCTCTTGTCTAAAAAGAGTATGCTGATAACAAGAGACATGACTACCAAGGTTAGCCTGTTAATAGTACCTTCAATAAAATGTTATCCAATATTGTAGACATTAAAAAATTGTAAACCATGGTTTTAGATGTTGAACTAACCCTTAGACCAGCTTGAGACCCCCTAGGGACCACTGCACAACATTTTGACCACAAACCTATGTCAAGTTAATTGACTAGATAACTGACTTTGACCAACTTAACCTTTGACCTATTGACTACTGATAGCCACCCTAACCACTAATGGTTAGGCTCGACTACTGATGGTCAGGTTTTAACCACCTGAATAGTTAAACTCTAACACTAACTATAGCTTGATATTTTATATTTAGCTTATCTGATCCATGTGTGAAATCAATGCATGCTAACACAAAATTTAGACACCTTATTAAACCTCTTTTTGAACCTATTATTCCATCTTTCCATTCCTTCTATAAAAAGAGAGGAGGAGGTGAAAAGAGGGAAGAATCAGGAGCAATAATCATCATAGATAATCAACAATTATCAGAGCTTCTCATATCAAAAATTATTTGTAAGTATTCTTTTAATAGCTAGGTTAGAGATCTGAAGTATTGTAATTGATCAAGTGTAACCAAAACATCAACACTCTATCAAAATTTGCTTTAGGATCCATAATGGGTTTTCAAACCACCTACCTCAAAATTCTTCATGAAAATGAGTTAAGTATCTATTTTTAGTAATTGATTCCTTTGTTTCTACCTTGTAACTAACATCTAGCCTAAACCCACCTCCCATAATCACTTAGTAACCTTCCCAACCAGACCTACCTTTACCTAGACCAAAACCCATAGTAACCATCAATAGTCACCTTGACTACTAATGGTCTATCCATAACCATTTATAGTTTCCCAACCATTGACGGTCACCCAACTATTAATGTTTTGAACCTAACTACCAATAGTCACTATGTGATGATTCAAATAGTAATCTAATTTCACCTATCAGACCCTAACCAAATCTCACTTCCTAACCTTTTGCCTGAGCATAGAACATTACCCCATTTTTTTAACCCTATTTGATTTATTTGGATTAATATTCAATTATTTATTATTATAATTAATCAAATTCATCTCTTTTAAACACTTCTTGTATTTGATTTCAGTATCTTCTATTATTTATGCAAGCAATTTATCTTTCATTTTTAGAACTTGATAGTTTAAAACTATGGATTGATAGCCTCCAAGGAAACTCATGCTTCTTGGATCTAGCTTGTTAGGCAATCCACCCTACTATCTAACTAATCAACCATTTCTTTAGTGTTTTCTGATATGCACATCATTTTTCCCAAACCAAAGAAGAGTATCTACAACCATCTAGATCATGGAGCACAAACCAAATATAGGTTCTACTAACCTCACACTTCTTTTAAGTTTTATAACTTTTTTCTTAAATAAATAAAGCTAAATTTATGTGAAACATTCTGGCACACCCGATAGGACCCTAGAGTCTTTTATTAGGTTCATAATTTCATCTAGGTGCTTCTTCTTCTTATCTTTATGCTCATACAATGAAATCAAAATTTCACTTTGGACTTAAAATTGACCACATCCATTATTTTCTTGCTTATTTTATCTCACATATCTTAATTAATTAAGTGAAATAATCATAGATTCACTCTTATCACACACACAAGACCAAACCACTTATACTTAATCAAGCATAAAAACATTAACATAAGGCCAGACTAGGATTTCATCACCTAGAGATTACCTTTCCTAGCTATCCTACTTAGATTTCATCACCAAGGAGAGAACCAACTCAGTTCTCTAGATGAATATAATCTCTAGCAATCATTATATCTTGGATAAGTACTCAATACCCTTATTATTATAGTGTGTGAAGTGACGTGGTAGGCCCTAATATTAAGACACGTACTGATTTACAACATAGATCCCTTTGAGAGCCTTTAACTACCTAAAAACAACCATAGACTTCTTTTCTAGTACCCACTCTACAAGCTAAGTTGAGTCACACAATTCTTAAATCTTATGACATAAGCCACAAGAGAGACAAAAAAATAACCTTAATATTTAATGTGATTTAGTGTGTGTTTTGTTTCCTTGACTTTTTATTGTCTTCTCTTTGTTTTAGTTGTGAGATTGCTTATGTATTCCTCTTTTCCTTATCTACATGGTTTTAACTAGAAAACAACCAAGAAACCAAGCAAATTAGGATCCACCTCATAATCATCCAACTTCCTCTTCTCCTTCATCCATGGAGTACATCTTAGATGTAGAGAGTTTTCCCCATCATTCTAAAAGTCTTAGTAACCCTCAAATGATTGCCCAAGGTGATGCAAAATTTTACACCTTTTTGGATAACAACCCCATATCCTTCCAATATTACCTTAACGCCATATCCCACCATAACCCTACTTTGGTTCCACCTACAGACCCACCTTATGGCATGTCACCCTACCTTATGGGTGACACTAATGTTGCCACCATCTCCACCCAACCTTTAGTCACCCAAGTATCATCTTCTACCAATAATCCAACCAATACCACTATCCAAAATCAACCCACCCAAGTGATAAAGACCCAAACACCTTATTCCCCAAATAAAAACCCTTATATTATAGGAAAAACCCAACCTATGGGTACCAATACTCCACTTACCATGGGAGTTCCCTCCATTAGTGTCACCACCATTTTTCTTATTTCCAACCCACCTACCTCCACTCCATTCCATATCTCGGTTGTCCCTATACCTTCTACCCTTCCACCCATTAGTAAAAAATTTACCACCTAACCTCTATCTACCAACCCAACCATACTTCTAACCCAAACTACATTAGTCCCCCAATAGGTGCCCGTTGCACCAAACCTGAGCTAAATCCCTAACCCACAAGGGTATGTGCCTCTACCTTCCACCCAACCACATATCTCCATGTATTTATATGTATCATAATCCTAGCCACCCATGTTCACATACCAATATGTGGTAGCTTCTCAACCCCCCACTAGCTATCCATATATTGTAACTACCCAAACTTAACATAATTTACCCTACAACTACAAGGGTACATAACCACAAATGGACCTTATCAGAATGTTAATGGATAAAATGACTTATTTAGCTTCATCTATCTCTAATGACTATAACCTCTTATATTATTACCAATTATATAACAAACCAATTCACCCATACATCCCCATTCAACCTTATCCTCCTCAATGGGAACTTCTAAATTTTCAAAATTTTAGAGCAAGGAAGACCCTTAACAACACCTAAGAGCATTTAGGTGTTATTGTTATTTGATCATCTATGATGATTCTCTCCTTATACATACCTTTCCCATGTCTCTATCAGGTCTAACTCTAGATTAGTACGGTGTTATTATAAGGCACTCCCTCTTTTATTTTTCCCAACTAGCTCAGACTTTCTTAGATCACTTTTCCATAAACATGTCTAAGAAAGTTTCCATCACCTATCTCTACTGCATTCAATAATTTGATGATGAGTCTATAGATAACTTCATATCCTATTAGATAATCCTAATAAATAAAATATCTTTCTCTTTCCCCCAACCTAAACTGATTTAAATCTTTGTTTGAGCTTGTGCCAAACACATCTCTTCTACTTTGCAAGTTTAGAGCTTCAGGACTTTTGATGAGGCTTTTACCTTGGCACAAAAATTAGAGAATAGATATATTGATGAGGGGAAGTTAAAATTAAGAAATAATAATTCAACCTTAAAATAAAATGAGATTTACTCCAAACCTAACAATTAAACCAACACTAACTCCAAAAATAAAAGGACCATAAATAGGGTTGTCCTTAAAATTGCCCTTCCACTCGTTAACTAACCCAACTCTTTTAGTTCCTCCAATTGCAACACTAGAAACCCAAACCAAAAAAATTAAAAGTAATTTAATCCACTAAGGGAGTCATTTACTTCGATCCTTAATAAGTTATTAAAAGTGAATATCATACAAATCCCACTGATCAAACCTCCATAGCAATTTGATTCCTCTCATGTTGTACGTAGTTGGTAGAATGAATTATGCACTATCCACCATCTCATTGGACATGATGTTAGTAGGTGAAATACCTTCAATAATTTCATCCAAAATATCACTGACAAGGGGTGAATTATTTTGGATAACCCCAATGCACCTCCAAATCCATCACTTGACATCTTTAGACAACCATTTCCCAACCATGCCCCTGTCGCAAATAATGAAAACAATAGAGTAGAATATTCTCAAAATCATGAATTTCATACCATTAATATAGTTCTTAGTCAACTCATTATTAAGGAAACCATTGATGAAACTACATTTCTTTCCCCTATGCTTATTGAGGTAGTGGAGTCACTCTCCATTCCTTTAAAAAATGAGACCAAAGAAATGACTATTTCACTTTCCCTACTTATCGAGGTATTTGAGCCACCAACCTCTCCTTTGGAATGTCTAAAAAAAGAGATATCCATTACCATTGAATCCTTCTCCTTTATCATACAAAAATACACTCTTCCTTTGGAAAGCATCCCTAAGGAAGTGATCACTCTACCTACCTCTCCTATATGAGACTCATCTTCCCAAACCTTGGAGCCTTCAATTGAGGAGAAGGATGAGGTAACCACTTTTATCTCTCCACCCATGGGTTTGACCTTTGAGTTTAATATCAAAGGGATCAAACCCATCTATAATCCCTTTTATATACTAGTTTAAAACTTATATTACTTATCTCAAACTAATACAGATCATGCCACATTTTGGCACCATCTTAGGCTTCCTTACCTAAAAAAACAAGAACATCCAATAATACCATTGTCATCCCTACCTTCCATTTCCACTATTGAACCCACCATCACCCTAAAAAAACCTTTAGCATCCTCTACCAATCAAACCATAACCAAACCATCTGAACTAAATCCACCTAAAATAACCAAATCACCACTACCATTCTAACCAAGCCCACCAAAAAACCTTGACATATTCCATATATAGAACCTTATTCATCCACCATTGAAATTGGACTTAACTTCACCAAAAATATCAAATAAACCCCAAACCAAGCCAACAAATAAGGTAAAACCACCCAAGATTCCAAAAACTAAAACTTTTCATCCACTTTCCACTTTTCCTTCTATTTTGGGACATCATCCTTCTACCTTAGTAAGGAAACCAACCATCCCAGACAAGACCTATATCTAACCACCACTTTTGGTTACACCATCACTCCTACTTTCATCTTGACCTATTTTCACCAAACATTATATAATCAAACCACCTACTTTTTAGGCATGTACCCCAACACCTTTTGCCTCCAATTAATCCATACCAAAACCATCCACCAAGAATGCCCCTTCACCCAAATCTATTACCATTAAACCCAATCCTAAAAAGGATTCCACCTCAAATACTAAACCTAAGGCCTCCATGCCTTTTCCACCTTTTCTTGAGTCTTACTCAACCATCCTATAGAGGTTATTACAAGCATCTTGCTTAACCTTTCCACCTATCATACCATTTGACCCACATAGTCCTAAACCATTCTGGTATAATGAAAAATTAATATGCTCATACCATAGGACACCTAGGCATGATAATAAGAAATATAAAGCTCTCCAAGTATTAACCCATCAACTATATCATGAGGATGAATTATTGTTAGATGAACCTCCTACGAGCCCACCACTAACCTAAAATCTAGGATCCATCAACCAAAACTTAGCTACTCCCCCACTCTCATCTCAGAGTGAAGCAGAACCAAATTATCTCTTTTTCCTAACTCTTTCCCAAATACATATCATCAATGTGGTCACATTATCACAAGATCAACTAAAGGATAATAGAAAATTAAAGACATTTATTCCATGAACATATCCCTCGTCCACCACCTAATCACCCAACCAACACCAAGAACCTTTACCTTCAACCAAAACTAAGGTGTCTATATTGGGTTCCTCTCAATCTAACCCATCTAAATCCAACTAGTAGTTCTAAAATAGATTCACTAAACACTAGTGAAGATGAGTTTTTATGAATTGACTAATACCTAACCCCATCACCACCAAGCGACAATAAAGGATTTTCAATCCATAGAGGTCCAACCAAAAGACCCATAACTTCTAGCATCCTTTATTGGAGCTCTTCAAATTTCCAACCTTGTTACTTTTAAGGATTTAGAAATACCCTCCATCCATCTAGATGATCTAGATCTTCCCTTCTTTACCACATACATCAACCAAACCTGCATCAAGAGGGTTATGATTAATGATGGAGATAACATCAACATTATCTCCTCTCACACATATAACTAATTAAAATTACATGAGAAAATTATATCAAAAACCTTAGTAATGCTTCAACCATTTAATGATAACATGGCCACAGAATTAAGAACTATTGTCCTTCATATTTGCTTGGGACCCCTCATGCTTCTTGAGCTCTTCTACATAGTAGAAAGAGATTTCTATTATAAAATTTTATTGGGATGTTCTTGGATTTATTCCATGGGTTGTGTGTCATCCACCCTACACTAATGCATCAAATTTGAACACAAATGTCACGTTTTTACCATACAAGTTGACCCAAGTCCTTTTACATCATGTAACATGATGTACCAACCTAATGAAAATTTCCTTCCTCCATCCAAAAATCCTTCATTAGTAAATGATGAAGACCCACCTTCCCCTACTAATGAAGAATCCACCAGTTCATTTGTCCCTTCTACCCAAATCTCCATATTGGACCCTATGGAATCAACGTTTCAACATATTTCATTGGGGGAGTATCACCTTTTGACACTATACACCCTTCCCATCCCTTAGGAATATGGGAATATTGACCAACAACCTTATTATGACCCTAATATTAGAGCCATTTTTCCTTTTAGGCACTCAACTTGTCAAACCAATTTCATCTATGGGGGACTTGATATACCCCTTGACACTTCTACCATCTATTTTTCACCTCAACCATTCACCTCTAGTTTCTCCTATCTAGATAAACTAGAGTTTGCCAAGACATACCTTTATCAGTGTTCTTGGAAGAGATTTGGTCTTGGTTAATATGAACATGGGCCACATGAGTTACTTTCAATCAAAACCCAAAAACCTCATGAAAAACATGGATTCAATTTTATGCCACCTAAAAATCAAACCAACCCACCTCCCTTTATCATCATTGATGAGGAGAGCCCATCTTCACCTTCCACTCCACCATCGACAACTAAAGATTTTGACATCATCCCCCTTAATTTTTTTTCATCAACATGATCAACCTCAAACTCTTCACTAATCAAAATCATGAAGTGACCATGAAAATTCCTATATTATATCCTGAAATGGTAGTAGATGACTCTCTTACCATTAATATCATTCAGTGTCACAATGATGATTTTATTCTAGCCTATATAGGTGTAGATGATTATTCAATCCATAAATATATTCCTCTTGAGACCTCAACCATGTTGAATGAATCCATCATGGATATCAACTTAGTTTCTCTATATAACCCATTAATTATCAAAATTGGTTAATTATTAAATTCCAAGGAACTTCAGAACTTCCCCTCCTTTCTACAATACCATAACATAAATTTTTCTTTGACTTATACTGACATGTCAAGAATCAACCCCTCCATCACTACCGATAACATAATCACCAATGATGACACCAATCCATTTAGGTATAAAATTCTATGAATACACCCTCACATAGCCCTTCTTGTCAAAGAAGAGATTCAACATATTCTATCATTCAATTTCATTCAACCCATTGATTATCCCTAATGGGTTTCCAATGTCATACCTATCACCAAAACCATATGAGGACTTTGCATTTGTGTGGAATTTTATGACCTTAGCATTTCTTTCCTAAAGGATGACTTTCCTTTGCCAAGTATTGACCAGCTTGTTGACCTTACATCCATCCATGAGATGTTATCTCTTATGGATAGATTCTTGAGATATAATCATATTTTAATTTCCTTTTAAAATCAACATAAAACTACCTTTATCACCTCATCAAGAACTTTATGCTATAGGGTCATGCCTTTTGGATTGAAGAACATTGGTATAACCTACCAATGTACTATGACCTACATCTTCCATGTCCTTATTCATAAAATAATAGAATACTATGTCAATGGCCTTCTTAGTAAATCCAAATTTTGTAAAGATCATTTGGCCATTCTTAATATTATCTTTGAGTGACTCATCTATTACCATGTCCACCTTAACCACAAAAAGTGTATTTTTGGGGTCTTATTAGGGAATCTCCTTGGCTTCATCATCTCCCTTCAAGGAATCAAAGTCTATCCCTTCACAATAAAATCAATCCTTAACATGCATCCTCCCAACCACCTCAAATAACTCCATAGTTTGTAGGGGAAGCTCCAATCCATTTATTGCTCTATCTATTAGCTCTCAGATCGATGCCAACCCTTCTACCACATTCTAAAGAAGGAATTATCTTTTAAGTGGAAGAATGACTATTAAAATACCTTTGATTTACTTAAATATTATCTTTTGTCTCCACCCATACTCATTCCTCCAAAGTAATATCAACCTTTGTACCTTTATATCTATGCCACCAACCACTCCTTAGGGGCAATGTTGGCTCATCAAAATGAGAAGCATAAAGAGTAAGCCATCTATTACATTAGTTGTATTTTTTTAGAGTAAGAGACTAAGTATACCCATACCAAAAAACCTTTCCTATCCTTGATCTTTGTGGCCACCAAACTTTACCACTACCTTCTCAGCCACAAGACCTATGTCATAACTGATACCAACCCACTCAATTATATGCACTCTATGCCATACCAAAACTAATGTATAGCAAACTAGATCATTATTTTAGTTAATTTTAACCTTAATTTCCTTTATTATAAGTCAATTAAAGGACAATTTATTTCTAAACAATTGGCCAAAGCACCATTAGTAGACAACTGGCCTCCTCCTCTTGAGTTTCTAGACGAGTCCATCATAACCCTCTCTCAGGAATACTTCACCTATCAATTGACCATTTTATTCAATGGATCAAAGTTTAAACATGGTGGGAGAGTTTGCATTATCCTCATACCTCTTCATAGTGAGCCTCTTCCTTTAACCTTAAAGATAGATTTCAAATGTACTAACAATATGGTTGAGTACGAAGTCTTAGTGATAAGTCTCCAAACTTCATTAGCCTTGGGAGTCAAAATGATCAACATTTTTAGTGACTCTCAACTCATGGTCAATCAAATAAATGGTTCTTATCAATGCAATAATGATTTTTTACAATAACACAAACAATTATATGATGTACTCTTAGCATCATTTGAACACTTCTATATCCAAACCACTCCATGATTTATGAACAAATTTGTTGATATGATGGATACCCTTGCTTCCTAAATATTTTTTTTACCCTATGACTCTAAGCTATTTATCATTATACATCAACTTACCTGCCCTATTATGTCAAATTATACTCTCCCACCATCTTCAATGTGGAGAATACCCAACCTGACCTTTGGTATTATCAGACCTTTAACTATCTCAACCTTGCCATCATTCCTTCTAGTATTTCCATGAATTATTGAAGAGTGTTTATTGAGAGCACCTCATGTTATACCATACTAGGGTGAATTATTTATAAAAGTGGCTTTGATGGTCTCCTCTTTTGTTTCCTACATAGTCATAAATCCTCTTATGCTATCAATGAAATTCATGATGGGATATGTGGGGGACACTTTAATGGTCTAGTTATTGATAAATGCATCCTTTTCCTTGGCTATTATTATCCCACCCTTAACTAATATTTTAGTGATTATGTGAAAAAGTGTGTCAAGTTTCAACAACATGGTAATTTACATCATGAACCTATCTATTGTCTCCATGTATCCAAATATCTCTAGATCTTATTGTAATGGGGTCTAGATCTCATTGGAGTAATTAACCCCCATTCTTCATAGTGACATCATTTTATCGTCACTAAAACATAATATTTCACCAAATGGGTAGAGGTTATTCCTCTCATCTCAACTAAAGCTAAAAATATTTTTGACTTTATCAACCATCACATCATCTATCATTTTGGTGTCATTCATAAAATTATCACTGACAATGGTAAATCTTTCAAAAATAAACAATTCCAAGGTCTTTGTCATGTGTTTGGTAACAAGTTAAGTTTATCATTTCCCTATCATCCACAAATAAATGAACAAGAAAAATCCTATAACAAAACTATCAATAAATTGCTAACTAAAATGGTTAATGCATTTGGTCAGGATTGGCTCTTACACATCCCCTTTGCCTTATGGGACTATCATACTAGAATTCGAACCCCTATGAGTGCTACCCCTTTATCTCTAGTTTTTGGAGTAGAGGTTGTCTTGCCTCTTGAATTCTAAATTCCCTCTCTTTTCATATACCTACAAGATCTCATTTCTAATATAGATTATCATCAAGAATGTTTATCCCAACTTGAGCTACTTGATAATCATCATTTAGCAGTGCTCACTCATATTTATGTCTATCAAGAATGAATAAAGCGTGCTTATAAAAAACACCTTCAAGTGTGAGAATTCACTATCATAAACCTCATCCTAAAGGAAAATAAACATGTCACCACTATGGATAAAAGAAAATGGGGAAATTTTACTTTTAATTAGATTGGACCTTATATCATAATGTACAAGTATGGATTGGGAGCTTACGAATTATCCTCTCTTGAAGGAAAACCAGAACCTGAGCCCCTCAATTCTTTGCATCTACATCCTTTATTTTGTTAAACATGATCAAACTAACCTTTTGTCTAACTTAATCTCATCCCTTATTTTCACCCACATTTATCTCCTTATTTTAAGGATAACTAATTAAAGTTAAATCATGCAGTTATCTATTACATTCTATGCCTAATCTTGAACATGGGTACCATGTCTCTACGCATGGCATGATCTTCATGGTACTTTCCATCCCATTTTAGGATGGATTCCCATGGTCATTGTCACTTAAAACCTATTTTACCCACCATTAACCTTCTTGTGTTTTAGTTTTACCTTCATAAAGGTGAACCTCTAAGCCTATATAAGCAAGTTTATGTCATCAAAAGCAAAAATCAAAATCAAAATCAAGAAAAAAATAATTATGGATTATTTCTTGTATTTTTAGATTACTCCCTTAAAGGATAGCTATCAACACATCAAAATTTATCAATATAAGGTAGACTGCTCCCTTGAAGGATAACTAGTAGAAGCCTTAAATAGATCTCACAAACTTAGACCACTTCCTTAAAGGATGGTTGAGTCAATTATTTGTCAAAGTATAGCAATTTCTTCAAAGCTTCCTACATTGATCAATTTTCCCCATCCCTCTAAGCAATAACAAAATATAAAAATACCCATTATCAAAAATAAAAAATGCAAACTTAATTGTGGAAGCTGTAATCAAATTTCATAAGTAACCTTCTTGCATTGATCAGTCTACACCTTATATGACATGGACTTGTTTATACTAGATCTTTGGTAACCTACAAAAGAGGGAAGGTAGTCTCCCAAGAAGGTTTCATTTTCATCTTCCTCAGCTTTATACACTCTATAAGAAAGGGATTTTGAGATTACTTGACATAATGTGATCAATACACATTTTTAACCAACTAAAAAATGCTAATGCAAAGAATTTGAAGAGTTTATGTTCATAAGTTGATCCAAATTTGGTTTGTTTTAGTCCTTACCAAAGAAGAAGCATCACACCTTCTTCTTATTCTCTCATATTGGTTGATACATTCATTAAGATGTTTGTCTTTTAATTGTCTCATCTTTTTTTTCTCACATTTAGTTTCATTATCCAACCTACTCTATGTGTTTTAAGATAACAACACCTTCATCAAAATAAATGCATTTAACCATGTGTTTTTACCTTATTTGTTTAAATGTTTTTAACCATAATAACATTTTAATGAATTAAACATCTCTTAAAATAAGCATCATCTAGTGATAAATCACATCAACTAAACCATCTATCATATCTACCATAATTTAATCATACATCAAAAATAATTGAGTCATTCACACACATCCACCACATGTATAAATCTAGATGAAGAATCATATACTCATTAAATTATAGAATGAACATAATCATCATTGTCATCATAACATCCAATAATAAACATCATCATCACGTAAACATATCATGAACATATTTCATCACATCATAAATTAAAATAATCATGAACCATGAACAATAAATATAATCACCATGAAATTATTGAATCCACAAACATCATCATCACATAACCATATCATAAACACCATCATCCTATCATTTATCACATCCATATAGCTACAATCCATAAACCATAACCATAACGATAACAATAATCATAAGACATTATAGCCATGCCCAACAAAGCATAAACATCATCATATCATAAACAACATCCATAAAATATCAAATGATGTCATGCACATAAATTAAGTAGACATCACATCACATGCCTAGCTAGGTGAGTCCACATTAACCATCATATCAAATCCTAAATAAGCAACATGAACATCACGTCAATGAACCATAAACCATATACAATGATCATATCTATAAATCATGAGCTCATAATCAACATGATGATTATATATACAAATAAGTACATATCTCTTTAAATATGTATGCACCTCACTACATCAGATCATAGGCTAGTATCAAAATCATATGCTACATAAAAATTATAATGTCTCATAAAAAATATAAGACCCTAAATCACCACTACCTCCTAGATCCTTCCCTCCCGCACCTACATGTCCTCTTATAGAGGTGGTCCACTAACCTGGTGTCATAATACTAGCACCTTTTATGATCTCATCTCTATACTCACCCCATCAAGGATCATCTGGTAGATGCCTAAAGACCAAGGCCTCATAATACCATAGCTCCTCTACTATCACTTCATATCTTTGCATTGAGATAGTCCCTGGTGGCCCCATAGCTACTATTACTCCTCCTAATCAGAGATAATTTATCTCCTACATCACCATGGCTAGTTGAGCCCTACCTAATCTCTCTCTCTTATAAGAGTAGCCACCTAACCCTATGTTGTATCCCTCTCTTAGGTGATTGATACCAAGGATGCCTATGTTATGGCTAGTGCCACTCATGCCTAGTCCCTTTGAACAATTAGTGAATGTATATCTAGACCACCCCCTCCCACCTATTAACCACCTACCCTTACATCAACATCCATGTCTTACCAACCACCATCATCACCTCCAAAAATTGTAGCATCATAGTGCACTTAGTACCATGCAAGATAGCCATATATGAAACCTACATCATCCACATCAATCCTCCATGGTAAAATCTCTTGATCAATGAAATTGAGAACTAAATATGGATTAGGTAGTGTAAACTCTGTATCCTCCCTCTTATACCTCAATAACACCCTAATTATATCCTTGATGAGGCTAAACTATCTATGTACCCTATTAAATAAAATACAATTTATCTCATGATCTTACCTCCCATAGATCCATTTATAGCTCTGAAGTGATATGTTATGTCTCGCATAGTGTGACCATCCTAGAAACTTGACATATAGTCTCCAAATCACATCTCCCACAACCAAGGTATATAATTAGTCTCTATACCAGTTTATGTTGTGTGCCCCTCCTAGTATTGAGAGGGCATAATTGCCTCTCTAACTCATATATCCAACCATAAAATACATCTAAATAAAACCATCCCATGATATCCCCATAGGTCTCAATACCTAGATGTGCTCATAGGCCTAGCAATAGAGAACAAAACTAACATTAATCATATATCTAGTATGGGCATAGAATCCGTAGAGCTCTTAGTAAATATAAAATAATAACATAGGAGCCCACACAAACACTATGCAACCTAACCACATCTCAATGAGCACCCTTATCAATAAGGGAACCTCCCAGTACTAAAATCTAATAATGCATAACACATAACCACTATCGTCATCATAGTAAATAGTTTCATGATCTTATGGATATCCTCAGGTAAAATGGTCATCTTGCCTATAGGAATAAATAAGGTGTTAGTTTCAAGATCCCACCTCTTGATGAGTACCACTAACATCACCACACCCTGAGGTATGTGTTGGTAGTACCTCATGCCTCCAAATCCCACATCCTCCATATGCTCCTAATCAGACTCATTTATCTATCATTATACCTCATCCAATATTTAGGGCACCTAATCTCTCAATTGTATCTATTCTTGTGACTATGAGGTTCAAAACTAGTGCCTTAGTTTTCCTAATCTTACATTATTTTCCTACAAATTTTATCACTTACCACTACCCCTTATTTGAAATTACTCACCTCATTAACAATATTTCCATCTCATCCCACCTATACATAATACATGTCTATCTTATCAACTATTTTACTTATCACATCTACATCACTAACCTTACCCTAAACCATAGACTTAAACCACCAACTACTACCTTCAACCACTACATAAAACATCAAACCAAAATATTAACTTTAACCTTCAATAGACACTCCACAAACTACACCCTTCACCTATAAACCTTCACCTATAACCTTCACTATTACCTAATACCTATTCACCTAATATAACTAATCACACATACCAAGATAATCATTTCTTTCATGTTATCCTCTAGCTACCTTCATTTCACCCATACCCACTAACCTAAACAACATCATTAAACCTTTAGACATTACCCAAACCTTTCAATTAAAACATTTATCTCACCTTTTTAATAAATTCCCAACCATTGATGGTCAGAGGTTGATCAGTGATGGTTTCTTTTGGAACCATCACCAATCAACCATCGACCATCGATATTCAAGTGGTTGACCACTGAAGGTTACCATAATGACCATTAGGAGGTCACCTATTAACCACCATTAGTCAAAAGTGATTGTCAATGGTCATTATGTAGTGACCACCAGTGATCCTCAAGCCTTAGGGCTTGACCAAACTCTCTCCCAATCTAATAAAATGATAACAAAACCTACTCATACCCATCTTAACATCAAGTACATATTCACATATCCCATTTCATACTTGATTCTCACCCAAAAATAACCATAACAAAACCCTAAATCTATCCCTAGGCTAAACACACCCATAATCAAATAAATAACAACAAAAACAAATGAATTCAAGTCTCAATATACCAAATCAAATATAAACCCTACCTCATTTCTCAATCTCCATCATGGAGGTACCCTAATATCCACCACTTGACCTTTTTCTCTCCTTCATACCCTCTACATCCTCAATCACTTGATCAACTCAATAAATACCTCACTCAGTCACTCAACCAACACTACCAAACCAACATTAGATTTTCTCACTCAAGTCACAGATTGGTCATAAAGGGTCTAAATTACAAATGACCAAATAAATCCTTAATGGCTATTTTGTATTTACCTTTTTAGGGCTGATATATAACTGCCAATGGTTAGGGTGATCTCTAACGGTCGATCTTGACCATCAATAGTTGACATTTTTAGGATTTTTCCCTACCACCCATAATTTTCCAAGCACACTTTCATCACAAAAAAGGTCCACTACCAAACCACTGGAGATAACCTTATCCAACAAACATAACCAATGATATTAACCTCATCATGGATCATTCTAGAATAACATCTTCATGTTTTCTGATGACCTTGCTTTGGTCTTTTTGACTACACTAACTAAATTACCATCTTGAAAAAAATTTAAACTTGCCCTACTTTTTACACATAATTGACCAATTATGTCTTCCCAAGATCACTTCCTACCTTGGATACCTAAAAACATACTAACCTTGCCAAGGAGACTTACATTTACAAGTGTAACCCAACCACCACACCTAAATACAATTACGTGGTCTACTTGTCACTTGTCCTTCTAATGCTAACCTTAGTTTTACCAACTATAGAAACCTAGTCAATGCATGATCTTAGATATCATATTTAGTCTCACTTTGTGCACATGTCTATGTTTTAGTTCCCAACCTATCACCAACTTACCCACTCATCAAACCCACACCTGATTATGTTTTACCTCAACACTTCTTGATTTGAGGGGGAACACCTCCTCCCATACTTGGGGCAACCTAACCTTTGACCCAAAATCCATTTTTGTTTTGTAGCTTACTGATACAAATTGCATAACAAAAAGGGGAAAATATAGACACTAGAAAACCACACACCATGGTTCTATATGTTAAACTAACCCTTAAACCACCTTTAGAGCCCCTAGGGACCACGTCATAACCTTTTGACTACAAACCTAAGCCAAGATAACTAACTAGCTAACTGACTTTGACCAACTTAACCTTTGACATATCAACTACTGATGGTCACCCTAACCACTGATAGTTAGGCTTGATCATTGATGGTTAGGTTTTAACCATGTGAATAGGTAAACTCTAGCACTAATTACAACTTGCTTTTTATATTTAGCTTATCTGATCCATGTGAAAAATTAATTCATGCCAAAGCTAAATATAGACACCATGTTAAACCTCTTATTGAACGTATTGTTCCATCTCTCCCTTATTTTTATAAAAATAAAGGAGGAGGAGGAGGTGAAAAGAAGGGAGAATTAGGATCAATAATCATTAGAGAGAATCAATAATTATCATATCTTCTCATATCATAACTTTTTTAGGTATTCTTTTAACAACCAAGTTAGAGATCTAAAGTACTATAATTCATCAATCATAGCCAAGACACCAACACTACCAAAATTTACTCCAATTTCTATAATAGGTTTTCAAACTACCCACCTCAACACTTCATGCAAATGAGTTAAGTATCTATTCTTAGTAATTGATTCCTTTATTTTTGCCTCAAAACCAACATCTAACCTAAAACCACCTCCTAAAATCACTTAGAAACCTTCCCAACTAGACCTACCTTTACCCAAACCAAAACTCATACTAACCATTGATGGTCTATTCATAATTTCTAATGTTTACCCAACTACCGATAGTCACCAAACCACCAACATTTTTACCCCAACCACCAATGGTCATTGTGTGACAATTCTAATAAGAAGATAATTTCACCTATTAGACCCTAACCAAATCTCACTTTTTGACCTTCTACCTAAGCACAAAACATCACACCATTTTTTGGACCTTATCTAATTTATGTGGATTAATATTTAATCATTTATTTATATAATTATTAAAATTCATCTCTTTTTATCACTTCTTGTACTTGATTTTACTATATTTTGTTATTTATGCAAGCATTTATCTTTCATTTTCATAACTTGATTATTTAAAAGTGTGGATTGGCAGCCTCGAAGGAAGTTCATGCTTCTTATATCTATCTTGCTAGGAAATCCACCCTACTATTTAACTAATCAACCATTTATTTAGTGTTTTCTTATCTGCAGGTCATTCTTCCTAAGCCAAATTAGAGTATCTACAACCATCTAGATCATTAAGTGTAAGCCAAATCTAGGTTCTACTAACCTCACCCTCTTTTAAGTTTTACAAATTTATTCTTAAATAAATAAAGTAGAATTTACATGAAACAAATATCAACATGCCTATCATGAATTCCCATCTACAATCCACCTACCAATCTCTATAGTGTCACTACAAGGGTATGTGATATCCAATATATCTTGTCACCCCACATTGGTAAATGAAAGATCCCATAGACATCCTCTATGGTTACTATCATCTCACCTATAATAAATTAGAACATGCTAGTCTTAGAATGTCAATGCTCCACCAATATTGTGATAAGGGACCAATTGATCCAAATAATTAGCATCATCACCACATCATGGAACCCAATCAACTCCAACACGTCATACTCAACCTCTATAAATAAGTGCATCTCATGAAAGACTACTAGATGCCATGATTAGGATGACATCACCCCTAAATCCTACTACACCAATAACCACATGCTTATCACTTACCTTATCACATCACACATCACCCCCCAATTTTATCCTACTCATCTTTAATCAGCTACTTTAAAGACCCTACATCTATAATCCCTAACTTATATAAACACATCCCAAATACCCATTCCTTACCCCAAATTACCCCTACCCAAAAACCCTAATTACCCCTAATTAATCCCCCATCCTAT
The DNA here is from genome assembly GCA_037957365.1 of Torreya grandis. Taxonomy (NCBI): domain Eukaryota; kingdom Viridiplantae; phylum Streptophyta; class Pinopsida; order Cupressales; family Taxaceae; genus Torreya; species Torreya grandis. Next base: position 824,688 of record JARHVA010005294.1, read on the forward strand.
CATCTTTAACCCATTAAACCCTCTTCCCAATCGAACTACTATCTAACTACCCTTATCACCCATTCACTATATAACTTCATTACCTACTAAACTATATCCTATACATCTTTAATCCAACATCCCCTCCCCCTTTCATTAAATTCATTCCTACTAACTAAATAAACCCCCTAACCGCTATCCCACTAACATTAATATAACTAACCTACAACTTTCACCTAACCCCTAACTTATCTAATTAACCCCTCACACTATCTAACCACCCCTATCTTCTTAACTACCTAGCCTAAAAACTAATCATCTAATTCATCCTCTATCTTTCCACCCTTAACCATTTTTCCAAGCCTTGACAAAATCATAGATCATGGTCTTGTCCTAAGTGGAAACTTTGACAACATCACCAATCCTAACTTGCAGTTTTACTTAACCTTATAGTTAGGCAAAACCATGATCCCTAAATCATAACATTTCAAAACCATGAGTCTATAGTCATGGTATTGTAATAAGTGGCTCTAGACTCACAGTATTGTAATAATGCATATTGCCTTACAAGGCCACAAATCATAATGGCAATATCATAATTGAGGGCATTATCATCAGTCATGGTATTGCCCTAACGACTTGAATGACATCCTTTAAAAAAAAACCATCCAAAAATCTAACAAAAAATTAATGAAATCACAAATATTAGGGTTTATTACTCATGGATGGTCTAGCCTCTAGTACCCTCTAGAATTCATGCACTTGTTCACCATGATGGGAAGCTTGGGGAAGCTGGTCTATGGTTTTAACTCAGAGCTCAATTTTATAACATAAACAAAGTTAAAATGACCCACTTTTGACTATTTTATCCTATTTTACCCCCCATCTTTTTACCCTCCTATCATCCCCTAAAATCCCTTTGCTAACATAACCTGCATCCAATCCTATCCAAGTTATCTAATAATCCTAATTCATCATCTATACTCATGTCTATCATCATCTAGGGCATGGATTTTTTATTCCCCCATTATCTAACTCATGATCCCAAGTCATAACTACATCGACCTGAGGTCTTTTAAGACTATGTCGGTAATACTTGGCCTCACTTTTATCCTAGGGATAACTCAGCTATTATTCATCCCTCTTCATTGTCCCATCCTCAGACTAGTCACTTGATAATTACATGTTAGTTTTAAGCTATAACTCTTAGGTAAAGTATCTCATTGTCATAAATCATAAAATCTCATCTCTCTTATCACTTTTTCAATCCTTCCCTAGCATGTGTCCTTGTTATGGGACTTAACATGAATTTGAACCCATCTAATCACTTTCATCTTAATTAATCAAATCATTTTCTAAACATTGGTCATTTGTATACAACCCATCACAATTGATTTAATTTATCCCCTTGACTCTTGGGGCATATTCAAACATATATATAACTAGGATTATCCCAACCCTTTCTTATTATCTTGGTCTTATCCCACCTTAGGATTTCTAATTAAGTGACCATCTAGGTCGGTTCTCCCTACATGATCCCTCAAGGGGGAATCATACCCTAATAACTCATTTCTAATACTATTGAATACTATTATGGTTCTTCTTTGAAATATCATTACTCCCCCCATCCTATTTACTTGTAATGCCTTTTCAAAGAGGGGAAAAATATATGCACTAAAATCTACTCACCCTACTAATTTTGCTAATTTTCACTAATTTAACCTCTAACTACATTTTCTAGCTAATTTAACTAATATCCCACTATCCCACATCCCATTCCTAAATCATACAGACCTTACTCCATCATATAACCAATTAATCCCTTTGTTAATCCTTGAACAAGACCTATTTACCCACTAACCTACTCCCTAAACCACTTACCAATTTAAAAATATAAAATATTCTACCTACCTATCTACCACCCTATTCCTAAACCCCTAAACCCTATTAGGAGATTTATAGAATCGGAAAATTCTATAAAACTCCTCCATTTTATCCCCCTTTCTCTAGAATTTTATATTCTAGAAATGTCCATGGAATTAAAAATTCCGTGGAAAATCCCTAGCCATTGATCTCAATGGTTCAAATTTGAATGTGATCCATTGATTTCTCCCTCCATTCCTATATAACCAAGCTCACTCCCTCCCTCTAATTAGCTTTAAAAACTTGGAAAATAATAAACTTACTACTATTATGTTACATTCACATAGCCTTCTTGCATCCATCCATACCCACTATCAAACTTAAATTGTCCATTGGAAGCCATTATCAAACACCAAGCAAGCAATCCAACAATCATCAATTTTTCATATAACATCCATTTCGCAATCTTGGAGAGGAGCTATAAAGAGGTAAAATGATGGTAAGAGTCTTATTATTGAGTTGATTATCTCTTTTATCCCCTCTTATTAGTGTGTTTAGATTTTAGGTTTTTATTACTAAAACTAGTAATATGAGTTGAATGTAAAATTTAGGCTATAAATGGATAAAAAAATGGAGCTCTATTGTGGTCTAGAAACTATCATAAATATAAGGACACTATCATTTACTTAGGTTTCCAACTTGGATGCATTTGTCTAGTGGTCAAACATGGTCAAAACTCATAATGAATGGAACCCAAATATTTGTTACAGTCATGCATTGACTCCTGATCATTTCATATTCCATAATAGAACATCAAATAAGATATGTTCTCTTTCATCCCTTACCTACATTGTAATCATTATATTTTTTGAATATGATAAATTATGAAGATCTGTATTATTGACCATGCTTTATTGTAAATCTAATTATTTTCATTCCTTTCAAAAAACTTTAATTACTTGGTTATTATCTTGTAAAAATCTAAAATCATTAAAACATTTCGTGAACCCATCCTCTATTTGTTGAACCAAAGCTCTAGTTTGTATATTAGGGTTTTCACCTTCTTTCAAATTTTCATTTTAGATTTCTATATTTTATTTTTAGATCTGCTTTTGCTTATATGGGCTTAGTTTAGGAATTTAAACTATTATTATTGCTTTGGCTCTCTTACTTATGCTATAAATTTTTAATTTAAAATATCACCTCTTTATGGATTCCCTAACTCATACAAAAGACCCTAAACCAAAAAAACCCATCCTTTTGATATTATTTTTAATGTACCTGATGATCAATGTATTTCTTATGAGGATCTTATGAAACATAAAAAATGGGCTAAAACCCCTACCTTTGCTTATAATTATGATAATGAAAGAACAAATGATGCAAATGTAAATCTCGATGACCTAGATAGTGACAATGATATTTATTCTTATGGATATGAATATAGTGACATTCTTCTTGGCTATGTTGAACCTCAGTGTCCTACTACTTTGTTTTATAATTATGAAGATTCTCAAGAACCTAAAAGAATCAATAATGATACTATTCCTAGTGTTAAAAATATAATTATTGTATCAAAACCTTCTTTGGTTATTTTAATAACTAAATGTGAGCTTCCCCATTCTAAAGGTGACAAATTTAAGGAGGTTGAATGTTCCCCCATTGTATCTCATAATGAAAATATTAATTAAATCAAGTGTGTGCCTTCAGCTCCAAATAATACTAGTGTTAAAAAACTCATGTCTTCTTTTCATGATTCACACACACCTATCCTAATTTGTTCTTCCTCTCTAGTATGTAATAAGTAAAATACATGTCTTATCTCTCACCTTTTTTTGATCGAATGAAAAAATTATAGCGTGAATGAACATCTTAAGGAAACACTTACAAAACATGCATTCTTTAGGGACACACAAAAAATTCAAAATCTAATTGATGTATCTTGTGTAAAGGTCACATCACAAAAATTTAAAAAATGATGAAAACATGTTTCCCAAAGGTTTACTAATGAAATAATTTTCTAAGACAAATAAAAAGTATGAAAATGATAATTGTGTCAATATTCATTTATCAGATAACAATGAAAAACCTAAATTAGAAATTGATATTGCATTACTTACTCCTCCTTCTATAGGATGTGAAACTCTAAATCAAAGTTAAAATGACATCAATACATATCTTATTATGGTAAATAACATAACAAATGTTTATTCCCTTTCCTCCTTTTCATTTTCCTCTCAAAATGAGAGTGTGCCTCAAAATGAAATTACACCTCCTACTCCTATAATATGTTTCAAAGCTATAATAAATGTATCACCTTAAAATTATAATAATATTAAATATTGTGATCTTCCACAAGACATACCTACATATTTAGACATGGGTGTTCCTTTACCAAATGTTGATAAATCATGTGATGCACCTATTTCCATGAATGATGAAGAGTCCATCATCCCTATGTCCTACGTGAATGGTAGTTTTCAACCACTAAAAAAATTATCAACTTCTTATTATGACATTTTATCTATTATGACAGCCATGGGATAATTTCAATAGTAAGTCAACACTCTTAAGTTATAATTTTATTGTAACAAGGATCTGTTTTATGAGAATACATTACCAAAATAATATGTTTCTCAACATCTATTTGAATATCCTTATCCATAGAATTTTATCATGCCTAATTTCTCCTTATTTTATGGTTAAGGGTATCCTTTTATTCATTTGCATAAATATGTACACTCCTTTGAAAATTAGGCCCAAAATGAAAGTTTGATATTAAAAACTTTCCATCATAGTTTAACAAAATGAGTTCTCGATTGGTTTTACAGCCTTTTAAATGATTCCTTATCAACTTTGAAAAATATTGAGGATGTACTCATATCACATTTTAATCAATTTACCTTACCTAAGTTACCATTAGAACATTTCCAAGCATCGATCCAAAATGAGAATGAGTCTCTAAAAGACTATGCTATTCAATTTAAGGATGTTTTATATTCCTTAAACTATACATCTTCACATTTTGAAGTATAATTTATATTTAGTATGGGTCTTATTTCTACATTTAGAGATAAATTATTGCATAAACCCTTTGCATCATTTGAGACATTATATTTGGATGTGCATAAATATACATGTGCTTTAACAAATACACAAACTTAGTTAGCTATTTTTACATCACAAACCAAGCATGCTAAGAGTCATGTTTAAAGGACACATAAATTTTTTCTTAAGGATCATGAACCACTTAAAAAATATTATTTAGAACAACTAGTACTTACCATAGCACCAATAGTTAAATTATTTATTATCACCTACAACTTGCATTAGTGAGGATAATAATTCTCATGCACGCAACTGCACATCACTTCCACACTAAGTTCTTACGATATAAGTTCCTAAGAGTAATTTTATGATTTTATGTAACAATGGGATCATCCCCTAAGGTGTGGAACTATTTCACTCCTTGGGATTAATATATGGAGAAGGTTGGCTTCCTTATAATCTAAGTGCACCTAGTTTAGGACTAACTATGAACCTACAAAGATCAAAAGAGAAATCTATGGCTAATTATAAACCTAATATTTATAAGGAAAAAGGTGGAGAGAGGTTAAGAGACCTCATGAAAGGAACAATGGTGATTCACCAAGAATAGAATGAACACTTCACCCACTTAATAACATAATAAAACTAAAGAATTTAACACACCCAGTCTTCAAACTAGACACCACTTGCATAAGTGTTTCACATGAAGGTATGGGAATGAAATTTAACATTAAGATGGATGAAAAATAGTCCATAGGCAATGAATAAGTAGACCCATTTATACAAAAAATTTGACCTATAAAATATTTTGATTACTCATAGAGGTGTGAAGGGAAGACAAAGATGAGAGGGATGAACATTCACAGACAAAGTTCAATAATCATTAATGTATATAAAACATAAGAATTTTATAGGTAAAATCACTAATATTGGGGGTGAGTTAGTGATGCAATCAAATACACTTCAATTTAAATCTTCAAACTCTTAACCATTCAACATAAGCATTCATGAAGCATGTAAACCATTCATTACAATGATCAAAGAAAATAATGCAAGATCAAAGAACACAACACATGGATTATGTGGGAAACCATCATGAGGGATAAAAACCACTCTCAAGTAAGAAAAAAAATGGACTATAGTCCTATAAGATATCACAAACAAGAGACTTTAGTGAAGCACCCACTCCATAAGGAGTACCAACCCTTAAGCATGAACAAGCACCCACATAAAACCTATGATATAAACACCTCCAAAACACTAATTTCCTTCTAGTCTAATTGATACATAATTAATAACAACTCTCTTTAACCCTTCACACTTTCTCAAGCCTTCACACACAAGCAATGCATCCAAAACAATCTTTTGGATCACTCTACACCTCTTCGCTCATCCTCAACCATCAACCCTACAAAATAATGTTACCATATTATAAACATGACCAATAGATCACACATATCCCTCAAACTAATGTTATCTTAAATTCATCCTCCAAGCTTACTCACACTCTAATTTTATTCACTCATACTCTATCGAAACCTTCATCTTTATTTTTGCTCTTTATAGAGTCTTCATGATCACCACCTTTTTGGTCAACCACAAGACATTAATTAACCATTAAAGCTTATATCCCACTTATATAAAGATAAAAACCACATACATAGGTTGACCATAGCACTGATATATCACCCTTAAGCAACAACACCTTTTAATTAGGATTAAGTAGCCCTTTTAGGTCCATGGAGACATATTCATCCCTTTAACACTTCATTGAGCAAAATAGAAACACAAGACAACTTGTAAACACATAGGTCCATGAAATATGACCCATAAAACACCATTAAGTGATTAAATTCATCACTACATACCTATTCATATGCAAAACCATTCAATCATTTGCCTTGTATATGCAAATATCATGAATGAACAAATAATTAACTTTCAATAAATGGTTCATACTAAAGATGGATTGGTCAAACCTCCAAAATCCATATAGATGATCCTCAAGTAATATAAAACACTCTCTAATACATAAATCATCACAAAACATCCAAATATCATCAATATAAACTAAAACATCCTTCTTACGTCCTTAACAAATGAAGGTCAAACCATTGGTCAACTTTGAGCTGTAATAAATACAATTTTATGACTAGTCAAATCTCTTAATCAATTTCCCTATATTTCCATTTAATTTATTTACCACTTTTATTTTTAATCCATCATCAATTTTATCCATTTTATCAATATACAAATTAAAAAATTATAATTGGTTTCCTTTGTAAAATTCAAATATTTGAATTCCAACGGTCACTTAAAAATGCAAATTTGACTTTTGAGTTGCAATAAATACAATTTTATGACTAGTCAAACCTCTTAATCAATTTCCCTAAATTTCCATTTAAGTTATTTACCACTTTGATTTTTAATCCATCATCAAAGTTATCCATTTTCTTAATATACAGATCAAAAAATCATAACTGGTTTCCTTTGTAAAATTCAAATATTTGAATTCCAATGGTCACTAAAAAATGCAAATTTGACTAAGTATAAAAATAATCAAATCTTCTTGAGAGAGAAGCTTTGCACTATAATAAAATTTTATAGACACCATGTCAAGGCATGAAATTTGAAACACATTCTCTAGGCACAAATTGAACAGACCCATGTGACCACTTTCTTTTGACACCTTCACATGTGAGAATTTTGACATCATCAATTTTCTCACTCAAAAAACTCTACCAAGATGACTAAGATAACCTAGACCTTAAAAATACTACTCAAATGGATTCTTTTCACTTATAAAAGTACACAAACAACTTGTTACACCCCATAAGGCCTCTACATCAAGAACACACCATTAACAACATCCATAATAAGACCAAAACCTATAAGGTATCATAGAAATTATGTGATCATTAAGGTATACTTTGTCATTGAGGACCATGTATACATATCATCTCCTAGACACTCTTAGCCACCTTAGAAACATAATTGACAAAACATCAAAAATATCCCCCTTTGTCATTGATGTCAACACTTGTAAACACCAACACAAATCTATGCACATACTCTTTCTCCTTCTACAAATACTTTCTCCCCCTTTGACAGAATGACAAAGTGGGATTACCTTCTAATCTTAAGGACCTGTAAATGTTTTCAAAGATAAAAACAAAAAGGGACATCCTATGGTAGATGATAGAAACTCCCCCTATCACTATGCATATTATTTCTTATCATGACTACCTCAAACCTACTTATTCAACAATACCCTTTTTTGACCATGCACTACTATATGAAGAATAAACACATAAAAATACCAAATACTAATTGAAAATACTTTAAAAGCACTAATAGGAACTCTCCCTAATTCACCTAAGATTAGGACCCCTTGAGCACCTTTAGACCATATCTAATCATGATGAAACTTCATAGTTATCTTCAAATTCTCTCTCATAAGCCACCCATAAAATGAATAATGAGAATTAAAGATATTTATCAAACACATATGATGCACAAATCTAGCTGAGAAATATATTCAAGGACAACCATACCTATGTATTTTGAATAAAATGACAAAAAAATACTATTCTTCACACTAATCTTGTCGTAGGCCTTATAGCCCTACTTTAACTTATAAAGCCCATAACTTCTTGTGTATGCACCTTCATGACTTAAAACTCCATAAATATATCATACTCATATGATCCTTCATGCATGCTAATAATCATTATTCAAGTCTTCCTCTGTACCATATTTCCTTCACAAATTGACCTACCAATTAGCCATCCATTTGCATAAATGCTCAACCATATATTAAATGATACACTTTAAAATGATTTTAAAGTAATTTATAACCACCCATTTATCCATTTCAACTAATTTAATATATTTTACCTTCAACTCTATTAGGAAGTAAACTAACTCACAAGGTGCAAAAACATAGGTTTCATACATAAACCAAAGTTAATTTACCATCTTTTAGTCAACACTAGCACCTAAGAATTCTCACACACTTGGAGGTTATCAAATCACACTACTAGACCAATTCTTGAGGTCTGAATCCTTAGGGAAACCATAGAACCATGAAATGGTTTTTGACCTTCAAACTCTCAAGCAAGAATTGGGACCACTAAGAACATAAAAAATCTTGAACTTGACCTCAAGAGATGTTCAAAGCTTAAAACCACCTAGATCACACCTATATGAGATTAATACACCCTTATATTCCACAAAGTCACCTTGAACACTCACCAATATTGATTTAACACTTTGAACTAGTCATATTATGCTTGCAAACCCTATGTATACACCTATCACTATGCCAAAATACCTTCAAAAGGTCATAAGATCGTTTTTACACTTTAAAGGCACCTTATACATACTTTCCAATCAAACTCAATTGGTCTCATCTCTCTTTTACCTTTAAAAACCCCAAATGCACCAATTTTGTATGATGAACTTACATTAGGTAGTGAATACTAAGTAAAATGGTCAAAATTAATAAATGGTCATGAATGGTACTCTTAACCAAATTATTACATATTAACGCATGGAATACACTTGAAAAAGTCTTCTCCACACTTAAAATCAATCTTACCTTCATTCTTCATGATTTAACCAACTAAACCAAGATTCAAAGATTGAATAAGAACTTGTCTTTAGGACCAATGTCCCTAAATAGGTCTCTTGAAGCTTTTCATCATAAACCTCTGGAGCAATCTCATGAACTTGTTTCTCCCCCTTAGGACTCATATAACATGACAATCCACTTATTCATGTTCTAGTTATGGCATCTTTTACATCACCTATAACACACACACACTTGATTCTACATATGAAATATGTCTCCTAAGAAGCATAGGTGGATACACCCACTTATCATGGAGAGACTCAAAAATCCTAAGACTCAAGAGAGTCCCATAGATCCATACTCTCATTTGAATTACTATCATACCTCATCATCAAATTGACTTTGAATGGGTCCTTAACTACATTATTTCCTTCACCTTTGGAATCTTACTTGAGTTTTTTATCCAATTGGATAGATAATACATATTATTAAACAATTACACCTATACCCTACTTTGTCATGACAAACAATCCTCTTTGAGTCTATTTTTAATTGACTTCCTTGGGTGTCCATACCTTAATTTTATCTCTCTCATTAACTCGTGGAGCTTTACTTATCTTGTCTTCACTAGAAGACCTTATCATCTTACTAGGATAGTGTCTTGCAATGTGTCTTACCTTATGACACTTAAAACACTCCTTTGACTGATTTGGAATTGATATCTACCATCATTTTATGGATACTATATTTTAATAAGTCTTTTATAGTCACTATCCCTATGCCCAAATTAATTACAAGAATAATAATAACCATGGAAGGATTTATCATACCTTATTGCATTTTGTTGCTTGATTTGGTTTAAACTTTTATAGTTCTTGAAATTGTCCTTTTTCATATTGACACTCTTCTTGTCTTTACTATCACTCTCCTTAACATGATTAGACTTCTAATCTATCATAATTATCCTCTCAATTTTCTTACCCTTTTGAACATCTTCATGAAACCCTAGGCCTAACTTGTCATTTGAGACCTTTTGACTACTCAATAGGTCATCAAGATCAACTATACTTTTCTTAAATTTATGATATATCTCTAGCTTTTCTATTACCTGATCCAATTATGTCTTTAACATGGTTTAATTAACCTATTTATCCCTTAGACTACCTTTCAAGGACTCAACCTCCAAGTTGAGATTAGATTACTCATCTTCTTTTGCCTTAAGCCTTGCACAACTTGCCTTAGCTTATAGCTTCTCTTGCTCTATGAGACTTCATACTCCCTTGAGTTGCATTCCAATCTTACCTCAAAAAAACTATTTTTTTTCTCATAGTATTTTATTAGACCTCTCATCTTGTGACTCTTATTTTTTTGGTATTTTATCTCATCAAGAGTACTAACCAATTCTTTATCATAATCTACCTCAGATTCTTCATCATCTTAATCATCAACCCAACTTTGTTTTTCATGAGGTCATCTCCTATAGATATGATTGATTATAAGGCCATGAAAATAGTTTCATTGGCTTCATGCTCTAATATCTCTAGCTTCTCTATTACTTCAAAACATTCCTTATTCTTGTTTGTAAGTTATTCAATGGGAAAGATCACATGTGCTTCTAAATTCTTCTCAATTCCTACAAAAACATCAATAGTGGTGTATAACTTGTTCTCAAGAAACCTTTTCTCACCTTTAAAATTATATCTATGATCTTCATCTTTTGAGCTATCACCATCAAAGAGATCTTTTCCTTTAGAACATTCACAATCAAGATCATCATGAGCCATGAACAATATCTCATTTGATGCATAATCACGTTTTGATGTGGATATTTTTTATATAGTAGATGCATTACTATATTCTTAATGGTAAATACTATTTCTACCTTTGTATGACCCCTTCTTGTCATTTCTCCTATTGAATAAATCTATGTACTTGTTAGGACCTTTATATTTCTTGTGCTCATCTACATGAGATTCCTTATGATCTTCCTTGTATTGAGACTTGCCTCTATCTAGGCACTTATCTATAAAAAGACCAACTTTACCACATCAAAAAAAAATAAAAGGAAACTTTCCTTCATATTTACCTAATCCTACATTTAATTTTATTTCAATCATGGATTCAAGTTGATCATCATTAAGATCAAAATCTTTAAGACTTAACTTGCTCTTCTTGCCTTTTGTCTCCTTGATCACCTTGGAGGTTTATTCCTTCTTTGGTGGTTTTTCCTCATTGACTCTCATCTCATAGGTAATAAGGATGCCATTTAATTCATCCATCTTCATCTTGGTGAGATCATCAATTTATTCTATATCAGATACTTTTGAATCAAACTTAAGGGTGAGAGACCTCAATGCTTTCTATACTATAGTAACTTCTTTAATCTCCTCTTCAAGACCTCTAATCATGTTTAAAACATCATCAACCCTTAGAATATATGATTCCATAGTATATTCTTCTTCAATTTTGAGGCCCTCAAATTTCCTTCAGTAATTTTGTAACTTAGCCAACTTAACTTTTGAATCCCCTTCATAGATGATCTACAATTTATCCTAGATTTCCTTGGTAGACTTACAATATATCACCTTAGTAAACTCATCCTCTGATAGGCCACAAATGATAGCATTTTTGTAGTTAGAATTTTTCTCACTCAACTTCTTGTTAGTTGTACTAGTTTGAGGAGTAGGGGGTGTGGAATAACCATCCATAATAGATTGCCAAATGTCAAACCCTAGAGACATGGTGTATGTCTTCATCCTTGTACTCCAAAAAGAATAGTTGGATCCATTAAATAGAGTGGATTTCTTATTAGAGAAACCACCTTGCATTTTATTATTATCCATTATACCTTTGATCACCTTTAAGTGGTTAAACTTACAAAGAAGGTGTGGATCTAATACTAGTTATTAGAGGTACAATCACTTAGTGGGGTGAATCAGTGATGCAAGAAAATCAACTTCAATTCTAATTCTTCAAACTCTTAACCATTGAACATAAGCATTCATGAAGCATATAAACCATTCATTACAATGAATAAATAGAAAAATGCAAGATCAAAGTACATAACATATGGATTATGTGTAAAACCCTCATGGGGGATAAAACCCACTCTCAAGTCTACAAAAAAATGGACTATAGTCCTATAAGAGATCATAAATAAGATACTTTAGTTAATCACCCACTCTATAAGGAGAACCAACCCCTAAGCATGGAAAAATACCCACTCGCCCTAGATGTTGAGCATCCACACAACATATATGATATCAACACCTAAAAAACTCTGATTGCCTTCTAATCTAATGGATACATAGTTAATAACTCTCTTCAACCCTCCACACTTTCTTAAGCCTTCACACATAATAATTTCATCTAAAACAATCTTTTAGATCACTCTATACCTCTTCACTCATCCTCAACCATGAACCCTACAAAATAATGTTACCATATTAGAAATATGACTTATAGATCACACACATATTCCTCGCACTAATATAATATTAAATTCATCCACTAATATTAATTTTACTTCAATATTCTTCACTCATACTCTCTATAAACCTTTATCTTTGTTTTTTCTCTTTATAGAGTATTCATGAGCACCACCTTCTTGGTCAGTCATAATGCATTCCTTAAACCTTAATGCTTTTATCCCACTTAAAAAATATCAACACCACCTACATAGGTTGACCATATAATTGATAGATCACCCTTAATAAGCAACACCTTTCAATTAGGCCTAAGTATCCCTTTAAGGTCCATGGATACCTATTCATCCCTTTAACACTTCACCGAGAAAAATAGAAACTCAAGAGCACTTATATGCACATAAGTCCATGACACATGACCCATAAGACACACTTAAGTGATTATAGTCACCACTACATACCTCTTCATATGAAAAACCATTCAATCATTTGACTTGTACATGAAAATATCATGAATGAATAAACAATCAACTTTTAATCAATTATTCATATTGATTATTGATTGGTCAAACCTCCAAAATCCATACAAATGATCCTTAGAGAAGCCAAAACACTCTAAAATAGATAAATCATCATGAAACATCCAAATATCATTAATACAAACTAAAACATCTTGCTTGGGTCCTTAACAAATGAAGGTCAAACTCTTGGTCAACTTTGAGCTATAATAAATGCAATTATATGACCATTAAAACCTCTTAATCAATTTCCATAGATTTCCCGTAAAGTTATTTACCACTTTTATTTTAAATCCATAATTAAATCCATCCATGTGTTTAAGATATAGATCAAACAATCACAACTAGTTTCCTTTGTAAAATTCAAATATTTGAATTCCAATGGTCACTAAAAATTACAAATTTGACTAAGTATTAAAACAATGAAATCTACTTGGGAAAACAAATTTGCACTATCATAACTTTTGACAGAAATAATTTCAAGACATGAAATTTGAAACACATGCTATAGGAACAAAATTAAACATACCCATGTGACCACTTTCTTCTAACACCTTCACACAAGCAAATTTTGACATCATCAATTTGCTCACTCAAGAAACTTTGCCAAGATGACTAAAGAATTTAGACCTTCACAAGAATACTAAAATGGATTATTTTCACTTATAAAATTACACAAATCACTTATTACACCCCATAGGGCCTATAAATAAAGAACACATCATCAACAACATCCATAATAAGACCAAAACCTGTAGGGTCTCATGAAAACTATGTGATCATTAAGGTATACTTTGTCATTGATGGACACCTTAGAGACATCATTGACAACACATAAATATATAAAGGGTTATTAAAAAATTATTAGTTTCAATACCTAATATAATATTACAAACTTTAATGGGCATAACTTTGTTATACCAAGGAGAGGGCTCCCTTTCACTATGAAAATCAAGGTTTATATAGAGATAGGTGAGACCTTAAATAATTAATTCACCACTTGAGATGGTAGATAGGAAACTTGAATTCAAAAGTTTGTACTCTAAAATATAGGAAAATAGACTCATACATAATAGCTATTATGAACCATGCTCATTCAATTTTGGCTAATAATATGATCATAAAAGCAACTAGAAGGTCATTCTTGGATCTTCAAATAATATGCATGTACATTAGGTCATGAGTATGGTTTTACAGTCAAAGGATATGTGTGTCTATGTTTTTCCACCTCCTTATTGGATTTTATTGTAACTTCACCATAACCTAGCTTTTCTTGATGTCCAATCAGTCCTAACTACTACCTTACTTATTACCACCACCTATCAACCCACCTAGATTTATTCATTGACATGAAATATGCATAGGCTTTATTTAGATTTTTCCATGGCATCCTTATGTATGGTATAATTATTAAATAATTTATCTCAAGGATCATGTTCTCACTAAAACCTATGAACTTTAGACTTTTTTGAGTTCACTCTAGTTATGAATATAAGGTTATATACATAGAGTGTACACCTTTCATAATTTGTATAGTTTGGTTGGTCTTTTCACATGGTCTATTCTTGTTTTAAATTATATACTCAAAACATGTATGTTTTAGTGCACTCTTGCTTTGTGTTTGACCCCCATGAAAATTTATACTTGGATTCATCCCATTCAAGGGTACATACAAAATTTTATGTAGAAGGATTAATTCTATAATATAGTGGCACAAAAGTGTAGGGAAGCTATGAACGTGCATGATGGTGCTGAGGGAAATATCATTTTAAATGCATAAGTACTTAATCCCTCCTCTGCCTAGATATTTTTGTAGTAATTTTTAAGTCTATAACCTTCATCTAGGAGCTTACATTGGTATGTGAAGGGAGTGTTATGTTGCACAAATCATAGCCTATGAATCATGAGAGTGCAAGTGTGAAACTCTATGATTAGGAAAGTAAATTCATAATTTAGTCATGAAGAGCCTCCTATACAAGAGAATGTAAGAATAATGAAACTCTTTGGTGTACACAGACAACAAGATCATATGCTCTATGTACCTCATCATGGATATTTTCTAAAGTCCTATAACCTTGTGCACATGACCTGCATGCACTTATAGTCATGTATTTTACATGATGGTGTGGAAATATATGTGTGGGTTATGAAAAAATCCTCTATTCATAGGTTTACATAGATACTTGGTTGATGTGTGAATCTGTACTAATTTCCAAACTTGCATGTTTGTGCAAAACATTTTCATGTAAGATTACTCTTGAGAAACCTAATATTGCATAAGTATGAAGACCCTCAAGATAGGGTCCTATGAGTTGTACATAGGTTGGTGTTACCTGAAGGGTTAACACTTTTGGTGACCTTTGCAAGCCATTTTCTTACTAAGCAAGAACTAATAGCCTTGATGTAATCCATTAGGTATGGATTCATCTAGAGCCCTTTGATATTTTACCCTTAATGTAATAATTTGTGACAACCTTATCCATCCTTATAAAAAATTGAGATACCTCTCAAAAATATTATTAATATCAAATAACTATATTGAATATCACTTATAGGAATGAAAATTTAAACTAAGCAAGACGTTGTGCACAAGCACTTGGAGAAAGTGAAACTAATCTAAAAAATAACACATGTGTGTGACACTTAGGTAAATTCAAACATATAATATAATATTTATAAAATATACACAATTATTAAAGGTAGTTCTTGAGATGAATCCCATTGATGGGGACGGGTAACACTTATCTACTTAGCCTTGCAAGTTGGAAAACATTGGATTATTTTCAACTAGATATGGTGTATGGAAAACTCCATAGAGAATCTAAATTTGTATGATTCCCATCTTTTCCCCTATATATGTCCTATTTTATCACCAAGCCTCCATCAAAACTTTTGTCAAAAACATTTCTATCAAATGTCCTTTTTATTTGTACCTATTGAAATTTCATAGTGTGCATGGCTTACTCTCTTATTTATTCAAGATCCATTAGTAAGGCCAACCTTATTATCATGGGATCACTCTCAAATAACTCCAACTACTAGGCTATATCTAATGAAGGAAACTCAAGAGATGTAGGCAAACTCACTTCCTTGCCATAAACTAGCATAAAAGATGACTTGCCCAGTACCATTTTTAGAATTATTTGATATGCCCAAAGGGTTGTCTTGAGTTTGGGGTGCCAAGATCATTGGTTGTCCTTCATGGTTCAATTGATGATGTGAATAAAGTTATAATTTGTTGAATTGGATAGGCCATTACTTTAAGGGTAATAGTTTGATGAAGTGCTTAGGTGGATGTTGTCTTTGACTACCCATTTGCTAATTTTAGTTCCAATAAAATCCATTTCATTATCATAAATAATGGAGTATATAACACAAAATTTTACTATAATTATTTTGTATAAATCCATAATATAAATATCATTGGCCTCTTTAAGTGATATATCCTCTGTCCACCTTGTGAAGTATTTAGTTGCATGAGGATACATTTGTATCTAATGCTTACTGGTGGATTTATCATTTTGATGAAGTCAAAGACTTATTAATAAAATAATTGATCCAATTTCATTGTGAAAAATGGTAGGGATACCAATTTATACTTTCCTAATAAGAATGTGCACTTCTTACAGCCTTGCACCCATGCATGTATGACATTGAATAGAGTTGACCAATAATATTTTACTCACATGATTTTAATAGTAGTGGTTTTATATGAGTAATGAACTCCTAATAGCCCATCAAGGAGATTTTTAAGGATATTATTTACTTTATCCTATTCAACATACCTTAATATAACTCCATTGATGTCTCTTATTAATATCACATGACTTAAAATCATGTAAGGAATATATTGTAATTTAAGTGCATTTGTTTGGATTTATTTAGGCCATGTATATATGCACCAATATAGAGGAATATCCTCATGCTCTAGGTCTAAATTGATGGGGCATCTTGGTTTGTTGATTGATCCTTGCATAGCATAAAGACTACTCTATCTTAAAATTTTACATCCTCTACCAATCGTTCAAAAAGTCCTTTCCCTCACACTAGCTTGGTGATTTAGATATCTACATCATATTCCATTACCTTTGTCATCCAACCAAGTCCCTTCTTACTGATATCCTTACTAAGTAGAAAATATTTTATATTTGAGTATAAAATTATGAGTTGAATATTGTTATTAGATATCATGTGCCTAAAATTATTGATTGCCCTTAAAGCTTTATCATAGCTCATAATCCTCTCTCAATAAAGCTTTATCATAGCTCATAATCCTTGAGAACTTGATTAAAAAAAGAAGCTACTCTAATTGGTCATTATTTATCTACACTAGAATGGTTGAGATGCCTTCAAATATGCCAAATGCGTAAAGGATAAAATCCCTTTTATAATCAAGGTTTATCAAAGTGGGATCTTTGGTGATAGTACACTTGAGGGACTTGACATTTCTCTTAATTTCATGGGTCAAACTAAACATAAAACCTTTATTAAGCATTATTATTAGGGGCTTGGTCAAAGTAGAAAAATGTACCACAAACATTTTGATGAAGTTTATCTTTCCTATGAACCTCTAGAGGCCTTTCTTATGATTTGGGGGAGGGAGAGATAGGATGGCCTCAAATCCTTCTGAATTGATTTAGATTCCTTCTTTGGAGATAATATACCCCAATAATTTACCCTCATAGACAACAAATATGCACTTTTTCTCAAGTTAAAATAGATCCCAAACTCTTGGCACTTTTCAAAGACTTGTTCTAAATGACTTAAGAGGTTGGTTGTATGATTTGATAAGACCTTGATATCATTAAGGTAAATTAGGATTCTATTGTTGAGGATTCCCTTAAACACCATATACATGGCTCTCTAAAATATATATCTCACATTTTTTAATCCTAAAGGTATCCTATAGTATGTGAAGGTACCCCAAATAGTAGTTAATGTGGTCTTAAATTTATCACACTCTTACACAAGTATCTAGTTATAACCTAAATAACCATCGTCTGTTTGAAGGATTTGTTCCATTAGTGGGAGGGGGTAGTGATATTTATGGGACATTTTGTTTAAATCCTAGAATTCCATGCACATCTATATTTCTTCATTCTTCTTCCATACTAGGACTAGATTATCAACCCATGAATAATGTTTGATTATAAATATTATATTAACCTCTATGAGCTTTGAGATCTCTCTTATCATTAAGGGCTCAAACTTAGGGTTTAATAGCCTTTTTTTCTATTTATTGGCTTGATGTTAGGGTCAATCTCAATAGTATGTTGGGCTAAGCTTGGGTCAAAGCCTTTGAGGTCCTAGTAGTTTGATGTAAATATATCATCATATCTTCTACTTAGCTGGATGAACTCTTTGATTTTATATGGGGAGCACACCTTACCAACCTTCAATATATTTTCATTAGAGATGGCTACCTTTTTGAATATTCATTCCTTAACCATCATGTGTCTTCCTTCACCCTTGAGCTGGTCATCAAAATTGAAGATGTTTTCCACCATGACCATGTTGGTAGAAGAACATGGATTGTAAATCTATGCATGATATTTGACTTATATTCATGCATTATACACTAATTTTATCATTTTATATCCTATTTTGTCTTATCTTCATGAGTTGTAATAATCTAGAATATAAATAAATTTTATTTTTGGCACCAAGTATGAGAAGAAGAAGAAAAATCATAGATTGGAAATGCCTTTATATACTTTTATTTTTAAGAAGAAGGGGGTTAAAATTTTAGAAGATATCAATAGAGATTATCTAGTTATGGTTACCTATGTGATTTCTTGTTATGTTCTTTACATGCATTCTCATGTGTAATGTCTTGGTTACATTTTGTCTGAACTATTATAAATGCATTATTTTAGTTTATATAATATTGGTTATTCTTAATTTACTTAATAACATAGAATAATTAATGCATATTACATTTATGTCATATAATTTCCTATATTTTATGATAAACTATTTTGTGCACATGAAGCATCTCATAGTTATATTCATCCTTAGCATGTTATGATGCTTTAAGAACCTCTACTAATAATGGTGTTGTGAGAATGGAACCTATTTTTGGATTAAATTATGCTAATATGTTACCATGGGAGAGAGATATTGAGATATGGTTAGACCAAAAGATATGTAATTTCATATAAGAAGAATAAAAAAGGACTAGTCTTATAGTTCAAGAGATCATTCAAGAGCATATTGATGGAGAAATTTATGAAATATTCTAGTTCAAGTTTTTGGAATTTATAACTAACTAGTTAGCATGATTATAATATTATTTATTTAAACCAAGGATGGAAAAAACTATAATCTATACTAAATAAAGGATAGACTGGTTATAGAGATTGGAAAATTATTGGATAAGAACAATAGATCATTAGGTTACTACAATAGTAGATGGATAAGTAACTGAGTTTGTAGTGTGAGGATACATAGATTTTAGAGTTGTGAAGGACTTATTCATCAAAGGAGTTCAAGGGCAAATTTTTTTAATGACTACCTATCCTAGTGAGGATGTTGGTTGTGTACAAGGCCATGGTACCTACTCTAGCTAATATGGAGTAGTCACTTTGAGAGTATGGGCATGTGTGTGACATGATAGTGAATGATGATTGGATGAGTATATAAGGCTTATATCTAAATATAGAATAGAGACATGAGGGAAGAAGATTAATAAGAAGAGATTGGATTCAAGACATGAGATGCGACAATAGAATAGATGGATTAAAAATAAAAATACCTAGGTAGCTTTGAGTAGAGTTAGGGGAAGCAATAAAATAGTTGAAGAATGAGTAGGAAGAATTGATGAATGAGAATAAAGAGATGAAGAATAAATAATGAAGAGATATGAGATGGAAGAAGAAAATGAATGTCAATATAAAGAAATAAGTGACAAAAAGTGAGAGGAAGAAGAGATGTTTGAAGATGAAGATGAGAATAGTGTAGAGGTAGATCAATTAGTTGATATATGTAGTACACAACTATAAGAATAGGTATTAATAAAATAAGGACATGAAGTATTAAGAAAATAAATAAGACAAAGTCACAAATTAATTGTAGGTTAAAGTTTGGAAAGAGAAGAAACTTTCACAAAAGAATCATTCACTAGAAGATTAAACATCCTCATAGCCTACTTTGATATATTATAGTAAATGTTTTCAACAAGTTGGAAAGATAAAAAGCAATTGGGAAGGTCCATTTTAAGATCAATTACATTGATGGGGTACTAAAATTTAAATAACCTCAATTTTTAAGGATTTAAAGGCCATAGGGTTCATTGAAACTAAGTAGAGAAAATCAAGAAATATAAAAAGGTAGAGTGCATAGATAAACTCTCCTAGTGTGCAAGTAAATATTCTTAGTACATAGGTAGGATCTCATAGAACACAACCTCCCACTATAAAATTTATAAAATATATCCCCTTGAGACCAATTTATAATATGGGTGCTTTATGAGAATTTATAAAATTGGTGACATATGATGGGCCTATAGACCCTGATTAGTACATAATAACATGTGAGATGAAATGAAAAGCTATAGGTATTACTCATGAGTGTATAAAACATTGAAACCTAATTAGGGAATTAAATATAAGAACAATTGAGTTTATATATCACAAATATATCACTTGAGTAAGTAGATAACAAGATAAGGAGTGGCATATCTTTAGAATTTAAAATAGATAAATGTACATGTTAGAATTTTCAAGACCTAAAGGATATTATGCAAAAGTTAGGAGAATCAATCTATGATTATGATCATAGGTTCTCATATGTTATTAATAAGGTGGAATTTGACTTAGAAGATAAATATAAAGATGTCTAGTTTATCAAAGGACTACATTCTAATATTTGGTTTGTTATAGTGCAGACTTGATATGAAACAAAGATAAATATGTGTGGTTTATCAAAGGACTACATTCTAGGATTTGGTTTGTTATAGTGTATACTTGATATGAAACAAATATAAAGATGTGTGGTTCATCAAAGGACCACATTCTAGGATTTGGTTTTTTATAGTGCAGACTTGATATGACACTAAGGAAGATGTTAGAGATGCCACTCTCTAGGTGGAGAAAATTCAAGATTATGGGGAAGCTCCTATAATGGAGTCTAAGATTTAAAATACATTACATTATTTTATGAAGAGGATGGAATAGTATCATGAAGAATATAAGTCTATGGTAGATGGAGTGTGGGAAATAAAGACATCATAGGAATGATTATCCTAAGATCAAGATAGAGTTCTGTGAAATATATAGATTAGAAGGGCACACAACAATGTAGTACCATCTCTTGCAATAGTATGTAAAAAGCCCACAGAGTTTGTATTGTAATTTTTTTAAATCCCACAATCATGATGAAAATAATTATAGGGATTTGTAGGATCTCAAAAAAGATATTACAAAGAATGTATTCACCATTTCTATGCAACAAATATCTTTGATGAAGTTGAGGATTCTAGGCCTAGACGTCGATATTGATTGTGAGAACCAAATAGTTCTGAAATGGATTCCTAATTTGTCTCAATGCTAGCCTCAAAGTCTAGCCATATAGACCTCTCCTTCATTGGGTTGGACACCACTATCACCATAATACTAGTACTCATCCCATTTGAATCTTACAATGATGTAGTAGCATCAAAGTATTTGGACTCTAGAAGTTATGCAACAACAATTTGGGATTGGAGATAATACCTAGTAGCATTAGAATTGGAATACAACACAATAATAATAAGGTTATAAACGAGGTTATCAGTCAAATATAGTAGGATCGAGGGGTGGATATAGAGAGGGTTATCAAGGTGGTAGATGAAATAATTATCAATGACCTCCTTTGTAATATTACTAATGTTGAGATTATAACCATGTGCAGTGAAATTATCCTTTGAATCCCCAAAGATAATCTTATTGTAATACTATAAGGTATATGAGTAGCATGAGACAAAAGACTATCTTATTTTATAAAATAAAATAAAAGAAAAGAAAAGGCTACTAGGAATGTTAACATGGTGAATGTGTAGCCTAAGGAGGATACATTTCTTAACACTGTTACAAGATACCAATACGTAAAGAGAGGATTGCCTCCTTTGGAAATACCTTAGGACCATGGAATCTAGAAAGTGGAATAGAAAAAATACCTTGACCCAACTATATAAAATGGGATGATGTATGGATTTACATAGATGTTGAATAATATTCAACATCAAGCCATTACTAAAGGAGATGTTGGAGAAATAGATGCCCAAATGTATGGTCAATTTTTTTTTCAATAAGATGGAGTTGTTTCTACACTGATGGATTTATTGAAGTTGTTAAATACACTATGAAATGAATATATTTACTAATAAATTACAAATTTGTTACATAGTTTATTATAATGTGTAATAAGGGAAACATAAGATATAAAAAATTGTTTGGTATGTAAAAATAAAGAATCCATGGGATGTAGATGTGTGAATTGACATCAAAGTTATAGGATATAAAATTCCAAATGTTGACTTTGATATTGGTACCATGGTTAACATGATCCCCAAGTATACATGGGAGGTGATTGGATGGCCAGTTCTCAGTTATAACCTAGTGATTATGAGTTTAATAGATTATGGAAGAGTTAAACCCATTGATGGGTTAAAATATGTTGAGATAAAAATCACAAAACTGAGCCTACAAGGTGACTTTAAAGTCATCAATATAAAGATAGTAATAACTCATTATCCTATACTAATTGGCAAAAAATGGGCATATGATGGTTAGATGGCTATCAATACGATCTAAAATTAGTTAGAGATATATCAGGGAGAGAATATTTTAGTAATTCCTTTAAAAAAGGCATAAAAACCTTAAATAATTATGGTTAAACTAGATTTTAATTATGTCTCATAATAAACTAGTTAGATGAAGGTAAACTTTAAGGAGAACCGAAAAGCTCTATACATAGCTGAGTGAAATTTCTTGTATGGATAGAATAAACCTTAGGTGTAGTAGTTACTCATTGAATAGTTCAAGACATGTGAATAATGGAATACTAAACCAATCATTACTCAACCATCAGCACCTTAATTTACCACAGAAGATTATGCATCCATGTCTACTAAATCACGTACTTGTTCAAAAATTAATTTTCTCTATCAAGAAGATGATCATATGTAGGATAATATAGGGTTGACTAGATAAGGTAACCTAAATTTATAAATATCTTCATCTATAAGAGGATACTCAGATATGCATCTAATCAATTGGTCTCATGGTGATCATGAACTCTAACCTGTGAGAATGGTCTTCGCCATAGAAAGACAACTTCCTTCATACTATGTGACTAAGGATATCAATCAATTCACTATGTGCCTAAAATTTCATGTTTTTATGATTAGTCAGTGGGTTAGTGCCTTGAATTATGATATAAATAGATTTAAAACTAGTGTAAAATTCATACACATGATCATCTTGATTGTGATGATACATGCGAACTTATGATTAGCAAATTTCAACTACTGTAGGTAATCAAAAGTAATTCGCCTTACCTTCATAAAGGTAAGTGCCCTAAAATCCATATCCATAAATGTGTTAAGGTTTGGAATGAATAATGAGTGGCACCTAAGTACTAGGTTAATATCTTTCATTACACATTTACCCCTTTACCATCATCTTGATAATGCATCAAGAATGCAAGAGGGAGACAAAGTATTAGGCATAGGTGCAGAGTGACTTCATACAAACTTTTATGTTTGAAGATGAGAATATTATGGTTCATAATGTGTAGCTCAAAATAAAACATTTACTATGCCATGGGTGTGTCAAGGATTTAAGCACCATAATGGTGTCTACTAAGTAGAAGAATGTATATTATGATCTCAATATATTACTATGAAGATATAAACTTGCTAAGATGGAAGAATAATATCTTATTCAATCATGACATTAAATAAAGGATGAAGAGGAGGAAATTGAATATTTTGATACTGATGGTGATATTGATCTAAAATATTTGTTTGAACTTGAATGGCCTATAAAACATTACATGATCTATTTATAGGACCACTAAAGAATAAAATCTATCCAACATACAAATTCCAGAGAAGGAAGGGTAAATAATGCTATGAGAATATGTTGCTAAGGAAAATTATAAGAATTATTAGCAACCTATTAAAAATCATGTGTAAAATATCAGAAGTGAGGATATTCCTAAACTCACACATATAGGTGACTATTAGACTAAATTTGAAGTTTCAAAATCTATGCAATTCTTATGAGATTATCAATATGTGTTTCCCAAAAAAAATTTAAAAGTCAAAGGTGTAATCCTTCCCTAGGTAAAATGCATACCAAGCTCAAGGAATGTGCATGAAAAATAAATAAAAGGTCATATACTTTGAATCCAAATATGAAGTTAAAAGTGAATAATGAACTAGATAGAATGTAGGAAGTTGGTATAATCTATCCTATAAAGAAGGATGATTGGGTTAGTCCCATGGTAGTATAGCCTAGGAAAATAGGTGAGATTAGAGTATGTGATGACTATCAAATTTTTAATGATGCATGTGTGAATGATCCATTTTTTATTCCATTCATAGATGAAGTTTTTGAATCTATCACAGGTCATGAAGTTTACTCCATCACAAATGGGTTCAGTGGTTATCATCAAATACCCATCACAAAAGAAGACAGAGCTAAAATAACTTCTGTCAAGGAATGGGTGTCCTTTGTATACAAAGTAATGCCTTTTGGCCTCAATAATGCACCTATAGTTTTTTCTATAGTAATAGTGATTGCCTTTAAGGATTTCATTCATGACTTCTTAGAAGTATATCTAGATGGTTGGGTAGTCTTCTCTTTATTTAAAGAGAACTTATCCATGTTGCACCTCATGCTAGAATGCGATCGAGCTCTACACATTGCCCTAAATTTAAAAAAAAATATATTTTTACACCTTTTGGTGTCTTATTAAGTCATGTGGTTTGTAGTCAATGGATTTTGGTGGACCATGCCAGAATTATAGTCATTTTTAATATGCCCCCACTAGTTAGCTCATTGAAAGTGTGATCCTTTCTTGGCCACATAGGTTACTATCAAAATTTTATCAATGTATATGCATCCATTTCATCCCCATTGGAGCATTTGTTGTGTAAAGGTATTAATTTTGTTTATACTTATAAGTGTTAAGTATCTTTCATGAAACTAAAGCAATGATTGGTCATTATGCCTATTCTCATATTTCTAGATTGGATTAAGCCATTTAATGTTCATATTTATGTTTACGTTAATGAATTTGGTGTTGTAATTATGCATATAGGAGATGTGGACTAGAAAACCTGATACATTTTGCAATCTAAAAGTTGTCAAACATAAAAAATGATTACATGACAACTAAAAAAGAAGCATTAGATACAGTGCTCACACTATAGAAATTCATACATCATCTTCTTTCAACACCATTTTAAGTTTTCATGGATCATCAAGATCTATGTTACCTATTCAATAAGCCTATGCTCTAAGGATTAATTTAAAGATGGTTTATGCTCTTTCAATAATTTTAATTTCACATCAAAGTTAAGCCAAGTAGAGAAAATGTTGGATCAAATCATCTTAGTTGCATCATGAATGGGGAGGATCCAAAAGAAATACAAGAAGATTCTCTTAATGCCCATCTATTTTGAGTTTTTGTAATACCTAAGAATTTTGAAGCAATTACTAATTTCCTATAACAAGGGGCATTCCTTATGCACTACTAAGAAAGAGACAACACACAATTTATCACCAAATCTTTACCATTTAGTATTATAAATTATAAATAATATCATTCAGGTAAGGATGAATTATTGGGTAGGGTAGTTCTAGAATATGAACATCTACATCTCTTATAGGAAGCACACTAGAGAATAGTAGGAGGTCATTTTTCCAGAGATTCTACTACATAGAAATTGTTATAGAGTAGATCATGGTGGCTGAATCTTTTTCAAGATGCATATAGAGTAGTGTAGTATTGTGATGTATGTTAGTATATGGCTAATCCACACTAAAAGGATGAAATTCCATTAAAGCATTTGTTATCCAAACAACCTTTTGAATAATGGGGCATCAATTTTATAGGACCTAACAATCCCTTGAGTAAACGTAGTAAAGCTCAATATATTATCACTATGATTGATTACTTTACCAAATGGGTTGAAGATGTTATGACACCTAGCTATGGGGTGAATGATGTAGAAAAGTTACTTTATGAGAATATTATTACATGGGTTGTATGCCCCATCAAACTCATCAGTGATTGAGGGGCACACTTCTTGAACAATATTATTAAATCTCTTACTAAATAATTCATGATTTCCCATCATAAAAGTAATATGTACCATCCATAAGCTAACAACTAAGCTGACGCTTCTAATAAAGTGTTGGGAAAGATGTTGACAAAGATATGTGATGTGTAGAGGGATGATTAGGAAGATCACATTCCCAATATTCTTTGGGCCTATCAAATGCTCTATAAGAGGGATACAAGTTTTACTCCATTTTAGTTGGTCTGTAGGATCAAAGAAGTAATGCCTATGGAATACTTGATACCTAGTTTATGCATTGCAAGGGTTATGAGACTAGGGGATCATGAGTCTCTCATAAATAGGCCTATTGAATTGAATTAAATGGATGAGTATCGATGCAAAGCATCTTTGATATAGGAAGTTCATAAGTAGAGTCAGAAAGCATGGCATGATAAAAACTTATGACATAAGAAATTCCATAAAGATCAACCAGTTTTGTTAAATTATAGTCACTTTAGAGCATTTCTGGGTAAATTATAGATCAAGTGAAAAGGGCCTTACATTATACATACAATGAACCATTGTTTTGAGAGATCTATAGGGGGCCATTTTTCTAAGGTGGTTGAATAACTTTAGGCTTAAGCCCTACCATGAATAGTCTTAACTGATCTCTTTCTTCCAAATGAATGGGTTTTGAGTATCACCAAGTAGATTAGGATTTCCCATTTTTGTATGTTTTCATGTGTGTTTCATTTTATGTGTGTGTGTATTTGTAGATGATCTCTTCACTAGATTTTGGAGCCATGATAAGAAGTATATTGGGTGACACCTAAAAATATAATAATTTAGGTGCACCATTATCGATGTCAGCAAAAGAAAAAAATCAATTAAGTTTAGGAAATGTATAGTCAAGTCACACTAACCAAGATCTTAGTCATATAACAGTCATCCCAAGTAGTTAATGATAGATCCTAGGTTTGATTGATCTAATATTCACCAAATTGGTGACTAGTCAACAATATTAGTATATACTCTAGTATGGATAGCAAAGAATATAAAAATGTATCTTGATGCATGTGCTAATAATTAAATACCTTTATTGCTAGATCAAATATGATTTCCCACATCACCATTCAAATTGATATCAAAGGGATAGCTTAGTATGGCATTTATAGGGAAACCAATAGGCATGAAATCTATAAAGGCACAAGGTTATGAACCAAGTCTACATTTCTTTCTTGGAACCATTATTAAGAACTAAATTTCTAGAGCCAAGCTAACTTATCTAGTGTAGAAAGTAAAAAAATTCTAATTTTTGGAATTTATATACCATGGATCATTCACAACTCATTAAAATATTGGTTGATGCTCAGAAGGAATAAATGGGCATTGATCTTGTACATTGATAGACTAAATATACTAATCTAGATATTTTTGATTATCTTCAAGTAGTAAAACAAAAACTCTTCCAACTAGATCTAGTAGATGTTGTGTAACCACTTGCTCTTGTAGCCCCACATCGATTATAAAACATAGACATCAAACACTTACTTTAGATGCCTACCTTTGATGATTTATGGAAGAGTATGCAAATCCTACTCAATCATTATAATGAGGGAAACATTTATAGTGGCACCAATACCACCATCATCATCAACACCAAATCAATGGCCAGAGACTTTGGCATGCCTTTGCGAGGTGATTCTCTTACTCCCTGCAAGTCATGAATGTTTCATATACTTCAATAAGTCTTATATGTATCTATATGTGGGTCTAAAGGAATCCCAATTGAAGATATCTAAGATGAACTAGTGTACATCTAGGTCAAGTATGTTACACACTAATTTTGGGAGACCAAAAAGTCTATAAAGTAAATCCCCAAAGGAGTGGTTGACATTACATATCACATGATCCACCATAATGAACAATTCAACCGGTCAAAGTAATTTATATAAGAGTTACTTAAAAATATTGAAAATTACCACATAACTTCTAAGTAGACCTTCCAATATTAATTTTTGATGTTTATTTTGTGTTTCACTTAATGGAAGTCCTTATAAGGAGAGGTGCACCCAAACATGAACCACTAGCTAACACAACCATTTTATAATTTGATATGGATACCTGATCATAGTGTCCTAGCTCATGAGGATAATTTTAAGACATAATGGGAGGAGTGTTTATATCTGATTGATACACACCCATGGGTGCTACTAGATGCCATGCAGTACTTGGGACAACATAATACTGTCACTTTGTTTCTAAAAGGCATCTTCATTCACATACATGCACTACCTAGATTACCATTTGGCCCCTTGATATAATTTGTTACCATGGCCATGGCACAGGCTGAGGTCACCTTGTAAAAATCATATGCATGTAGGTGTCCCATACATCTCTAAGTCATATCACCTAGTGAAATAGTTATTTCAACACAATAACAACTAGAAGCCATAACATCATAGTAGCAAAAAGGAAAGTGTAAGATATCCATAGAATAATAACCATCACTTCCATTAAAGTACAAGATGAGGAGTAAAAAAACTTTTATGGATGACCCTAAGGTACCCCATATTTCAAGCTCTTATGACCTACCTCAGTTAGGGACTATTAAATAGGTGGTCTACTAAGTGATGATTGCATATATGGTAGGCAAATTTTATAAGGAAGAGGAGAAGCAGTTCTTATTTTGGAAGGTATTACACATAGTTCAAGAATATAAAAATGTTCCTAAAAGTCTTTGGATGGAAATACCACCATGCTTGACATCCATTTTTGTTGACACCATGCATGAAGAGGCTAAAAAAGGTAAATAATGGCCAAACTCATTGAGCAACCACCTTCCACCACTTTCATAATTATCAACATATTTGATTCATTTTTTGAAATTCCATAAGATACTCTAATGTGTTGATCTATAAACCAATGAGAGGATAGGGTTTATCCTACTCTCTAAGAATGCACATTTAGTATATTACCATTATGCATGAAGCACAACCTTCTCCTTCCTCAACTTTATCACAACCAAATGTAGGTTGGTTATTTTTGGGCACAAAAAATCATATATTTCCAGATATATTGTCCATCCAAGTGATTTACCAACTACAAAATAAGACCTTGATAATGAAGAGTTGATACTAGATCAGCCTATAACTAAAGATCAAAAGTATTCATAGGAGAAAGCAACTCATGTAATAAAACAATGAGTCCATCAAGAAGAAAATAAGTGCATGAAAGAGTAGGCACAATAGTAGTAAACTAATAAAAAACATCATCAAGCTAAGGAATTTGAGGCTAAGAAAAAGGCCTAGGACACATAGTCTCTATGCCAATAGGCTATCAATGACACACAAAATAAATAATAAGATATCAATGCGATAAAGTAGGCACATGAGATGCACTAGAAAAATATGGATGAAGAGTAGATGAATAAAGAGTTTGTGCTTGTTTCCAAGTCCAAGGTATAAGAAGATAATCAATAACAAGGCATAGAGGCATAAGCAAATAAGGATCTAGAGGATGCCACTCTCACCTAGTAGCATGTTGATGAAGCTACTAGGAATAAGAAAGAAGAAGATGATGAAGACTTCTTTAAATATTAGTCTCACACATAGGAAAAACAAAAACATGTAACCAAGGTGTAGGCTAATTTACAAGCATAGGTGTAGACCAAGGCCAAACAAAATAAATTTTTTTTTCTTGGAGAACATAAAAATAAAGAAGAGTGTGTGTAGAAGCAGTAAGAGGAGGAACATGAGAAAAATAAAGTTGTGGAAGAAGAGCTAAATCATAAAGTAGTGGAGGAAGAAAATATAAAAAGAATGAAGATGTTGTATAAAAACTAAATACTATATAAGATTCTAAGGTAAAACAACAATAAGTTCTTGAACAACAAAAATAAGGTGAGTCAAAATAGCTAGTGTAACAAGAAGATAAACCCATAGATATAATAGGTGAGCAATAACTGGCCTTGCCTTTGGGATAAGTCTAGCTATGATATGTTCTAACTGTGGTTACTCACCGCACCACCTTCTCACTTTCAATTATAACCATGCCATGACTTGATCTTTAATTTACTATAGGAACTTTGGTATCCTTCCCACTTCTACCAGAAGCATTATTAGATGTTTCTAGGTTACCATTGAAGAAGTAGTTAGAGGGAACTACAACATTCTAAGAGTCCATTACACAGAAGGCTAACTTGCTTAAGTAGGAGGTCGATCAATATAAGTATGAGAATATCAATTAAAAGGCTTCACTGCATGAAGTTAAAAATATAATCTAGTATAAATGTCCAAATTTGGTCACTTGAGAAATTGGGGATCAAGTAATGTTCGACCAGTGAAGACTCAAGAGACTTGTTTCTAAGTTAACAAAAGATTGGTGTGAAACACAAAAATTGCATGCATTGGGAAAATTTGGCTAGGATGTCAAGGCTGAGGCTACCACACTCATCACTTTTTCAGAGGAGTACCAAGGAATGATGTTGTTAAAATTCAAGATCAATAGGTTTCATGTATCTTTCTTGATTTAAAGTATCAATTGGATACCACATTACCCAGTTCTAGCATAGGCTTTGCAAAGGCAACCATAACCAAAGTAACCATGGAAAGTCCACTGTAACTATGGAAGAGAAGGACAGAGCACTCCAAGAATCACTAAATTCCATGGATAATGTGCATGACAACATTTTTAATTATTAGATCTAATTATTAAACAAATATTTTTCCAACCTCCAAGCTCAAAGACATGTAGATAAGATGGATAAGCTCAGTGGAGAGATTAAGACAAGGGTTGTGAATACCAAGGCCACATTGAGCATAACTAATGATGTAGAACTCAAATTGAACATCATATACCATGCTCCATTTTTCACCCTACTATGGTTGATACAAGAAGTGATGTTATATTAGAACACATACAAAATAGATCTAACTCCTTTCACCAGCTTAGTTGTACATATTTTGAATGCACCTACCTATAGGCCACCTTTAAAGCTCTAATACATCATCACATAGTGTAAGGTTGATTAATACTAGTCCAAGGACTCTTTTGGTCAATCTTTATCTACATCCATGACACCACCTTCAATTTAAGTACTACGTAGAGTAAAAATTTAGAAAATTTTGTATAGAATTTTGAATTATGGAAGACCTAGTAACATAAGCAGGGCTAGGTTGGTTGAAAAACCATAAAGGTGCCACCTAGTTATGATAGCCTATTAAAAACTAGTGAAGGGTGGTAGGTTGGCATGATAGTTAAAAACTTGAAAGGGTGGCTAAGTAGTGCATAAGAGGTGAAAACTAGAAATAACACGTTGAGTGATTACTGTGACTCTGACTATTCCAACTATTCTTTCTACTCCCTATAACTTGTGTATTCTCAGAATATCTTATGATGTTTTCTTAGGAAAAAACAACATTTTAAGTTTACAAAAGTGTTGGTAGAATTATATGGATTGTAAAGCTATGCAAGATATTTGTTTGATATTCATGTGTTATGTACTTAATTTTTTGTTGTATACCCTATTTTTTCTTATCTTCATTAGTTTTAATAAGCTACAATATGAATAAAATCTGCTTTTGGATCCAAGTACGAGAAGAATATGAACAATCATAGATTGGAAACTTATTTATATACTTTTGTTTACAATAAGGAAGGGGTTCTAATTTTAGAAGAGATCAATAGAGATTATCCATTTATGGTTACTTGTGTGATTTATTGTTATATTTCTTGCATAATATATCATGTGTAATGTCTTGGTTAATTTCTATATGAACTATTTTGAATGCATTATTTTAGTTTATACAATACTTGTTATTCTTGATTTACTCAATAATGCAAAATAATTAATGCATCTTATAATTATGTCATCCAATTTCCTAAATTTTATGATAAATTATTCTATGCACATAAAGTATCTCACAACTATCATTGTCCTTATCATGTTCTAATTCTTTAGGAACCTCTATTAATATACCAACCCCCTAGGTAGCTTATTTCCATTTATATAGATTGTTTTTCCTCATTTTGGGCTTCGAGATGTGATTGGTTTTTGGCATAGAATTGGATTTCATCTTGTAGGAAGTTAATAATTTGTTCATCACTTTCAAACACTTACTAATTATTTACATTTTTTAGGATCATCAATCTAACCACAATCTTTATGATATGCTTGGACTCAATCCTTATATTTCATGGGAGGTGATATTGTGTACCCATAGCTTTGATCTTGACAACATCATCATTCAACACCCTTGATATGGATTGGATGTTGAAAGCATTGAATCCCTCAATTATGTCTTAAGCCCTATGTTTGTAAGATTTTAATAGACTTTTATTGGATATGTTCTATACTATAAATTATTTTACACCTAGTTCATTATCCCCAAATGCTTTTATCACTTTGATTCATTTATTTTGTAGCATTTAGAGATCTTGGATCAGTGCCTCATATTTGGTGACATTATTTGTGTAGATAAACTACAACCTAAATACATGGAAATATTTTTCCTTTTGAAGGGATTTCATTACCATTTTGGCTCATGCACCATTCTTGATTGGGAGCCATTGAAATATAACTTCCATACACCTTCGAGATCCTCTTACACCTTTACGATACTTGGAAATAAAAGATTTTCTTCAAGAATGTAGTATGTGCCTATCCCTATTTATTATACGTTACTATATGGGTCAAAATCACATTTTTTGTGTACCCATTTGTCAAGTATGTTATCTAGGATCCCTTTAAGGGACATGGTGGTCTCATGGAGAATTGAATTCTCTTCTTGGTTGAACATAGTGTAGTTTCTATCAGTTAGACTAGGAGAGTATGGCTCTATATGATTACTAGAAATGGTTTAAGCCCTAATGGACACCTTAGTGCCATATCTGGCCCTAAGTATCATGTGTGACCAATCTAAAGATAAACATCTACCCATATTTGTAATGAAATACTGGTAAAGGTATAAACAAAGCAGGGTCAAGTTAATGATTATGATGTCCTACATAATGGAGAGGCTTGGATATGTTGATACACCTAAATGTTTTACCAAATTCATATAGTGTTTAAGAAACACTTCTCATTTTTTAATTTTTAATAATCCATTGCATGAGTTATTGGTTGTGATCTTCCCAAGATCTTGGTGGAGTAATGGCCAAACTAGATTATTGTTTCACAAAATGAACATTTAAATGGTTTTTGGGAGCAACCATGGTCCTAAAAATTTGTAAAGATGAAAGTAATCTAAACTAAATCTAATGAAGGATTCCAAAACCCTAAATTCTAACCCTAATCTATGACTAATATTTATAATGACAAGCTAAACTATAGTGTTCTAGTAAAAAATGAGCAAAAGTGAGGGTAAGGGAGAAATAAAGTGTTTATGATCTTTAATCCAGACAATATGACAGAGCTTAAATTTCCCAAAATTGGCCTAATGGTCAACAAACCCTCATGATAGATAACTTAGATTTTAGAGTTTTTTGGAAAGATGATACTATTGAAAACTAATGGAAAACCTATTATATCATACATTAAACCCTTTATAATAAATTACAAGTCTCAAACAATCAATTTTGGAGGTTTTAAAGCAAAATATTCTTATCAAGACACACACATACATGTTATAGAGCTAAGGAAGCCCACTTCTTACATTGAGATTAAATTTGAGGTTTTTTTATGGTGATTAATTTATTTAGGAGGATTTATATGGGTCCTTTTAGTCCAAATTTATGTCATTAAACTATCTATTATAACAATGTGTTGTCTAAACCATTGTTAATAGAGTAGACACCTCAAAACCCTATGTTTTTCTTTGTTAAGAGCTTGAGAAAAGAAAAAGAGAATGCAATGAACCTAATATATTTCAATCAACCTAGCTTAAGTACAAATTGACAACTTTTCATTAACATGTGCACATAGAGGATCCATAAAAATAATTCAAATATAAATATCAAACCAAATAATTGAGGAAGCAACCATGATAGTAAACACACAAACAAATATTGGACAAACTTTACAAAATTCCTTGCTTGTACTGTTTGCTCCAAGTTTTACATATTAATTTTGGCTCTAAGAACTCTCCCCCTTTTATATAACTTGAAATACCTCCTTTATATATATAATTCATACAATATGCCAGTCATTCCTTCTCAATATGTTTCTAGACAAGTGTCATAGACAAGTGTCATAGACAAGTATCCCTTTACAAATTCTTCAGGATTAATGACCTTATTTAAGTATGACTAATAGGCCACTTGATTTATAAGTTGCACATGCCTTTGCAAAAGAATATTCATTCTCAAAATGTTATATAAGCTTAGTTACCAAAGGAATATTCCTTATCTTACTTAACTATGAGACCCAATGGTTGATGATAAGTATAACAAAGTTGTCAAAAGATCTGCATGTTCTATCTACATGGAAATGCCATGTCATTCTATTTATTAATTCTAAAATGTGATCATTTCCCTTAGGACACATGTCAACATGGAATTGGGTCTATATCTTTGAAAATTCCACCTAAGACTCACACCATCAGATTCTCATCTGTATGAATCAATGTGGTTCATAGATCTTCATGTACTAGTTTTTGCCTTCACATCATTAGATCTATGTATAAATGTTCTTTTGATGGTAACACTTGTCACCACCACATTATTCTTTTAAAAATTATTTATTTATTTGATATTTATCATGCACCATTATATCTTTGGTGCATGATTTAATGTGCATCATAGATCTTGGTACTTAATTTTATTAACTATTTCTTTACCCATGATCTTGACATTTTTCATTTCTGAGTTCGCTCCTTGATCCATGTCATTAGATCTTCGATGCATGAAAAAATGATCATTGTCAACCTTCCTTTAGACCCCTTTTGAATTTAAACCTTTACTATGGGTCATTGATCCATTTTGAAGCCTTGAGATATTGCCACCTATCGCCCTTTTATCCATTTTTGTGGGCATAAAAGCTTAGTTAATACTTGGGAAATATATAAAGCCTTAGACTAAAGTTTTTTTATATTAACAAATACAATTTAAAACATAGTGAAAATTTTAAGCTAAGCTTAGAATATATTAAAAGATCCCCTATGAACCATAAAACATAAAGGACTTAACATAAAGTTTTATATTAAGGTCTTAGTGGTATTTAATAAATATGACTAAGACCTAGGATAAAACTTAAACTAAGCTTAAAATATAAATTACTTCCTACATAAATTGATCCTACTAAAATTTGAATTTTATTCAAAAAGAACCTAAAAAAGGGTAATTAGAATGAGGGTTTTAAGATGACCAAACATTGATTCAAATTATTTTTTAATAGACCATAGGATAGTAAAAGATAAAATTAACATTAAATCATGAAGATTAGACACTGTCCATTTCATATGGACTCCATTAATCCTACAACCTAAAACATAGAGATCCAAGGTTAGGAAATAAAATCAAGGTCAAATGAAGATATGTGCTAATAGACATATGCAAATTAAATCAACACAAGATATTCAATAATGGTTCCTGATCAAGTTGAGTGTCCAATTTATAACATAAATTTGCATGATTTTAAAATATGGTCTTCATTTTTATAAATGGGGGTATGTTGACCTCAAAAAATGGTTACTTTTGGGGGAGACATAGTAATATGTTAGAATTTAGATACTCTTGGTTTAGACTAATAACTAGGATACCTATTCCACATGATCAGTTACCAATATTAAGATAAATTCATGATTAAAACAAGTCTTACAAATGTAGAATTAGGCTAAAACATAAAAACTTAGTCACATTGTGTGTGTGCTTTGATTTCATTTACTATTTGCCATGGGATTTAGGGAAAAACTTCTAGATTCATGACCTTAACCATTAACACTAACTTATACTTTTTAGATGTTTATTAAGAACCATGATTTGTATAGGGAAGGATTTGGAATTGCTTTATTGCCATCTAAACATCCATAGCCCTGATAGAGATACCTTTGGCTCTACTCAAGTCATTACTCCACTATCATCCAAATGTCCATAGCCTCGGTGGAGATTACCAAAATCACCTCTGCTTAGAAAAATCTTGAATTTTTCAATAAGGTTCTTATTTTTTTTGTTTTTTAAGTCATTTTGACATTCTATCAAACATTGGGAACCAAGTTAGCTAGGTTTTGGGATTTAGTCAAGTGTTTGATCTTTAGATAATCATCCTAGGTTGTAAACTTTATGCCAGAAAATAATGTTTATTAAGTGAAAACATGATTGTGTTTAAATAAATCAAACTTTCACCCAACATGTTCAATCCTTATTAAAATAAAAGTTATATTAGAACAAGGATTAATATTTTAAGGAATCATTAACCTAGATATCAATGTTTACCAATTTCTTTAAATCACAACATCAAGTTCAAATTTCCAGAATCCATGATCAACCAATGTTTAAAATTAATATTTGAATTCTTGATTTGAGAAGCTTCTTGAGTATTTAGGTGAATTTTGAGCCTAAAAACTATCTTGGAAAATACTTATTAAAAGAAAGGAAAAAAAAACAAACACACCAAACAAACAAACAACAAAAAAAAAAAATTTATGAACATTCTTTACAAATAAGGGATATGAAGGAAATAAATAAGAAGGAAACTAATCTAAAGCCCTATAATAAATCCATGAATAACTTACTTCCAAGATCAATTGGGAAGTTATCAAATCTACTATAGAACCTTGAAACATGATTTCTTCCATTCAATGACCTTTTATTATGGATAGGAGCACTTGTATGATTGTGTCTTCTGTATGATTCATCTTGGTTTCCCACATCCATTCTCAAGTGCATGGATTGAAGATGTGGATCCAAGATCCAATCATATTCTTCCCAAATATTCTCTCTTGCATTCGAAATGTTAGATCTACTTCATTCAAAGACTGATAATGGTTTGTATCATTCACCTTCCATGGTTGGATAATGAACTCAGTTGGTATGCTTTGACTGATGTCTTCATTAGGATCTAACTCATCTTGAAAGGCCTCTTCATCATAATCAATTGAAAAGACACGATATTAATTTTAAAGCTTACCACTTAAATTAGGTTGATCACCTACTTCCAACCTTTTGATGGGGTTATATGGAAATCCATGATCTGCTACACTTGCTTCATCTTCATCTTTTGTGAAAAATGGCATCTCTTTTATCCAATCGAGTCCCACCTCATCTTGATTTGGGATCTCCAAAATAACATTGATATCTTAAAAAACCTCAATTTATTTCAAGAAATCCTAGTATAATTACTACCAATGATCAAATTCTTTAGGGATATCCTCAATTTCATCAATGACCTCATATGAATTATCCTCACAACTATCTTCTAAAGGGAGGTTATCTTGTATCTGATCTTGTTCATGCGGCTAATCATCTTAAATGGATATTCCTTCTTCTAAAGCATCTTCAAGTTCATTTTATTCTTTGAATGGAAAATCAAAGCCTGTACCATGAAGGATATAGATGTCCTTGCAAAGCAAAATGTGCTTACAACATTGTCTTGATTAAACATAGGGTCAGATGTATCCTTTTCATTTTGTTATGCTTTAAAGACATTATAATGCTTAGCTAGACCTATATCAAAAAGATTCATTTCATGTACATCCTCAAATGACCTATTATTATTTTTATCATTAAACCTATTTGTAGGTATATTCAACATTTGAGAAGCATAGTTTCTATTGGATTTTTCCCCAGAATTGCCCACTTGCTTTTACAATTAAAGG
Organism: Torreya grandis; assembly: GCA_037957365.1. NCBI lineage: Eukaryota > Viridiplantae > Streptophyta > Pinopsida > Cupressales > Taxaceae > Torreya > Torreya grandis. The sequence goes on from JARHVA010005294.1 coordinate 863,117, forward strand.
AAAGCAGTGCCCAAATTTTGAACCATCTTAAGTATGGATTCATTATCATTATTTGGTGCTTCTAAATTATTAAATTGATTATTATTACTATTGGTTGGCATTAAATCTCCCTGTTCTTGTGGATGAAATCTATTTGTAGCATTATTTAAGAACCCCAAATTTTGGCTAGGATGGGCATGGTTTAAGGGAAATTGGTTTAAGACATATGTCTAATTTAAGTTAGGCACATTTTTATTATAATTATGAATGATATTTAGTGCTAATAAATTGATTTTGACATTTGGGATAGCATATGCAATTTGACCTTGAGGTTGCATTTTATAATTGATTATTACAACTTTAGCATAAGCCAATGCTAAAGTGCTTATGACTCCAATAGACCTTTTAAGAAACATATAAGTTATGGGATCCAAATAATCTTTGTAAATCTCTAAGGCTAAAACCTCATCAGGTTTGTAAGGAGCTATGGTTCTACTAAACATATTCTAGAATCTAGAATTAAAGGCTCTTATGGGCTCAATGGGATCTCTTTTAACTATGGTGAAATATTGGTACAAGACACAAGGACTAATGATTTTACAAGATTGGTCAATGAGATAATAATTAATGTTATTCCAATTGATAATGTAATTCTTAGGTAGGTTAAGGAACCATTCATATGCAGCATCCTTGAAATTAAATGGAAACAATCTACATGCTGCATCTTCATGGACTACATTTAGAAGTATCAAATCATCCTTAAAGATTTTAACATGTTTTTAATCTATGACAACATTATTAGGACTAAAATAAGGAAAATACCTGTAAAAATTTCATGGTAAGTCATGTACCTAGCTAGGTACATTGATATAATATCCACCTAACCATGTCATACATTGATAATGATCTTACTTGTGGTAATTCCAACTTATAAAATTTTCAACCTATTTAAAATATGATGTGTAAATCTTATTTTTACAAAGAATAATGATCATACTTGCACATTGAGAAAATTTTTCACAAATATGTATTGAAAACAATAAAGAACATCAATAGTTAACTAAATTAACTCAAATATATGTCTAGATACATGGAAATGAATGGTATTTACATTTTTAAACTCAAATTTTCAAAGGATATATCACTATTTGGACAAAATAGCTATTACTAACCATAAGCTCAGTAGATTTACAAAGTTTAAGCTACCTTTGCAACACTTACCCATGAATCTTCAAATAATATTGATCTTTGGCTAAAGGAAGCCCAAACATTGGTTTGAAACCATGAAGATCAGTTATCTTTACACAATTGAGCTAATAATAACATAAATATGCAAAGAATAAACTAATCTTTGAATAAAATTTTCTAAAATTAGTAAAGATATTTCAAAATTACAAAGCTTTAGCTTAATCCCTCCTTCTAACACTAATTTTGTCCCCTATTGATGCACCTAAATGTATCATTAGGTTCATATAGTGTTTAAAAAACACTTATCATTATTGGATTGAAAGAATACACTACATTATTTTTTGGTTTTTATCATCCTAAGTTCTATGGTGGAGTAGCAACCAAGCTAAATGATTGTTTCACAAAATGAACATGTAAATGGTTGTTGGGAGCAACCATGGTCCTATAAATTTGTGAAGATGAAAGTAATCTAAGATAAATATGATGAATGATTCCCAAAACCTAAATTTGACCATAATATAATAATAATATTTAAAATGAAAATATAAAATATAGTGATCTGGTCGAAAAAGAACAAAAGGGAGGTAAGGTAAAAAGAAGTGTCTCTAATCTTTAATCCAAACACTATGGAAGATCTTAAATTTCATCAAGACATGTGATGCAAGTGCATACTTTATGGATTTCATCGTGATGACATTTTTAGTTTTAAATAGGTTTATAATGGTTTTAGAGTTATTTTTGGTTCTTAGGAGTCTTTACTAGTTGTCTCTGGTGTTCAAAATTCAAAACTTGTATTTCTCGCCAAAAGTACTGATTCAAAATTTGAACTTATTGTGATCCCTTTTAAGGTAATATAGCATAAAATTGATGATGAATGAAGTTTTAGGTTATGTGTCTAGGATTTTTATGAGTAGAGAGGGGTTCTTTTGTCATATAAGTCTCATGGTATGACATCATGTGATTAATTAGGACTAAACTAGTTGTTTATCAAAGACTCCTATGTGGAAGGAGGTTCAAGAATCAGTTATTTTTGTATATAGAGATATTAGGATTTTAATATTTATATTTTAGATATATTTAATTTATAAAAATAGGAGGAAAAATCAAATTAAAATAAATTTCATTTTATTTTCCATGATTGTCTCACCTTACATATTTTAGTGCATGCTAGTTATTAGTGATGAAAATCAATATAATGAATATGGTAAGGTTATTATGGTGAGTATTTATTATCCCTATTGAAAATTAATTTCATGTATTAGTATATTTTATTTACATCTACTTAGATAATTATATAGTCAAATTGAAAACTCATTGTTCCCTTTAAGGTTTTGAAACAAGATAGACTTTTAGGTTCTATGTGCAGTTGATAGTAATGAGACTTAATGTAAGTAATAATATGAGGAAAGAGGAATATACCATGGTGATAATTTATATATAATTTTTATAAATGATCAATAATATTTATATGTTTAGCTGATACTTTATTGTAATCTTGTGAATGTGTATAACCAAGAAGACAGGGTAGATCCCTATCTACAAGTGTGTAATTGAGACTTCAAGAAGAAATAGATATCTATATATTATTTTTAAAAATGGAGATTGGTAATTTAACCAAGGTAAAATTATAAAAACTTGATTTTAATAAATAAAATTCAATTGAAACACTGAGTTGTTGATATTGCAGGATTATTAGTCTTGAAAGAGCCCAGTTTATTGAGTTTTGTAGATATCAAACACATATGGTGTTTTTGGGTTATGATAGTGATTTAAGGAGGTCATAAATTTGTGTAAAAACATAGAAAAACATTTTTTAAGGTTTTAAACCTTATAAAACTCATTTTATGAATTATTTAGACTTCTTGAGTCTATGTAGAGACCTAGAAACCCTGGATTAAGGTTTTGACTGTAGAAGGAGTTTTCACTAACCAAAAAGGCCCAAACTTTCACGTTAGGATTATTTTATAAATATATAATATATTATTATATTATTATGTTTTTACCTTCATTATTTTGTACAATATCAACCTGTAGGTTTGAATGAGGGCTAGATAGGCCTAGTTGAGGTCTAGGATAGTTGAGAAATAAGGTATGCATAGGGAATGATGTAAAATGGGAGAATATGAAGTTGTAATCCCCAAAAGGGTTATTTAAAAAGGTATTATTATTATCTAAAATATTTTATATTTTCCAAACTAAGGAGGTTTACCCCTAAAGATGGCTAGTAGAAGTTTAAAGCTAGAAAGGAGCCTATGTAAAGAAAGTTAGCAGAGAGATTGAATTATTTACATAAGCAAGGTTACAAAAGAGTGTTATAAGGAAGAATAAAGTATTTATGTTACTTAAATCATCATATTTACTTGATTCCCCATTCAAAGGTCAATTTGGCATTGATAATTGAAGAGAGTATCATGAAGGTTAAAGAGAGCACATGAACAATAAATAATATAGTTGATTGAAGGTTATTGGATGGTTTGCTGACAGTGTAAGGATCATTGAAACTAGTGTAACATTTTCCTATAGTTTTCATAACATATAAAGTTAATAAATAATTTATAGGTTGGAATGCTATACAATGTGAATAAGAACAAGAAAGTGTAAATGAGCTCTACATCATTTGGTATTAGACTAGGAAGATACCTTGGGTATAGGTAAAATAAGGATATACAATGATCAAGACTTGATATTGTTCAAATATTTTTGTGAATATTATAGGGAACAAGCAAGAAAAGATACAAGGTGAGTGATAAAGTACAAGATAGAGTAGAGAAGGAGAAGGGAAGAAGTTAGTACCATTTATGACAAGGTATGATTGTTTATGATTGCTTTGATAAGGAATTTTTATTTAAATAATTTGCATTTGGTTATTTATTTGAAGAAAATGAAGGATAAGTGATAATTTGGAGAACCTTAAGAGGCAAAGGTAAATAAAAGGATAGTGTGGTAAATAATCCCAAAGCTAAGAGATGCTGAAAAGAATAGAGGGAGATATTGATAGCTCAAGGGAAATCAAGATCAATAGAGAGCTTAAGAAGATAGTTAGTATTCCCAAGTGTAAACCAAGTAAATAATTAAGAGACTCTAAGTGAGATTCTAAGAGAGATAAATATAATAGAGGTGACCCAAGTGAGGTAAAGAATTCAAGTGTGAGAAAGAACTTGTCAAGAAAGAGTGAAAGAAATAAAGGAAAGAGTAATGATGGGATTAATACAACAAGATTACCATAAAAAGATGAAAAATAAAGTACACAATGAAGAACTAGATATGGATAAGGAGATTCCTGAGTTGAGGAAAGAATAGGTATGGAAGAGATATTGAGAGAGATGTTAATGGTAGGCAAAAATAATTTTAGTATCAAGATCAAGAAGATGGTATATTGTGCATTCAAGGACAAGATGGAAGATATAAAAATCTAGTAGGAAGTTACATATATGATACATCAACTAGAGGAGATGATTGGAGAGTTTGATAAATATGAGGACAAGGAAGATGGATGGTCAAATGAATATATAAAAACAAACTTGTGTTATCCTCAGAAAGGTGAACAGCTATATGACATGGTAAGAATAGGTGAAGAAGTTCAAAATTTCATTAAAAGCATACAGAAGGAAGATTTAATCTTAAAATAACATGAAAGGTCTAAATAGGTAAGCAAATGTGTAAACCACTCTTATTTTGCTAATGTATGTAAAACCTTGCAGGAGATAGATGAAGTAATTCCCAAAGAAGAGAACAATGTTGTTGGTATAGTTTATAGGGTGTTGATTGCAGATCATGAGGAGTTGGTACAACAAAATGAATAATTGAAGACAAGAATTCAACCTAAGAAGATTATTTCATCCCAAGAAGAACATGAGAAGTCATGGCATAATCCAATTTTCTCATGTGATTATGTGAACCAGTTTTTTACAATATTTTCTAAGCATTTGAAAATGATTTTTAGTAGTGAATATATACAAGGGTTTATGGATAAATTTAGTTATTTGAGAAATTGTGTTGAAGAAGAAGAGGAGGACCATGGGTTAATAAGTGGATAACAGGTCCAATAAAAGCAAGAAGATGAATCACAAAACAATATTCAAGTAGTTAAAGGTCAAGATAATGAGGCATTGGTATAAGTTGTTAAATAAGAAAATGAAATAGGGGAGATATACAATGACCCTTTAAAGATGGAGGTTCAACATAATCATGAGTATGAGTAGCAAGTTAAGCATCTACAATAATGTGAAGTATGAAAATAATAAGAGAAATTGGCATACAAGGTAGCGTGGATAGAATAGATACAAGTATTGAAGGAGATGAGAAAAAAAGATGTCAAGACACCTACACAAGAAATACAAAATGAATACAAAGGATAATTTGAATAATTTGTAGATATGACAGGGTGGAATAAGCCATGAACATAGGCTCATGGTAGTAAGGCATATATTTTATTTAACCCAATTGTGTTATGTGTAGGTATATACATCAAGAATTTGAGCAAGTGGAGGCCTAAATGTGGGGCCCAAGTGCATGTACAAATCTAGGAGAGACAAGTGGAAGTAGATAAATAAGGATCATCAATCAAGTACACCTATAAGAGAATATGAGAAACATTCTCTAGATTGGTAGTATGATGTAGGGGCATCCTTTAGGTATGTCATCATGGTGACATTTTTGGTTTTAAATAGGTTTAGAAGGGTTATATAGTTATTGTTGGTCCTTATGAGTCTTTAATAGTTGTCTAGGGTATTCAAAATTCAAATCTTGTTTTTCCTACCAAAAGCACTTATTCAAAATTTGTAATTCATGTGAGCCCTTTTAAAGTTATATAAAATATGATTGATGATGATTAAATTTTTAAGTTATGTGTCAATGAGTTTTATGATTAGAGAGGGTTTCTTTTGTCATAAAAGTCTCATGGTATGACATCATGTGATTAATTAAGATAAACTAGTTATTTATCTAAGACTCCTACATGGAACAAGGTTCAAGAATCAGTTATTGTTATATAGGGAGATATAAGGCTTATAATATTTATTTTTTAGATATATTTCCTCCAGACAGATAGGAAGAAAAATTAGATTAAAATAAAGTTCATTTTATTTGTCATGACTGTCTCACCTTACAAATTTTAGTGCATGTTAGTTATTGGTGATGAGAATAAATCTAATGAGTATGGTAAGGGTGTTATGGTGAGTATTTATTGTTCCTATTGAAATTTCATTACATGTATCAGTATATTGTATTTACATCTTCTTAGATATGTATGTAGTCAAATTGAAAACTCATTGTTCCCTTTAAGGTTTTGAAACAAGGCAGACTTTCAGGTTCTATGTATAGTTGACAGTAATGAGACTTTATGTGATTCATAATCTAAGGAGAAAATAATATAACATGGTGGTAATATCTACATAAGGTTTATAAATGATCAAGAATCTTTATATGTTCAACTGAGACTTTGTTTAATATTGTGACTGTGTATAACCAGGAACACAGGGTAAATCCCTATCTACAAGTGTGTAATTGAGACTTTAAGAAGAACTATATATATATCAATAACACCATATTTCTTTGATATATATAAAACTTAGTAAACTAGGATCTTTCAAGATTGGGAAACCTATAATATCAACAACTCAGGGTTTCAATTGAATTTTATTGAGTCTCAACAAGTTTTTAAACTTTCCCATTGGTTACATTACCAATATCCATTTTTTACAATAATATCCAATGGGAAAGTTTAAAAACTTGTTGAGACTCAATAAAATTCAATTGAACCCCTGAGTTGTTGATATTATAGGTTTCCCAGTCTTGAAAGATCCTAGTATACTGAGTTTTATATATATCAAAGAAATATGGTGTTTTTGGGTTATGATAGTGATTGTAGGAGGTCATAAATGTGTGTACAGACCTTAAAAAAACTTTTTTTAAGGTTTCAACCTTTATAAAACTCATTTTATGAATTATTTAGATCTCTTGGGTTTATGTAGAGACTTAGAAACCCTAGATTAGGGTTTTGACTGTAGAAGGAGTTTCCATTGGAAAAAAGGCCCAAACTTTGTCATTAGGATTGTTTTATCAATATCTAAGAGATTATTAGTGTTTTAGGTTTGTACCTTCATTATTATATACAATATCAACCTTTAGGTTTGAAGGAGGGCTAGATAGGCCTAATTAAGGTCTAAGATAGTTGAGAAATAGGGTATACATAGGGAATGATGTCAAATGGGAGATGGTGAAGTTATAACCCTAAAAAGGGTTCTTGAAAAAGGTATTAGTACTATCTAAAATCCTATATATCTTCCTAACTAAGGAGGTTTACCCCTAAATAAGGCTAGTAGAGGTTTAAAGCTAGAAAGGAGCTTGTGTAAAGAAAATGAGTAGAGAGATTGAATTATTTACATAAGCAGGGTTACAAAAGAGTTCTATAAGGAAGATGAAAGTATTTATGTTAATTAAATCATCATTGTGCCTTGACTCCCCATTCAAAGGTTAATTTGACATTGAAAACTAAAGATATTACTATGAAGGTTAAAGAGAGCACATGAACAATGAAGGATATAGTTTATTGAAGGTTATTGAATGGTTTGATGATAGTGTAAGGATCATTGAAACTAGTGTAATATTTTCCTCTATTTTTCATAACATATAAGGTTAATAAAGCATTTCTAGGTTGGAAGCCTATACAATGTGAACAAGAACAAGAAAGTGTGAATGAGCTCTAAATCAACATGCACTAAACTAATATATAGCATTAAATTTCATAGGCACAAATCATACTGTGTATCAAGAAAATTTCTAAGGAAAGGTAATGCAAATAAGAAATTAGGTTCACTTTAAATGTTTAATTCCATAGGAAAATAGCTTCTACACATCTTCAAAAAAAGTAAAAGAGAATGAAATGAACCTATAATATTTCAATCAACCTAGAATAAGCACAAATTGACAACTCTACATTAACATGTGCACATCTAGGATCCATAAAAATAATTGAAATCTGAATATCAAATGAGATAATTGAGGAAGCAGACATGATAGTAAACACATAGACAAATATTGGATAAACTTTGCATAATTCCTTGCTTGTGTTATTTGTTCCAAGTTTTGCAAAGTAATTTTGGCTTTAATAAATCCCCCTCATTTTTAAAATTGGTTATACCTCCATTATACAGACAATCCATGAGATATGATAGTCATTCCTTCTCAACATACAACTAGACAAATGCCATAGACAAGTATGCCTTTACAAATACTTCAGGACCAATGACCTTTAACTGTGACTAATAGGCCATGTGCTTTATAATCTTCACATGCCTTTACAAAAGAATATTGTTTTTCAAAATGTTATACAAGCTTAGTTTTCAAATGAATATTCCTTATCTAGCTTAACTATGAGACCTAATGGTTGACAATAAGTATAACTCAAGTGTCAAAAGATATACATGTTCTATCTATGTGGCAATGCCATGTCATTCTATTTATTAATCCTAAAATGTAATTGTTTCCCCTAGGACACATGTCAACATGTCATTGGGTCTAGATCTTTGAGAAGTCCACCTAGGACTTATACCGTCAGATCCTCATCTACATAGATCAACACAATTTGTAGATTTCCATGTACTGATATCTACCTTTGCACTGTTAGATCTATGTTTAAATGTTCTTTCGATGGTGACACTTGTCACCACCACATTATTTTTTTTAAATTATTTATTGCTTTGATATTGATCATGCACCATTAGATCTTTGATGCACGAGTTAATGATCACCATAGATCTTGGTACTTAACTTTATTAATTATTGCTTTACCTATGATCTTGACATTTGTCACTTCCAAGTTCGCTCCTTGATCCATGTCGTTAGATCTTTTTTGTGAAAATAAATGTGCGCCGTCAATATTACTTTAGACCCCTTTTGACTTTAGACCTTTGTCATAGGTCATTGATCCATTTTGAAGCCCTGAGATCTCACCACCTATCACCTATTTGTATATTTATATGGGCATAAAATCTTAGTTAATACTTGGGAAATATATAAAGCCTTAGCCTAAATTTTTATTGTATTAACAAATATAATTTAGAACTTAGTATAAATTTTAAGCTAAAATTAGAATATAATAAAATATCCCCCATGAACCACAAGACATAAAAGACTTAACATACAGTTTTATATTAAGGTCTTAGTGGTATTTAATAAATATGACTAAGACCTAGGCCAAGACTTAAACTAAGTTTAAAATATAAAGTGTTTCTCACGTAAAATTGATCTCACTTAAATTTGAATTTGATTCAAAAAGAACCTGAGCTAGGGTAATCAAAATGAGGGTTTTAATATTACCAAACATTGATTCAAATTGTTTTTAAATAGACCATTGGCTATTGAAAGATCAAATTAACATTAAATCATGAAGATCAAATATTATCCATTTCATATGGACTCCATTAATCCTTCAACGTAAAACACATAGATCTAAGGTGGGCAAATAAGATCAAGGTAAAATGAAGATATGTGCTAATAGACCCATGTAAACTAGATCAACACAAGATATCCAATATTGGTTCTTGATAAAGTTGAATGTCTAATTTATAACATAAATTTGCATGATTTTAAAAAAGGGTCCCCATTTTTAGAAATGGGGGTATGTTTACCTCAACCGGATATGCATGAAAGGTGAGGCTTAGGTTTTTGATGATCCCCACAATTTTAATCATTATGTCATCTAATTAGATGACCCCTTTTGAGATGGGAGAATATGTTATACGTAGTGCATTTCTGATTTTCTTTAACATCACTGAGCTGCTCACCTTCAAGTCTATCATATAGTTATGCATGAGATGTTTTCCAATAATCATAGAAATGTATATTTGGGGTGGTTTGTTGATTCTATGCGCTTCTTCTTCCCTTGGTTAACATAGGCTTATAGGAGTAGTGGGCATGGTCTGTGATAGCTCATGTAATTAGAAATTACTTAGGGCATCCTATAGTAAATTCCTTTGAGAAATAATAGCAAGAGTGTCCCAAATAATCATAGTTTGGCTAGTTTTATTCATTTGATCAACTATGTTAAAGTGGATCTAAGACCCATTTATCTATGAATTTTGAATTTTAACCTTTTCTCTCACCTGCAAACTAATCTGAGGCTAACTCTCTTTATGTATGACTATTTTCATGCACATTTGGAAGCTCCCTTTAAGAACTCTACCCTTAATTTCTATGCACAAAACTTTGGGTGTATAAGCTGAGGGAATGGAATAAGATAACTCCCCCCATTTCCCTCTTTTAATAACTTATGTTAAGAGAAATTATGTTACTCTCCACACTCATTATCTCATTTTTTTTGGATAATTGAATTCAGCCTATTTCCAATTCATGATATTAGACTCACAATTTTATTATGTTTTCTCTTGTAATTCTTCCCTTTGCGAAACTAAAATATTCAATTATCCCTAAGGTGGTGACAAATTTTTCATCGTAGGCAATTGATTCACAACTCCGTTTACATATGAAACTTGATTATGCAACTAATCATATAGAAATCTCCATTGGTAGTCCTATACCATGTTGGTTTTCATGGGCATGAGGGCTATAAAAGTGCTAGCAGTGTTAGAATTTCATGCATAAGGTGGTCTATTATATTAGATCTAGTTTTAAGATTGTGCACCACCTTGATAGAAGGGCATGTTGGGATGACAAGGATGATTGAAGGGTTGGTAAGGCCTAGAATGTTGTGTTTTCTACCTTTTGAGTGCTACTAGCACATTTACAAATATCTACGTCAATGATTTAACTTTGTGTAAATCACTTGGAGGTGTTGTTAATGGAATTAGTGGGCTAGCTATAATAGGGATGAGCACTAAAGTCATAAAAGAGGATAAGGTAGGTTGATTTATAATTGGGGGATTAGGAAACAAAGGCATATGGGATCTAGGAACAATTTTCCATACTTAGATTAAATAATTATCTTTATGCATAGTAACTATGCATTGGGTAATATCACACCTCCCATGGATTAAATAATCATGGGAACATCATTATTTAGTGATCTTAAAAATATAAAAACATAGTATTAGGAGAAGGTTTTACCAAAGTTGGAATTCAATCCCAAGTCTTATATAAAAAGAAGTTGAATTCAACCATTTGACCATGCGAAGATATTTTAATGGTAGTAAGATCCTCTATCAATGATAGGTGGTCACTCTTTTCCTTGAACTATCTACATAGTTTCACACCCAACTCATCCCAATTTTATAAAGTACTAGGATGTAACATTTTATACCATTGAATCACTTTCCCTTTAAAATAAGAGGCAAGGATTTTCACTACAACATTGTCTTTGGTTTCATTGTGGATGGAAAAAATGTTTTTAACATCTTGTATGTACTCTATAAGTGCAATAAAGTTCTCTCTAGTAAAGTAGGAGATGCTATTAAGAGTAGTTATGATAATATCATCATATTGGGGGGTCCAATGGACTACATAAATTAAATGTAATAAAGGGATTATTTATAAGTGTAGTAATGGATGGAATAAGGTAAATTCCTCATATAGTCATAGAGAATCTACCAAATGGGGGAGTAGACTGGAATCTAGGGGAAGATTGTATTAAATCACTAGATCTTCTGATAGTGGCTAAGGATGTTTTAATTCTTATTCTTCTAGTAGGTATAGGTAATTCAATAAAAATTAAATAAAAACTTATTTAATAATATCTTGTTTGTCTTGGAATATAGATGAAGAATTGATCTTTATGAACAAGAAATGTTTGGTGTCACCAAGTACTCTATGGAGTGTATTCAATACTATTGGTTAAGAATCACACTAAATCCTTAGGTAAATATTTAATTTAGGTCTAATTAGGTATGCCAAAAATTATTATAACCTATATATTTCACCCATGAGGAGAATGACTATTGTGTATGTAACCACATAACACTTATGTTCCAAGCACCTAAGATCTCAGTGCTTGAGATAATTCTATGTTTCGATGTAACAATGGGATTATCCCTAAAGGTGTGGGACTCTTGAAATCCTTGGAATGAGCCTCCAAATAAGGTCAACTTATTTCTAATCTAAGATCACCTAGTTTATGACTAGTGCACAAACCTACAAAGAGATGAAAAATATACGGCTAATGCTAAACCAAATCTTAACAAGGAAAAGGGGGAGAGAGGGTAAGAGACCTATTAAAATAAAAAGTGGTTATGCACTAATAATAGAACAAATACCTCACCCACTTAATATAATAATAAAACTAAATAACTAATTACATCCAATCTTTAAACTAGACACTAACTGCATAAGTGATTTTCATGGAGGTATGAGAATGCAGTGCAGTGTTAAGAGCGACAATAAATAGTCCACAGATAATGCCTATGTAGATCCATTTATACATAGTGTGTAACCTTAAAAGTATTATGAATCCTCATAGAGGTGAAAATGGAGGAAAATAATAAGGGACAAACATTTATAGAAAACTATCAATAATAATTAATGCACACAAAATGCAGATAATGAAAAAGGGTAGTTCAGTTTTTATTAGTTAAGTCCTAAGCTAATATTATAAATTTGAATGGGAATATATTTTTAATACCAAGGAGAGTGTTTCCTTTCACTATGAAAGTCAAAGTTTATATATAGTTAGGTGAGACCTTGGGTAATTAATTCACCACTTGAGATGGTAGATATGAAACTTGAATTTAAAATCTGGTGCTCAAAACTCTAGGGAAACAAACTCCTACACAATAGCTATTGTGAACCATGCTCATTAAATTTGGGTTGAAAATATGATCATAAAAGTAGTTGGAAGGTCATTATTGGATTTTTAGATAATATATGCACATCAAGGTCATGAATATGCTTCTAAAGTTAGAGGTTATGTGTGTATATTTTCTATCCACCTACCCATTAACTTTGTTTTTAACTCCACCCTAACATAGTGTTTTAACCTATTAACTTTCTAAACCACCCCTTAGTCGGTCAAGAACTCCTAGGACCTTATATAATATTAGTGTAGTTGTGAAGTCCTAGACACCTCAAGGAGAAGACGCACAGATGCTTCCCATCTATGCTTGAGCTCAAGATGGAAGTGTAAGACTATGCAGATGGCTATAATAATCCACACTAATATAAGAAACTCAATGCATGCCCTCATATAGGATTTTGTCATGTAAAATTCAAAAAGTGCATGAGATTTAGAGTGTGGATCCTTGGGTTTCAAAATATCTAAGTAAAAGAGAGAGCATAGTAAGAAACTATAGATCACCAAAAGTGAACCTATGACCTTCATCTTCTTCACACCTTTCTAACATAGCTATGTGTCTATACACATGATTATATATTTTTACCCCTTATTGCATAAGTTATAACCTTTCTTCTAAAGATAATACATGGTGTCCCAATGCTTCTTCAACACAAAGAAGTTTGAAATCCTCCCAAAAATATTGTCAACCTTCTATGTGTCACATTTTTGCCCATCCTATAGTTCCACACTCAAGACCAACTAGAAAGTGCCATGTGCCAAGTAGCTACCAAACATTAAGAGGTATGTTTGAGGTGGTTAGAAATATATCGATGTCCTTTCAAAAAAATTAAATCCAGAAGTAGCTATCATAAATTGAGATTTGGATTAATACCACCCTCTGACCTTATTAGGAAGATATTTCATTCCCCTTATGTACATGTATTCATGAAAGGATCTTGTTATGATCTCTAGGTCCTATTTAATATAAAAATTTAAGAGGCATGGTCATGATGCCATAAATAATTAAATGATACATCCACCATCCCAAGTGGAATATTTATTGTAAAATTATATTATACAATATAAAATCTTGGTTCTTTCACTATAAAAGGGTCAACACATTTTAACAACCTTATTCTGATAGAATTCCCCTTTATGAGCACTTGTATTAGTTAGACCTTGTAAATTAATGAAAATTAAGTTCACCTATTTTCATTATTTAGATGATGTATGTGTTATCTTGTTTGTGGATAATGATTGTCCTTCTCATTTGTCATTCATCCCCTACACCTCCTCATTGAACTCATAACTCACTTTCAAATTATATATTTTGCACACCAACATCTACATAGGATTTTTTTATGGATAATATTCATCCCTCTCAACATTGCATTGTTTTCCTATGCCTCTATGCAAATAATTCTTCCATGTATAGTGACTTGGTGGAAACTATGTGATATTATTTTATTCTCAAGGGTTTTCACTATGTATATGGTAGTAAGAGTGCTCACTCTATTTTGGGTGAATCATCTTTTCATTTCCAACACCTTGTTACCTTTTCCCTCCCTTCTACCTTAAATTTATTATTTTTACACTAGTGATAGGTTACCTTTATTCTCTTTAATTTTGTGCATTGGTCTTAAACCATGTGTACATAGACTAGAAGGAATCTATCCTACTTCAGGGACTCATCCTAAAGAGCATAAGGGTCCCACAACTTGGGGATGTTTTCATCATTATGATGAGACAATTGATGCTCCCACATGTAGCTAAGAGATAATACTCCTATGCTTAGTGATGAATCCTCTTACACACCTAGGCAAAACCTTCATGCCTAGTACCCTATGTTAAAAAAATTCCTATATCATAGAGCATCTATGGGTGCACATTTTGAATGGAAATATTTTATGGCATGGTCAATGGGATAAATTAAAGGAGCTAAAGAATTAGTTCTTTATTTGGTAATCAAGTGTTGAAAACACTTAGTAAGAACACCTGGTGACTCCAAACATCTCTAGTTCACAAGGATCGCCTCCTTATTTACATGTAAAGAAGAATAAGATCATATACAAGATGTACTAATTTTAATATTAGTGAGCTTCACACACCCTTAAAAGGAAGGAGAGAGAGAGAGCATCCTTTTCCCCTATTAAAATGCATAGTGCAAGTTGGTCACCTCTTAGATCTAATTCTACACCACTATTTAAAATGTTCTATTCTATGTGAGGCTTGTTCCCTATCCCATTCATGGATATCCCAAGGAATTGGGTGTTTATGAATTTCATTGGATGTAGTCTATTAGTCTTAGCATAGTATAGTGACATTTTAGTGTTTGCTCTCAAAATCTTGTCCTATTTCATGGGTGAAAACTCAACTTCTCTGGTAAAACACATTTAATATATCACAAATATCTACTCAATGTAGCATGTTATTGAGGATAACATTATGGTTAAGTTAACCACCTCCTCATTCAAATTAAAATCCCTTCAATGATACTAAAGCTTACAACCAAACTCTATTAAAAACTAGGATGATATCAGTGAAGAATTATGCAAAAGATTAGAGTGATCACTTATCCCTGATAGAATAACTCATGACTATAAAGTGAGTGTCAGATGAAATGATGGTCAATTTTAACTTCATATTCTAAAGGGTTTGGGATAGAATCCTAGATTTATATAAGCCATCTCCTAAAACTACATTTTTGTACTTCTTAAGGGATCTTAATAGTGATGATTCAATCTATGGGAGGCATGGTTCTCCCTGATGCTTATGAAGTAATGATGCATGTAGAGAATTGTTTGATTCAAGTGGGTAAGATTACACCTAAACCCCTATGCCTATCTTCATAGAACCTCTCCCTAGTAAATAAACTATACAAACTATACCAATGACTATTCCTACTATTGCAACCCCACCTACTCCATTTGTCACCCCTCCAAATTAATTCCATGAAGTATAATAATTATTGCAAAGTTTTAGGAATGAACTAGTTACCTTAAAAAGGCAACAAGTGTAGTATCCAAGATACCATTAACCCTTCTCTTAGTAATACCAATAAAATAGGCCTCCCTACCAAGGTATTATAAAAATGAAAAATCAACACACTTATAATAGACTAACTTATGTGTATAAATTTGATAATACTAACACTTCCAAAGGCCTTATAGTATAAAACAATCTATCATAGGATTATGAGTAGTGTTTCTCATGCAACCAACTGCACGATCAAACCACCTATGCAAATGGGGTTCTAAACCAATAAATTATGTTATAAAATATGCCTTGGTTATAATATCCATCAATTAGTTTAGCTCTGCATGAGGAAGGAGTCCAAGTGTTAATCTAGCCAAAGAATGGGTATTCTTTCATAAATTGGTAGGAGGAGGACTTCAACTATATAAATCAAATTAGTATGCCTAATGGAGGGAGAAACATATATGGTTTCAATATAAGGTTTAAAGAAGAGATATGGAAGAATACATCCCAGTCATAGTTCCCTTACCTTCAGTTCCACAAGGGAATCACATAGTTACATAAGCCAAGGCACCTACACAACCTTTGTACCCTAAAAAGGCTGTGCATAAGGAGGGACCATCCTAAGCTAATGTGATAACATAAAGAGAGGACACCACCCAAAACCATATTTAAAGGGATTTAAGGTTCCCTTTAATATAGTACAATCTATGAAGAAGATGATCCTCAATGTCAAAATGTGGGATGTGCTCATAATTCATTCTCAATGGAATTTACTTCAAGAAGCACTGAAAGGATTCTAGGAATATCAAGCACCTCAATCATTGCTCACTACCTCTATGAGTCTATGCTAGCCAAAATAAAAATAAGTGTAGGTATGAAATAGTAATAATCTCCCTCCATTCTGCATCTCTCTAATCATTGGCCAATATCTATTACACAATTATATGATCAGCTCTAACAAAAGCAACTCAGTCATGCCAAAGATGATCATGGATACACTTAGATTTGTGTGTATGCAATCAAAATTTCATTAGCCATAATGAATTAATCCTATATCATATAAAATAGATCACACCTACACTTTTGATTAGGTATATACTTGTTAAGTGGGAACATGACCAATATGAGGATCCTCTAGACCTGATTAGGGGATCACTTGTATCATTTGTCACAACACATCATGTTAGGAAGGGTTATAAAGCCTATAGTCTAACATAATTTCACAAAAACCCTAAAAGAGTCCTATGATTTAATATTCACTTATGCTAATAAACAAGAAAAGTAAACTAATCTAGTGTGCACCAAAACTTGTGGCACAAAGTTGAGGTTAGAATAAAACAAATAAACAATAACTAAGATAAATATGCATAGGATATATATACTCATGCCAATGTATATTGAATCCTAATACATGGAAGATAATAATACCTAATACATTATTTATCTACTCTTAGAAATGAGAAATAAAGTTAGGAATAATTACCTTTAAAGATGAACCTATCAAGTCTTAAACCTCTCCCTTGGCCCAGGTGCTTCACAAGAGATCATTGTGGCTTGTAAGGATAACCAAGATAAATAATATCTAGGTTACATGACTTACCTAATCATATAAAATAATTCTCCATAATACAATATTATATCTCCAAAGAAAGTATTGAACCCTAAATCTTTATTCCTCAAGTATAATGGTCAATAAATAGATGTTCATTTACACTTCTTCACTTGATTATTCTATATCTTATGAAATGGTGGTAAATGACCTTGTATATATTATTATCTTTCCTAAAAACCATTCAAACATGTCAGTTGTACTAGGTTGACTAGGTTGACTTGTACATTCTTGAGCTAATTCCTAAAGTCTATGCTAGGTTGGTCAAGATGCTAATAAGGAAAAATAACTAAAGTTTCCCAAGAATACACTAGGTCAACCAGGTTGACCTAGTGTAATGAATAGGTAGAAAGGTAAACAAGGAAATAAATGAAGGAATAAAGCATGATAATGACTATAATGGATAGGAAAGATAAGAACAAGCCTATGGTTCATGGTTTTAGGGAGCTAGTGTGTGGATAGCAAGTGGCAAAAAGAACAAAAATCTTATGAAGCACCAATGGTATTCCCACCCCTTTCTTGGTGCACCTCTTAAGTCATTCACTTAGATATATTGAGGATTGACAAGTTATTACAAGATACAAAGTGTTAGTAATCAATAAAATTCTGAAAATATTATGTGTATACATTATTTATGACCTTATTTCAAAGGGATTAGTCTAATTTTATGGAATAATAGTCAAAGTTATAGGTATAATCAAGTATTTAAATCTAACACTCCATTCTTTCCCAAGACTTTTCATTATGTAGGATATCATATTCATTGACTTGCCACTTTACTTCACTATTTACCTCTCTCAAGATTTCATGGTAAATATGGGTAGGTATTTATCTTTTGATTGGTCACATATGCTATTAAGACTAGGTACAAGACCAAAGTGATCAACAAGGTAAAACCAATCTTCAAAATATATGTTGAGCCATATAGTCCTAGCACAATTAAGTAAAACTACATAATGTGTGATCAAGAGGAGAATTCAATTCTCTATGAGGCCATGACACCACTTGAAGAAACCTTAGACAACATGTTAGATGAATAGGTGTGTGAAATATTTGAGTATGACCCATATGATAATGTATAAATAGGTTTGGGCACATATTGAATCATGGAAGAAATGTTTCACTACATGAGTTCATGAAAACATAGTGAGGACCCTAAAGGTACATGGCATTTATACTTTGATTTCTCCTAAACTAGGAATGATGCAGGAGTCAACATCATGATAGTCTCCCCGTAGAAGGAAAAATACTTCCATGCCTTTAGACTATAGTTAACTTGCATGATCAATGTTGCCAAGTATTGGGCACTAATTCAAGGCCTTCAACTTGTGTAGAAGAAGGGGATCAAAACATTGTAAGCACAGGGTGACAATGAGCTAGTTGTCAACCAAGTTAGAATTTGGAGAATGACCAAGAATGCCTTGATAAAATCCTATAAAAATAGAGTGTGGGATATGCTAGAAGGATTTGATGCATTAAATATCATTTCCATACCAAAAGTGAAAAATCTTGATGTGGATAGGCTTGCTATTGTCACTGCATAATATGACATCTTGTGCAACCTTATGAAAGATTTGAACAACTTGTCAAGATCGTGGCTAGACCAAAAGTTCAAAACAATGTGGAGAATTGGAAAGTATTTGAGATTGATGAGAAAATCATAAATTTCCTTCAATATGAGGTAGAGATTTATGCCATAAACTAGGCACATCCATGAGCCCGATATGAAGATCAAGTTTCCTAGTTGAAGGGAAATAATCTACCAAAAGGTCTAATAACCCTAGAAAGTATCTTTGACTTTGACGGCCAATTCAAAGGATAAGGGTGTAGTATGATATCCAAAGAAAATATATATACACTTGTAGTTATTTTAGAAGGAAATTCACTTATAGTAGAGTATGATCTATAATAGAAATTGAAAGCTTTATTTAACTCAATAGGAGATATGATGACATTTTCATGTGGAGCTATAAAGATCTTAGAGGTTTTGATCCAGGCTTAGTGTAGCATATAATTGAACTCCATCCTGAAGTGCAGCCTATGATCCAATAGTAGAGGCCAATTAATCTCAATTTGGATCCATTGATGTGAAAAGAGCTATCCAAGCTCATTGAGGCTAGTATAATACTTCTAATTAAACATTCCTCATGGGTCTCCAACCTAGTCCTGGTGAGAAATAAAAATGGGGATATTCACCTTTGTGTGGACTTTAGGGACTTGAACAAGGATTCCCTCAAAGACCACTATCTTCTCCCATCAATGGAGTAGATCTTGAAAATGGTCATAAGAGAGGATATATTCTCATTTCTAGATGGTTACTTAGGATATAACCAAATCATTGTGTAGGAATGTGACCATGATAAAAATGCATTCACCACTAGGTGGGGAATCTTTGTGTACTAGTGCATGCCATTTGGTTTAACAAATGAAATCATGAAATTTTAGAGAGCCATGGATATGGAATTTAAATATATCATTAATAAGATCATCTTGGTTTACCTCGATGACATAACTATTTTCTCTAAGCATGCAAAAGATCATTTGGATCATCTAGAGCAGGTCTTCTAGAATTGTCATGAGTTTGGAATATCTCTGAACCCCAAAAAATTCATCTTTGTAGTTCATGAAGGCACCCTTTTTTGTCACATTATTTAAAAATAGGGACTCATGATTGATCTAGAGTAAGTCAAGGATATCTTATCTTTCCTTCTTTTCATCCATAAGGTGAATCCAAGAACAAACCTTATTAAAAAGTTGATTCTCCCCAGGAATCTCTGGAGACTTTTCATCCATAAGAAAAGTCTCCAGAGATTCTTGGGGAGAATCAACTTTTTAATAAGGTTTGTTCTTGGATTCACCATCCTGGTCAAGCCTCTTATTGTAATGTTAAATAAGAAAACTGCATTCATATGAACGCATGAAGGCAAGGAAAGTTTTGAGGCCATCAAGTGTACCACTTCATGGGCTCCTACCTTGATCAAACTAGATTATAGTAAGGATTTCATCCTTTACATAACTGATAAAGGTGAAGGAATCTCGACCATAATGATGTAGTAGAATAAAGAATTATTAGAGTAGTCAATTTCTTTCTTCATCCAAACACTAAAGGATTATGAGTTATGTTATAACTTCATATAGAAATGTACCCTCATAGTTGCGAGAGTGCTAAATAAATTTAGGCATATGTTATTCCATAATAAAATTCAACTTATGGTGGTGCATGCAAGTGTTAAGGAGTTCCTACTTAGTAAGGATATCAATGAGAAAAGAGTTGGATGGATCATGAAAGTAATGGAGTGTGGCATAGATATCTAGGTCACCAAGTTGTTGTAAGGAAAGGGACTCTATGAACAATTAGTTGAAGTATAAAACAAAGTATGGTGAAATCTTAATATCACATGAGGAAGAGTGCACAAATGAAAAGTCTAAAACTAGTTGGGTGCAAGATATGAGAACCTTATTTTAGTATAAAATGTATCCTCATGTCCTTGACAAATCTAAGAGTAGACATTTTAGACTACATTCCATTCCTTATGTGCTCATAAAAGATGCAATTTCTCATAAGGATATTCATGGGATCCTCTTAAGGTATATAAAACCAGAGAAAACAAGTGGGATCTTCAAAAATTCTATGATGGCCCTATAGGAGGCCTTTATTTACCTAAGACCATCACTATGTAAATTATGCAAGCTAGTTATTATTGGCCAACTTTGTTCAAGGATGCATATGCATATGTGTTAAACTGTAATAAATGCACCTTTTTCATAGGAAGATAAAGGCTTGTAGCCTTACCAATACACCTGATTCAAGTTGATCAACCCTTTGTATAGTGGTGCCTAGATTTCATAGGCATGATTAATCTACCATCAAGTAATGGGAATGAATAGATTTTTATAGCCACCAACTATTTCACAAGGTGGATAGAAGTGAATACACTTAAGGAAGATAATGAGACATCTATACTAAACTTCTACGAGGGAATTGTAACAAGGTTTGGTATTCTAGCCACCATTATCTCTGATAATGTGTTAGCTTGCCTTAGGACTAGGATTAGTGAATGTACCATCAAACATAACATCTATCTTAGTGCCTCACAAAATTACTATCCTTAGAGTTATGGTATAGTCAAGTCCATGAATAATAACTTAATCTACATCATAAAAAAGACTCTAGAGGATAATCAGTGAGCTTGGAACATTAAGCTCAGAACTACTCTTTTATGTGATTGGATCATGCCCAAGAGGGTGTTGGGAAATTTACCTTTCATGATAGTTTATAGAAGGGAAGACAAGTTACCAGTATCCCTTGAGTTGCCTTCATTATAAATTTTATTCCTATTAGATCTATATGAGAGTGACCCCCTTAAAGTAAGAATGACATAGCTCATGGAGCTCAAAGAAACTAGAGTGCAAGATGTGTGCACCATGGAATTTCAATAGGCACAGCCCAAGAGGGTCTTTGATAAAAGGGATAGTGAGAGAAGTTTATAGGTGGGAGAATTTATGCATAAATGGGATGAAAATAGAGAAAAATCTAGAAGACACACCAAGTTTGATGTAATATGGAGTGGTCCATATACCATCACCAGTTGCAAGCCATCTAATGCCTTCTAGTGCCAGAATGAATGGAGAAAAGTTGCCTATCCCTATTAATGGGGTTTATCTTAAGCACTATCTCCATTAAGTCTTGTATAAATTTTAAATAAGTAGATTAGATTATTTTCATTTACATAATGCACACTTTACACACCCTTGTTTTAAGTAGTTTCAATTCCTCCAAGCACTTATGTGTAGTGTTTTCTTAGCTTAGGTATTTTTTCCTCTAAGTGCCTTCTAGTGCAATTCTCATTTTGTCAGGTGAATTTCAACTCATTTTGAAGCTAAATGATGTGTAGTTGGTGCATTAATGAGAGAAAGAACTATAAGTCTCAAAGACTCTGTGCCTAATGGATTGCTCAAAAGATACTAGGTTCATACTTAATAGGCAAGCAGCATAAAAAGGTTTCCAAAAGTGTTGACTTTCTAAGTCACCCCTCAATCAACATAGGACCTCCCAGGATCCTACAGAATATTAGTGTAGCTACATATTCCTATGTACCTTAAGATAAAGATGTGTAGATTCTTCATTTTTGTGCCTACGCTCAAGATGGAAGCATTGATCTACGTAAAAAGGATACAATAATTTGTTCTAGTATAACAAACTCAATGCATACCCTCATGTAGGAATTTTTTATGCACAAGTCAAAAGGTACATGAGATTTAGAGTGTAGGTCCTTGGGTTTCAAAATATCTAAGTAAAAGAGAGAGTGTAGTAATTATCTATAGATCACCAAAATTGGACCCAAGACCTTCATCTTTGTGTGAACTTTACCTTAAGGTCTTCTTCATGCCTCTCTAACATAGTTATATGCTTGCATGCATGATTCTATATCTATGTCCCCATATTGTGCAAGTTGTAACCTTTATTCTATTGCTACCACATGGTGGCCTAGTGATTTTTCAATGCAAGGAAGTTTGTGGTCCTCCAAAAAATATCACCATCCTTCAATGTGTCACATTCGTGCCCTTCCTGTAGTGCCACACTTGAGACCAACTAGAAGGCACCATGTGTCAAGTAGCTACCAAACATTATGAGGGTGATTTGAGGTAGTTGGAAAGAGGTTGATTCCCTTTCATAATAATTAAATGTAGAAGTAAATTTTATACATTATGATTTAGATTTATGCTACCCTTTGACCTTGTTAGGAAGATCTATCATTCCCCCTATACATATTTATTCATGATAAGATCCTGCTACGATCTCTAAGCCCTATTTACCAAAAAAAATTTAAGAGGCATGGTCATGGCACTATAAAGAATTAAATGATACATCCACCACCCCAAGTGGCATATTTATTGTAAAACTAGAGTATACACTAGAAAATCCTAGTTATTTCATTGTAAAATGGTCAGCACATTTTAGAAACCTTATGCTACTAGAATTGCCTTCCATGAGCACTTGTATTGGCTAGACCTTGTAAATTAATGAGAATTAAGTTCACCTCTTTTCATTCTCTGGATGATATGTGTGTTAACTTATGTTTTTTTATTTTTGACTATGGATAATGTCCATCCCTCTCATTTATCATTCATCCCCTGTACCTCCTCATTAAGCTCATAGCTCACTTGCAGGTCATATCCTATGCACACTAGGGTATATATAGGTTTTGTATGTGGATAATATTCACCCCTCTCAATGTTGTGTTGTGCTCCCATACCTCTATGTGAAGCATTCATGAAATTATAGTAACTTGGTGGAAACTATGTGATATTATCTTGTTCTCAAAGTTTTGCACTATATATATGGATCACTCACTCTATTCTAGGCACATTGCCTTTTCATTTCTAGTACTCGGTTACATTTTCCCTCCCTTTTCCCTTAAAATTATTAGGTTTATACTAATGGTAAGTTAAATTTACACTCTTTAGGTCTATGCACTGATCTTAAACCAAGTGCACATATAATAGAATGAATCTAATCTACTCTGAAGTCTCATCCTAAGGAATGCAAGGGCCCCACACATTGGGGATGTTTCCATTGTTACAGTGAGACAATTAATGCTCACACATGTAATTGAGATACAATACTCCCATTCTCAACACTAAATCCTCTTGCTCCCTTGCATATAATTTTTGTGCCTATATCCCCATGGAAAAAACACTCCTACACCATAGAGCATCCATGGGTACACATTTTGAATGACAACATAACCTTTAAGACTTAGTGAATGTAAATCTTATGTTTTTTAAAGAGTTGAGAAGACTAAATTAGGTAAATAATATGCAATAAATATAACCATTTATTTTGTATAGAATTAACTATCTTTGGCTTTTTTAAAATAGTAATAAATAATGAAAGTAGTAATTTAGATAGAAAACAACTAAGATATGTGATTTGGGTGCTGGAAACTAAGGTGTAAGTTAGTCTGATTATCATAAAATAGATATCGATGTTAGAAACCCTCTTAGATAGTAGCACTACATTTGGATAGTAGCACCATTTTTGGATAGTAGCACCATTATTATAAATGTGGTAGTAGTGTCTTGATATTGGTGGTAGTATCCTCTGTGAAAGACTGTCATGAGCTTTTAGGTGCACCTATGTCTGGATATGTAAGGTTTGTTCCTATGTGCATGAGTTTTGTGTTGTTCCCAAAATCTATCACTCATTTTTGGGACAATATATAAACTATTTTGGCCTTGCAAGCCAAAATTCCCTCTTCCCTTCTCAAAAATTATTCTGGGCATTCAAATTCTCCATTTTTCAATCTTTTTCAACTAAGAGACTCTGCAGGAAGGAATCTACGGACTCTGTAGGCTTGAATCTACAGACTCTATAGGCTTGAATCTATGGAATCTATAGGCTTAAATCAATGGACTCATTTCTACAGACTCTACAAGCAATAATCTATGAACTCATTTCTACAGACTCTACCAATTCATTTCTATGGACTCTGTAGGAAAGAAACAAGCTCTCAACACTTAGGCAATTTCAAGGTTGGTTCAACACCAAGGTTCAACCAAAAGGTTCATCGGTAAACTTCAAACAAAGGATTGAACTGTTTAACCATTGAACCTTAAACTAAAATGGTTCAAAGGTTTAAATATTTGATAAGTTCAAGGGTTTAATGATGTTAGCAAGCTTAAAGAGTTAAGTGCTTTAGTAAAAGTTCAAAATTCAATTGCTTCAGCAAGTTCAACGGTTTCAAAAGACTTAGCAAAAATAAGGTTTGAACCTTTGAACCATTGAACCGTTGAACTGTTGAACCTTGAACCAAAAGAGTTCAAAGGTTTAAAGGTTTAATGTGGTTGGTTCAAAGCAATTGGTTTAATGTGGTTAGGTCAAGCGGTCAAGTGAATGAGCGAAACACAAGAAAGTGCTTAAACCATTAAACCATTGAATCATTGAACCTTGAACCAAAATGGTTCAAAGGTTTAATTAGTCAATTCAAGTGATCGGTTCAAAGGAGTGCCCCAAACCCCACAGGCTAAAATACCTTTACAAAGGGCAGGTGATGAGCAAAATGGACCTTTTTCGAAGCCTGAAGGATGAACCAATGAACCCATTAAACCTTGAACCAAAATGGTTCAAAGGTTCAAAGGTTCATAGGTTCAATGGCTCAAAGGAAGCGCCAGACAAAAGAAGGAAGCAGATGATTCTAGAGACTAGTTCAAAGGGATGGTTCAACTAAAGAGCAAAAAAGTGATTAAACCATTGAACCATTGAACCTTGAACCAAAAAAGGTTTAAAGGTTCAAAGGTTCAATGAGATTGGTTCAAAGTGATTGGTTCAAGTAGTCAAATGAATGAGCAAGAAAGCCATTAAACCATTGAAACTTGAACCAAAATGGTTAAACGGTTCAAAGGTTCAAATGTTCAATGTGGATGGTTCAAAGGGATGCCCTAGTGAACCAAAGCAAAAGTACCCTTATGGAGGGCAGTGAACTAAGGGTAGGTACCCTTCCAGAGGGTAGAGAACATTGGTTCAAAGATCAAAGGAAGCGTCGAACAAAGGGATGGTTCAATCAAAGACCAAGAAAGTGATTGAACCAAAAAATCAATTAAACTAAGAAAGAAATTAAACCAGGGAAGCGATTGAACCAAGAAAGTGATTGAACCAGGGAAGTGATTGAACCAAGGAAGTGATTGAACTAGGGAAGTGATTAAACCATTGGTGCCTCTGCAGATGTCAAATTTAAGATAATAAAATATCTATCAACTTTGAAATAAAGACACAAAAATAAGTTTCTCTCAGATTTCTGTAGAGGGTGCCAAGTGGAAACTATGAAAGGTTTTAATGTGTTTTTCTAAATATAGTGGAAGTCACCACGTGTCCCTTGTAAAACTCAGTGGAAAATGCCAAGTGTCAATGCCCACCATTTCTTCTTTTTGATTCATTATTGAGTAAGGATTGTGGTAGGTCCCGAGTGAGTTACTAAGGTAAGCAGAGCACGCCAAAGTGTCATCATCTATATGAATCCAAATGAATCTTGCATGTTTCTATAGTGTTTCTAAAATCTCAGTGGAAGCCATCATGTGTCATCTTCTACAAGACTCTCAAAAGATATCTTAAGCTTCTATAAGTTAAACAGATGTTGCCAAGTGTCCTCGCCTATTTCACAATGAAAAGTGCCACCTGTCCCCATTCCCCTTTTGAATGTTGCTCAGGCAAGAAATGTTATGGATCCCATTTTCTATAAGTTGGTAAAATTTCAAAGCAGCAGACTGTGATAGATGTCAAAGATGGAACACTCCCAATACAAAGACAGTAGAAAAGATAGCCCGAGAGCTCAAATCGCACAAATAAGGATAAAATATAGAAAGAAAAGGGGTAACGATGGAGAAAGATTAAAAAATATCCTTGCATGGGATATGTTTCTAGAAGGTAAATTAGCCCACCAGGTGGACATCAGAGAATGTGATCATTCAATGGCGTGGCCTATTTTTTATGCATTGAGTAAAGTGAATGAGTAGTTATGCACACATCAGGAAACACATTAGATGGACCATATTTAAGACTGATGCCTGATTCTAGCATAGCCCATGGAAAAATTTAAAATGTATTGAATGCATTGAATGCATAGTAGGCCATTTTTGTGAAACAAAGCACCCAAGTATTTCTTAGAGCACTATATGTAGGACTCTCTCTTATTATTTTAAGGAGATCTCTCTGTTATCAAAAAACAAAACTCTACCCAAATTGAAAGGCATTACTGAGACTTTAAGCTCAGATTGTTGATCATATTTCACTATTTGAATAAGAAAACAAGTGACTTTTCAGACTTTGTGTTGGAATAGCTTGGTTGTTGGGGAAATTGTTCTTATTTCTATTTCCTTAATATGTTTTTTTGTCCATTTACTTAAATAAGTAGAATTAGTGAAAGTAATCAAGAAGGTGTCCTAAAGCCAACTATGGAGAGACTTTGTGCTACCACAATTGTCTTTAGTTTGTCTATTTTCTATTTCTATGTAAAGGATCTTGGGATGACTTTGTGCCCTCATTATCCTTCATATTTCACTCTTTGGCAGTTGAGGTGGAGACTTTGTGCTACATTTCATCCTACTGTGTTACTTCGCCCTATTACAGTTACTTATCACTACCTGAAAGGTTCCTATTCTCTATTGAACAACACTTCTAAAAGAAGAGGAGTGCCTTTTATCATTTCATAAAGATTTATCCTTTGATTGGTGAACATCATCTCTAAAAAAAGAGAGATGGATGGTGTTATCCTACCCCTAAGTGATATTTTTAGCTTATTTATAGTAGATTAGCATATATATATATAGCCCCTTCATACTTATAGGGAACCTCCCCTTGATGAGAGGAGAGATTTGTCCCCTTTTGATGTGGTAAAACTGCACATTTGGGTGACCAATCTTCCTTGTTGTGGTTGATCAGACCTATTTTACTCATTAGTATGCTAGTGACAAAATATTCACCCAATAGTTTTTGGTGAATTCGCTAGGGATTCAAATAAGTAGTTCTTATCTTTATCCATTATATACTCTAGTGACTCTCATCTAGGTCTTACCCATTATCATAATAGCCTTATCCATTTATCCTACTGTGAAAGAACAAGCTACTCTAGTGCTTTCCCATTGTTAATTTTTTCTTCCAGCTTCACTCCAAAAATTTTTAGGGACTCCGTTGGAGAAGAATTCATAGTTTGAAGCCTCAAGCTTCAAGCTAAAGTAGTACTAGTTCTTTTCCATTTTTATTTTTACACTTTAGTAGATCCACGGTATATATGAAGCCAAAGGGCTAAAGGTATTGTTGACCCTGTATTCGAGTTGGTACAGTAAAGTAATTTTGATCTATTTCCTTCACCATCTCACCTCCAATGAACCAAGAGCTTTCCTCCTACTAAAGTCAAGTCTCCATTACCAGGCAAAGCATCCATTTCTGCTATTAATAAAGTTTTATCAATACTTACCCCTCTGAGATTTGTTATTTCACCTTTCCATAGTCATACAATGGCAATTTAAGGCCTTAGGGTAACTCTTTTGCCCACTCAATTTAACTCCACCTCTACATGAGCTACCACACAGTTCAAGGAAAAATTTCTCCAAGTTCTATGGTGATGGGAAGGTTCATCCTAATGAACATATTGCAGCTTTCAGCATAGCCTGTGGTGTAATAGGTGTAGAGAATGAGGATGTAGTAGTCAGGCTATTTGTGGAAACTTTACAAGGTGCTGCTATAGACTGGTTCTATCATTTGCAAGCCTAGACTATGACTATCTGGAACACTCTCAAAGCCAAATTTAAAGCTTGATTCAAGCCTATAGAAGATGTGCATGCCCTGCTGGCTCAACTCACACAAATGAAGAAGGAGCCTCATGAACCAATGAGGGATTTCATAGCCAAGTTCAACAAGCTGAGGAACAGGATTCTTGTAATTGCTTAGCCTATAGATGATAATCTCAAATGTTTCTTAATCAACTCTTAGCTACCTAAAGTGAGTTTTTTGCTAAGATGTGCTGGCCAAATAGACCTTGCTACAGCTCAAGATTTGGCCACTGAGGTGGAAGATGACCTTATCTTGGCAGGAAAGATAAGGATAGATCCTAAAAGAGGTAAATATTCTTCATCTTCTAAATATCCATTTATAGGTACCACTGATCCAATGGTGTAGAAGTTGAAAAATGAGTTGCTAGCCTTGAAAATAAAAATGGCCCAAGTTATGTCTGCTCCTCGTTATCAGGATATGCCAAGGAGGACATTTCAGAACAAGCCATATCAAGGCAATGCTACTAGAAGTCAAGGACAGCCAAATCATCTTCCTCCCCCATAGGGGAAACTTGTCATTAAAGCACCCCCAACCAATTCAGTAGTTGGATATCTCAAAACAAAATTTGATTTCTCTTTTCAACTTGATGCTGATCTCTTTCCAGAAGACCAAGAAGAATCAGCTGGCGACTCCAACATTGGTTTCCTAAATTAATAGGATAAACACAGAAGTGAAGGTGAAGCAGTTGATGGATCATATGTTTTATTCACCTGGTCCTAGAACTAGTTAGCTCAATAAGCTAATAAAGGAAAAATAGGGGAAAGTTCCCAGCCTGCAATTTCAATTGCCAAATAATGAACTTCTCTGCCTTTCCAGCCAAAGGACCCAGTAAATAATAAAAAGGTAAATACATCAAGCATTCCTCCATATTCAAATTCAATTCCATAGACCAATACCACCCCTCCTAAAAACTAGAAAGATGAACTACCTTCCTCTATTCCTAGTTCATTTTAGACATTTGACATAATTGACCATGTCAAGAAAACCAAAATTCAAATGTCTAAATTTGAATTCCTACAAGCCAATCCTGAGCAGTTGGGCAGGTTGGTTGAGTGTGTGAAGAATAAAGCTATCCCTATAGGATAAGATGTTAAGAAATTAACTCATGATCCCCCAAGGAACATGTCCATCCCAAACAATCTTGTCATTACTCTTCCTGCTGCACCTGGGAAAAGAGAGCCTTTCTATGTTTTCCTATTGATAAATGGTCACAAGCTGAGCAATTGCATCATTAATTCTAGAGCTTCAGATAATGTTATTCTTGCCAAAGTGGTAGAATCTCCTGGTCTCACACTGACCAAGAAATTTGAGAGATGTTTCTCCATGGAGAATAAACAAGTACCTCTATTAGGACATATCAAGGATGCCCAATTTGCATTTGCAGCATTCCCAGACAAAAGAATCAAGATGACAATCCTGGTGGCCAATGTCCTAGCCTCATATGACATTCTTCTTGGACAAATTTTTTGCAAGGATGTTAGAGGAGAATTGAACATGGACCTATCTAAATTGAGGACCCCTATCAAAGGCATCATGCACTAGTTACTCCCTGAAAAGGAGGCAAAATATGTGGTCACTCAAACATCGACCCCTGAAGCTCAAATTTTGTTTGAGTCTTCAAGAATGGGTAACTTTTCTTGACCATAGAGGATGTTCATATTTTAGCAGATGAAATTCCTATAGGCAGTGATCCAAGAATTGGTTCAGATAAAATAACAAAAGGCATGAGAGAACACAATGTAAGCCTAAATGAATTCTCCTCTCCAAACGAAGACAAATCTAAGAAAGGAGTAGTTTTTGATGATGTATGCATACTAGAATTTGATGGTAGCAACTCTTCTACTGGTGCTGGAACTAAGACTATGTTGATATCTCCTCAAGGAGATATCTTTCCTTCTTCATACAAGTTGCAATTTAGCAACACCAACAATGTTGTCGAGTATGAATTTATGTTACTTGGGTTGAAGGCTACTCAAGACAAAGGTGTCAAACTCCTTTATGCCAAAAGAGATGTTGAGCTGATGGTTTGTTAGGTATCTAATGTGGATAATCAAATCATGTGCTAGACTAAACCAAAGAAGCAACAAGCTAATGTAGTGGACCATATTACTTCATGCCAAAGTCAGGAAAAGGAACTCTTTGCCAAGAGAGCAAAGATTTATGGTTTTTAGATTGGAGACCACGCCTTGACATGGGGCAAGAAAAGAGAACCAAAAGGGTTACACAGAAAATGTGATTCTTGGTGGAGAATTCCATTCACCCATCACCGATTTTGGGGAGAAAATGGTTTCTTATTGGTTTATCGAGATGGAATGGCATTTTCACTATCTCACAATAGGTAGCATCTGAAGCGCTTCAAATCTTGAGGCATCAGATAAGATCATCTATACATATGTATATTTATATAGTCTTTAGTTCTATTTTTGTTCTTTCATTTTTGTTTTTTTCACCTTTATTTTTAGGTAGCATGACTCCATATCCCAATGGCACACTTCAAGGCACTGGAGATTCTAGTTTCTACTTCCCTTAGTTGTTTCAAGTGTTTAACTGAAGGAAGTTCCCCAACTGGAGCCAACTATTGTTCCCAAAATCTGTCACTCATTTTTGGGATAACATATGAACTATTTTAGTCTTGTAGGCCAAAATTCCCTCTTCCCTTCTCAAAAATTGTTCTGGGCATTCAAATTCTCCATTTTTCAAGATTTTTCAGCTAATGGACTCTGCAAGAAGGAATCTATAGACTCTATAGGCTTGAATCTACAGACTCTACAGGCTTGAATCTATGGACTCTATAGGCTTAAATCTATGGACTCATTTCTACAGACTCTATAGGTACGAATTTATAGACTCATTTCTATGGACTCTGCCAATTCGTTTCTATGGACACTTCAGGAAAGAAACAAGCTCTCAACACTTAGGCAATTTCAAGGTTGGTTCAACACCAAGGTTCAACCAAAAGGTTCATCGGCAAACTTCAAACAAGGGATTGAACCATTGAACCTTGAACTAGAATGGTTCAAAGGTTCAACAGGTTCAAGGGTTCAACGATGTCAGCAACCTTTAAGAGTTAAGCGCTTCAGCAAAAGTTGAAAGTTTAACCACTTCAGCAAGTTTAATGGCTTCAAAAGACTTAGCAAAAAGAAGGTTTGAACCTTTGAACCATTGAACTGTTGAACCATTGAACCTTGAACCAAAAGAGTTCAAAGGTTCAAAGGTTCAATGCAGTTGTTTCAAAGTAGTTGGTTCAAGCGGTCAAGTGAATGAGCAGAACACAAGAAAGCGCTTGAACCATTGAACCATTGAACCTTGAACCAAAATGGTTCAAAGGTTTAAATGGTTGGTTTAAGTGGTCAGTTCAAAGGTGTACCCTAAAGCCCACAGGCCAAAATACCCTTATAGAGGGTAGGTGATGAGAAAAATGGACCTTTCTTGAAGCCTGAAGGATGAACCAATGAACCAATTGAACATTGAACCAAAATGGTTTAAAGGTTCACAGGTTCAATGGTTCAAAGGAAGTGCTAGACAAAGGAAGGAAGTGGATGATTCCAAAAACTAGTTCAAAGGGACGGTTCAACCAAAGAGTAAACAAGTGATTGAACTATTGAACCTTGAACTAAAAAAGGTTCAAAGGTTCAATGAGATTGGTTCAAAGTGACTGGTTCAAGCAGTCAAATGAATGAGTAAGAAATCCATTGAACCATTGAACTGTTGAATCTTGAACCAAAATGGTTCAACGGTTCAAAGTTTCAAAGGTTCAACGTGGATGGTTCAAAGGGATGCGCTAGTGAACCAAATCCAAAGTACACTTGTGGAGGGTAGTGAACTAAGGGCAGGTGCCCTTGCAAAGGGTAGAGAACATTGGTTCAAAGATGAGAGGAAGCACTAGATAAAGGAATGGTTCAATCAAAGACCAAGAAAGTGATTGAACTAAGAAAGTGATTGAACTAGGGAAGTGATTGAACCAGGGAAGCAATTGAACTAGGGAAGTGATTGAACTAATGAAGTGATTGAACTAGGGAAGTGATTGAACCATTGACATCCTTGAAGATGTTAAATTTAAGATAATGAAATATCTGTCAACTTTCAAATAAAGATGCAGAAATAAGTTTCTTTCATATTTTTGTAGAGGGTGCCAAGTGGTAATTGCGGAAGGTTTTAATGTGTTTTTATAAATAGAGTGGAAGTCACCACATGTCCCTTGTAAAACTCAACAAAAAATGCCAAGTGTCAATGTCCATTGTTTCTTCCTTTTGATTCATTATTGAGTAAGGACTATGGTAGGTCCAGAGTGAGTTGATAAGGTAAGAAAAGTGTGCCAAGTGTCATCTTCTATATGAATCCAAATGAGTTCCACATGTTTCTATAGTGTTTTTAAAAGCTCAGTAGAATCTACCATGTGTCATCTTTTTCAAGACTCTCAAAAGATATCTTAAGCTTCTATAAGTTAAATAGATGCTACCAAGTATCTTTGCCTATTCCATAGTGAAAAGTGCCACATGTCCCCATTCCCCTTTTGAATGCTACTTGGGTAATAAGTGTTATGGGTCCCATTTTTTGTAAGTTGGTAAAATTTCAAAGCAATAGACTTTGATAGATGTCAAAGACGTAACACTCCCAATACAAAGACATAGTAGAAAATATAGCCTGAGATTTTAGATCACATAGATAAGGATGAAATATAGCAAGGAAAGGGGGAATGATGGAGAAAGATCAAAAATATCCATGCATGGGATATGTTTCTAGAAGCTAATGTATCCCACCAGGTGGACATTAGAGAACGTGAACATTCAATGGCATGGACTATTTTTTATACATTGAGTAAAGTGAATGAACAATTGTGCACACATCTGGAAACACATCAGGAAACACATCAGATGGCCCATATTTAAGATTGATTCTTGATTCCAACATAGCCCATGGAAAAAATTTAAAATGTATTGAATGCATAGTAGGCCATTTTTGTGAAACAAAGCACCCAAGTATTTCTTAGAGCACTATATATAGGACTCTCTATTATTGTTTTAAGATCTCTTTATTATCAAAAAAACAAAACTCTGCCCAAATTGAAAGGCATTACTAAGACTTTAAGCTCAATTCATTGATCATATTTCATTATTTGAATAAGCAAACTAGTGACTTTTTAGACATTGTGTTGGAATAGCTTGGTTGTTGGGGAAATTATTCTTATGTTTGTTTCCTTAATACATTTTTTGTCCATTTAATTAAATAAGTAGAATTAGTGAAAGTAATCAGGAAGGTGTCCTAAAGCTAGATGTGGAGAGACTTTGTGCTGCCACAATTGTCTTTAGTTTGTCTATTTTTTGTTTCTATGTAAAGGATCTTGGGATGAATTTGTGCCCTCATTATCCTTCATATTTCACTCTTTGGTAGTTGAGGTGGAGACTTTGTGCTACATTTCATCCTACTATGTTACTGCGCCATATTATAATTACTTGTCACTACCTGAAAGGTTCCTATTGTCTGTTGAACAGGACTTTTGAAAGAAGAGGAGTGCCTTTTGTTATTTCATCAAGATTTATCCTTTGATTGGTGAACATCATCTCTAAAAAAAGAGAGATGGATGGTGTTATCCTACCCCTAACTATTATTTTTAGCTTATTTATAATAGATTAGGATATATATATTTATATATATATAGCCCCTTCATACTTATAAGGAACCTCCCCTTGATGAGAGGAGATATTTGTCCCCTTTCGATGTGGCAAACCTACACATTTGGCCAACTAATCTTCCTTGTTGTGGTTGATCAGACCTATTTTTCTCATCAGTACGCTGGTGACAAAATATTCACCCAACATTTTGAAACCTTGTATTTTTCATGTATTGACTAATTTTATATGCAAACCCTAATACTTCATGTAGCTAGGGCATCTAATTGGCATGAGCTAAAAAATGTGTTTTTTAGTAGGGTAAGTTGGACATCCTCAACACCCCACTGTGAAGAGAGTTTCCTATATACCAATAATCTGAGTAGGGATCAAGCCTAGTGTAGTTCTCCCCATCTTAGTGTTGGTGAAATTGAAATTTATAATATTGTGATAATGTCCTTGAGTGCCTTTAATGTGCTTAAGACTATAAATCTAGATAAGTGAAGCTTAGGGATATTGTAGATGGTAGTATGCAGAAGTAGGGTAGAATAGGGATTGATAACCTTAATTGTGTACAACTTGTTCTTAGTTTGAATGTGTATTTTGAATTTGATTTCCATCTAGTGGTTATAAGACTAAAATTCATGTATTTATACAATTCTTTTGCTTTCAAGGGTGATAAAAGAGGTCTTGGCTGACCCTAGGAAATTTTAGTTTTGAAAATATATCCATTTGGGAAAAGATAGGGAAAAATACATTTGCACCATTTTTGGGACATGAAAACCATGTGGTGTTAGTGTTCTTATTATGGTGCTAGTGTCTAGCCAGTATAACACTAAGCATGGAGGTCTAGGATCAAGAAATGAGGGTATAGGATTACTTGAGGGATGACTAGGGATGCATGTGGTTCACATGAAGGATGGATAAGTGTGATAATAGACTTTAGGATATGTCTAGGGGTAATCTACGGATATGTAGTCTCAATTATCACTCTTATCACTCAAATACCACTTTTGGGTGATTAAATTTTCACCTTGCTTTATTCTATAAATGCAACAAATAAAAATGACTAGGATAAAGGAAGAAGAGTCATACCTAGACTTATCTAAGAGGTGAAGCCCATGAACCTAGGTTTGAGTATTTGAAGTTGGGTCTAAGTATGTTAATTTATGTATGAGTATGTGAAACATGCTCCAATGTATGTATTATAAGTGAAATGGTCATAAATTAGTCCTTACTAAAGATATATCAAAATCAAAAGACTAAAATGATTAAATAATTAAAACTAAGTAAAATTAGTTAAAGAGATAGGAGAGAGGAAAGGAATGAATACACCTTATTAGGTATGCAAACTAATACATAAACTTGGTGATAAATTTTGTGTGTGTATTTATATAGTGATCAATTAGTGAACAAATTAGACTAAGCTAATTGTTTTCTTAATCCTCAAATTTAGGTGGCTCAAGAAGTCAATCTGATTTTGACTCCATCATTACACGCCGTTTCTTGGTAGATCATGACCTATGAATAGCTTGGATTGGATTAATAGTGTGTCTAAACCTCTCATGTAGGTGGATAAAGAGCTCAATTAAGATATGAATCCATCATTTCCCAAAATTTTGTAGTAGATGCATTTAAAATTGAACTATGAAAAATAACTATAAATATCTAACTAGGTATGTCAGCTCTATAGCCACTTGGGTACATAAGGCATCTCCAAGCCACTCGAGAATGCCAACCACTATAGATGAAGTAAGGCATGAAACTAGTGTACAACCTAGAATATGATGTCAAGTGTATACAACATATAGAATGACATGGAATTTGTCATTCCATCTAGTGAATTGATGTGTAAGTGAGCATACGAAAATAATGTGCCAGGCACATGCCCCCAAATCTAAGATCTAAGTAAATAGATTTTGGACCAAGTTGTAATAAATTTTATATTGGTATCTAAAATGAATATGGGAATGGTCATGCCATGTATGATTCCCCTAATTAGAGAAAACCTATATGAATCTGAGCTAAACTAGCATGAATATGAGCAAAATTGAGTATAATTGATAAATCTATAACTAGATATATGTAAACTTATATTGTACCTGATATAATTTTTTGACTAAAATAATTTTTTCTAAAATTGAGCCTATTATAAAGTAACACCATCTCTTGGATAGTAGCACCATTTTTAAAAATGCAGAACTAGTCTCTCAATTTGGGCACTAGTGTCCTACTCTAAATTATGTGCAACTATATTGCTCTTTGTGTCATTTTTTTCCCATTTTATTTTCCTAAGTTGAGTTTCTATAATATGAGCTTATGTGTTGAAAATGTATTATGAATATAATATAGGATCCTGATCTCTATTACAAACCCCTATGAATGCCACATCTTTTTAGGGAATTTGTTCAACCTATGAAATAATAATTTTCAAAATAAAAATCTCTACAAAATGTGTGTTATCTATAATACATGATAACTACATAATAATCTAATATAGTGTGCATACATAACATTATAATACAATAGAATCTAAGTATGTAATGTAATGTGTATGTTATCTAACATTCAAAAGGGTGTTGGGATATATGTAACAATGTAATCAACAATAAATCTAAGTAAAACATAGGTAGCTACCTATGAGTATGGGGTATGATGTCTATCACAGAACCCAAGTGGGAAGGGGAGATGCATGAGGTATGTTGTGGCATCAAAAAATAGTGTGTGTAATAAGTAAAGACAAGTGTCATGGACATTATGCATATAACAAAGCATACATTCATAACACATTAGGAACACAAAGTAGCCTAAGGGGCCAAAATACAAGGGACATGGGAACATGTCACTAAATCTAATAAAAACAAGACATATAAGGACATGTTTAAATTTCCACATATGTAATCAATAAGCAAGTTGGCTTAGAGCCACATATAAGAACATGTTCAAATGTATGCATACACAACTAGGGAAAATCACACATAGAGACATGGGCACATTTCCAAAAAACACATACTAGGAATACAAATGGCATAGAGTTAAGGAGAAACGGCATATTCAAATTACCTTGAATATTAGAAGCATAGAGATACAATCAAGTCTAAACTAGGTAAGCTAGAAATGAAAGTATTATTAAATATGTATAATATATCTATGTAAGATATAGGATGTACATATGTTGAGTATAAACTAGTAATAGATAAAAAAAATGATTAGGAGTAGCATGATCAATATCAAGATATAACAATGCTAAATCTGGGATGTAGAGTATATAAAGATAGAACCTAGGAATTGAAACTATGTATAGGCTGCCCCAAGTGGGGAAAAATGTCAAATCAAGATCCATGTATTGGTGTATATGCCCACAGTAGGTAGATAATAGTAATTTTAGATTTATGTATTGGATATAAGTCTTGTAACTATCTGTAAGCACTCAACAAGAGCAAATTAATCATGCATGTATAACAAAACTGACTATATAAAAATATCTAACATATGTAGTGTCTAAAAAATATAATAAGTTTAAATGTTATCACACTAAATTTCACCCTTGATGAGGTTATTCAAACCTCCTCAATTAGGTCATATAATTGAGACACCTCTAGGCTATGGGTGGAATAATCAATGAAGTGAATCTCTAGATAGGGCAAGCTCCCTTGATTCTCTCACCTAGAACTATTAATAAACTTATTGTTTTCTTTGGAAGAGGGATAAAGAAAACTAAAAAAAACCTAACTAAGGAGGTTATGCTCCAAATATTTTGACCACTACCAACCATTAATATGTATAATAAGCATAAAAATGACTATTTATACACTACTCCTAATCTACTCATCTTACATCAATATTTCAATTTGAAGGTGGTAGGTGATGATTAGGCTAGGAGGGTTGATTTTCAATAGGTATAAAGACACTAATGCAAGGTTTCCTCACTTAAATTTCAAAATAATACTAAAATATGCCATATGACCTACAATAATGAGTTCAAACTACATATAAGTGAGATAATGAGACAACACAATAAGGATAACAGAATCTACACTAGACAAGATCAATCATTCATACACAAACACTATAATATAGTCATAAGAGAATGTAAAACTAGATTGTCTATTGCTTCCATGACTTACAAAAGCATCAAGTATTTTACATACTTAAGTGGAGGATCCATTACAATTATAAAATTAGGCATACATATAGAAGATAATGAGAAGGAGATATAAGAAGGATGTTGGAGAAGCCCATAACAAGTGTCATCCACCTAAAATCAGTTACCATCCAAATGGAAGGTGAGAGAATAGTTTTTTCATCTCAATCAATAAGTTTTTCTTTGACTTGATGATTCCTTCATAAATGTGGCATAGGAGATCATCATTTTCCTTTATTATTTATATTTTTCTTTAAGAAATTGCCCATTCTTAGATTAGGAGTTACAAGTGTATGCTTCACACATGACACTCTTGATCATTCTTATTAGAGTATTCCCATGCCATCCTTATCCACTAAAATTCATCTCTTATCTTTGTAATGATGATAATTTAAACTTAATGTTATTCAAATTAATACTAACCTTATGGAGGTCTAGTATAATTTCATGCTATCCTTGTTTACTTTGTAGACCACCTCCAAGGAATATCATATAGATGCATTTGGTTTCTTAAGAACTCCTGATGACATATTTGCTTACCATTAGATGCCTTGAGATATATTTGATGAACTAGATTCTATAGCTTGTTTAGGTTTCTTAAAACATTATGATAATATTGTAGATACTATAAGGCTCCTTGAGATTACTCAATATTTTATTCATCCAAGCAACCAACTTGAAGAACCCAACATGATGCTTGATGTGCCTATTAAGATAAATATCTTTAACATGAATACTATATGATTTCCTAAAATGCATGGAAAAGGTTTATCTATAACTAGTGGAGACTCTCAAAATGTTTATTTAATGTTCTCAGGGTTGCATTGTTGATCTTTATGCCTCAAATGACCTTAAAGGGTCTACAATTAGGTCTCCTTATGCAAAAATAGTGAGGCAGTCTTCAGCTTGGTCTATCTTAAGGATATTTATAACTTATATGTCACTTGAAGGGTCTTAGATATATTTTATGGATTCCACCAGATCTTTTTCCATGCTTAACAAGTCCTCACAACTAGTTAAGATGCTTTTACACAACCAAATCCTTGTAATAAGCCTAAAATTATCACTTCCATGCCATTTTACATACCTTATGCTCTCCAAAAGTACCACCAAATGACCAATTCAAGATCCCATGGTAAATAAAAAGGTCATTGAAGTAATCTTAAGTCAAAACAAATATAATTGATTTTATTTATGAGTGTTTCATCTACACCAAGTCTTTAACAAGGTTTTAGGAGGGTTTAGACTTATTTTCATTCTAAACAATGATTCATAAAGATAAGGCCTTAAATTCACTAACTCGTGTAAAAAAAATTTAGTTCCTAAGGACTGATAACACCCCATAATACCATTTTTACCCATGCAAAACCTCCTTAAATTTCTAAGCATAAAACATTTCCTTCTCAAGCTCTTAACAAAGCAAAACATAGGGTTTTGAGGTGTCTACTCTATTAACAATGGTTTATACAACACATTGTTATAATGGATAGTTTAATGACATAAATTTGGAATAAATGGACCCATATAAATCCTCCTAAATAATTAATCACCATAAATAACCTCAAATGTAATCTCAATGTAAGAAGTGGGCTTCCTTAGCTCTGTAACATGTATGTGTGTGTCTTGATAAGAATATTTTGCTTTAAAACCTCCAAAATTGATTTTTTGAGACTTGTAATTTATTATAAAGGGTTTAATGTATGATATAATAGGTTTTCCATTAGTTTTCAATAGTATCATCTTTCTAAAAATCTCTAAAATCTAAGTTATCTATCATGAGGGTTTGTTGACCATTAGGCCAATTTGACCCTAGCAATCTTATTTTTAATGTTTCCTTCTCACTTAAAAATTATATTTATTGTGTAAACCTATATTATGACCTAATACACATTTATTTCACATTTATAACTAAAATCAATACAAATATGCATACTTTTTTCACATTCTTAAGAATAGACTGTAGGTCTCCATTAGGCCTATCTAGGCTTCTTGATCCTTTTTAAATTTTCCCACTTGACCAAATATGATTACCTCCATGATAATTTTAGTTCCTTGTGTACATGTTTCATTACCCATCCAACTTCATTACCAATAAAAAATTTTCACCTTTTATTATATTTTGTAGCGGTAAGCATGTAGATGCTTGTTTTAGGCCTGATTAGGCTTCTTTTTTGATAAGCCTTGAGACTAACTTATCTTTGCTAGATTTTGATTTTTTTAATAATTAGTAAGGATATATAACTCACTCACAGGGTATATAATCTCTAAAAACATGTATCATACCTCATGTAACACCTTTTGTGTGCTTTATCCATATTCTACTTGTGACAGGCTTGTAAGTGCATCTTTGTAGATCTAGAATCCTCTTAATGTTTGTCTACAAAATTTGAACTCAAAGATTATATATGTTTTAAAATATAAATCATAACATATAATTATGTCTTTAATATCAAAAAAATACTTTTATTAGAATATTTTGAGTACTAATGTTGACCTATAGGTCTATAAACCTGTAGGTTAACAAAACCCTTTTTTTGGCCTAGCCTTGATGAGTAAACTAAAACCAATAACTCCTAGGGGATATAATTTTAAATATATCCTTAAGGGTTATTTTTTAGACCATGTTAATATATTTATACCTATTTTAGAATCTCTAATAGTGAATAACATTTATACTTGACAATGATCATCTCAACCACACCTGCAAGTTTACACATGCAACCTATGCATGCATAAACATCATTTTGTTTAAGTTATTTTCATCATTTATGTAAGAGGTATACTTATAAAATGTACATTTCTTGGGGTGGAAGTTTTTATAGGTTTTAAATACATATATTCTTAACCCTCAAGCATCTTCAATCTGAAATAACTCATAGGTCTATAGAAACCTTCATTGTCACATAAAAATAATGAAAGAGATCCATTTATAGTAAATACATATACATACATATTATATCTGATGTAATTTAGTGTTATTGATTTTACCTTACACCTTTATATTACCCTTTCATAATTCATATGTCTCCATAAAACTCAGAAGTGAAATAGTGGACATAAAACTAAGCCCATGGGGATAGACAGAGCATTCTAGATGTTTATTTTGTTAGAAATGGTTAATAAAATCTATCCTTTAAAACCTATAACTAATACCTATAATTTTAAGGGCATAATGACCCCTCTCAACCCTAAATATTTTTCAATCCAACTCTCTCTTTTGTATACCATCCTCAAATCGATTGGCCTTCTTGAGCCTATAAATAACTTGATGGGGAAATGGAGTGGGTTTTATATACTATTAATCCCTTACAAAGAATATATTTGACTTGGTTAAGGTAATAGGACACTTCCCATGCTTTAAAACTATTTAAGTGCAATATCATTCACTTATCAAACACATAAATCTGCTTGAAACTACCTCTTAGGAAAGGATGATACTAAACATACATTTTAACTACCAAAAATTATCTTCTATAACCATTTCCTACCATTTCCCATGTTGAATGTTCCCTTACAAGTGTCTCTTGTATGTAAAAATCATCATTTTGACTTTTATCCACTTGAAAAGCCTTATAATGCATTGGAAAGGTATGAAATTCTTTTGAGAGTGTTATTAGAAACTAATTCAAACTAATTAGGCATAATATCACACTTAATTATTTGATTTATAACCATGACACTCTAACAAATTATATTTAGACTAACCTAAACCTTCATGAATTTTGACAGTGAAGTCCTATAAGGAAAAGCTAGAAATAATAATGAAATAATAATCCATAATTACCTTAACTTCCCTAAATTTACCTTAATATTTCTAAAAAACATGTCATGGAAATATAATGAATGGAATTAATGACAAGATTATGGGTTTTATTCACTCTTCTTGACTAGACCCTATATGAGACCTTGAAATGACTTAATACACTTGAAAATACATTTTTGAATGGCAAATCTTTACCAATGAACCAAGACCAAAACTCATAAAAGGATATCAATAAAGATAAACAACTCTAGAATCAAAGTTCTTAATTGTGCCCACTCATGGTGGCCAATTTTTGTTAACATCTTTTGTGACCTCTTGGGATTGCATGCCTGATATGCACCTATACCATTTTCCTTATTACCTCCATTGGGATATGGAGTCA
Organism: Torreya grandis; assembly: GCA_037957365.1. NCBI lineage: Eukaryota > Viridiplantae > Streptophyta > Pinopsida > Cupressales > Taxaceae > Torreya > Torreya grandis. The sequence goes on from JARHVA010005294.1 coordinate 905,821, forward strand.
TCTCATATCAACATAAACATGTAATATACCTTGAGATCTGATTCCAACCTCTTAACAAGGATGAAAAAACTTAATACTTTTACCAACACACAACAAAAAGAAACAAACACACAAATAAGACAACTAAAACAAATAAAACACACACTATGCTAAGAAGAACTTAGGGAAGATAAAACAAGAAAATATTATATACAACTAACCTTTAAGTTATGATACTCCAGGATTAATAGGAGAACTCCTTATGTCTTGTTCATGTGATGGATAAGGATGATGTAAAAATTGTTGTTCAAACATAGTTCTTGCTTCATCATGTCCTTTCTTGACCACCACTATCTTTGGCTTGACCTCATGTGGATCAATAATATAAAACATGTTTCCAATAAATAAAAATCCATTTTGAACTTCATGAATTACCTCATGTTTTCATTTTTCAAAGATAAATACCTCCAAAGTGACCACACTTTGATGCATGGGGGTAGCAACAACCTCAGCTTCTATTGGCTCCTTAAACTCTACTTCTTATTCACCTTGAGGAGTATCATCTTCTTGAAAACTTGGTATAACCTAAATTAAAACCTCTTTGTGATGACTTTCAGGACATGTTGGATTGATATGATCTTTGAATTTATTAATGAGAACTTCATCTTTTATTTCTATAGGTTCTAGCTTACCAAGCTCTTTAAATTCCTTGAACATGTCCAAATAGAATTTCATCATGTCATCAAGAACTTCTTGAACTTGTTCATGAGATTAAACAATACTATAAACTATGATGTTGTATTCAATATATTTATCTCTCATGTCTTCATAATTTTAATTATCCAATAAAACCATATTATCATTCTCTTAAATGGGCTATGGATTTACTATCCAAGCTTGAGAAGACATTTTCTAGTTCTTCACAAAATAAACCTTCTTGATCACTTGAAAGCATGCCAAATTCAATCTCATTCTTACCATTCTCTTTAGGGATAATAGACCTATCCAATTATTAAAATTACTCAAGATTAACTTTTTATTCTTCAAACTCTATCTCTTGAACATTAGGCTTAACAAGGTTAATGGCCAAAGTGTCTTCATGAAGATTTACCTCATACTCGGTTAGAACTTGATCAGCTATTATAATATCATATTTTTTTCATCAAGACACAATCCATGACAACTAGATTGGTATTATTCTTACTCCATGAAGAATTTAATCTCATTTACCAACTCAAGGTCTAATTAATCATGTTTTTCTTATTACAAACCTGATTTGTCTTCTTTAAGTCTCAAATCATCAAGATTACCTTCTTGAGCTTCACTTGCCACTATGATCCGATGTTCATTTATAGTTGTAACCTCATCTTGATCATTCAATTATTACATCCCAATATTATTAATCTCTTAAAGGAAATAAAATTACAATTTATTTCAAACATCTTCAAGATCATTAGGAGTCTTAATGTCTTCAATAATGAGTTTATTTGAGTTGATTTTAGGATTGCCTTATGATAGAGCAGATGTCTTAACCTCATTCATACTTTCATCAATTTATTTCATTTGATTTTCCTTTTATTCCATCAATCATGGGAGTGTATCATGTGATTCTAATACTATTATTTCATAATCATATCCTTATTCAAGCTTAAAACCATGCCAATTTGAATGATTTTTAGGATCATTCATGACGTCTTGAGG